>CAKNZV010000007.1:600000-1010452 GCA_932274525.1 Podabrus alpinus | reverse complement strand
TTAACTTTAAGATAAATCAGAACTTAGTATCTTAAAGTTTAAAACTTGCAATTCATAACTTCACAACTTCAAGATCTTAACTTTAAGATAAATCAGAACTTAGTATCTTAAAGTTTAAAACTTGAAATTCATAACTTCACAACTTCAAGATCTTAACTTTAAGATAAATCAGAAAGTTTTTAGCTTAAAGTTTAAAACTTGCAATTCATAACTTCACAACTTCAAGATCTTAACTTTAAGATAAATCAGAAAGTTTTTAGCTTAAAGTTTAAAACTTGCAATTCATAACTTCACAACTTCAAGATCTTAACTTTAAGATAAATCAGAACTTAGTATCTTAAAGTTTAAAACTTGAAATTCATAACTTCACAACTTCAAGATCTTAACTTTAAGATAAATCAGAAAGTTTTTAGCTTAAAGTTTAAAACTTGCAATTCATAACTTCACAACTTCAAGATCTTAACTTTAAGATAAATCAGAACTTAGTATCTTAAAGTTTAAAACTTGCAATTCATAACTTCACAACTTCAAGATCTTAACTTTAAGATAAATCAGAACTTAGTATCTTAAAGTTTAAAACTTGAAATTCATAACTTCACAACTTCAAGATCTTAACTTTAAGATAAATCAGAAAGTTTTTAGCTTAAAGTTTAAAACTTGAAATTCATAACTTCACAACTTCAAGATCTTAACTTTAAGATAAATCAGAAAGTTTTTAGCTTAAAGTTTAAAACTTGCAATTCATAACTTCACAACTTCAAGATCTTAACTTTAAGATAAATCAGAAAGTTTTTAGCTTAAAGTTTAAAACTTGAAATTCATAACTTCACAACTTCAAGATCTTAACTTTAAGATAAATCAGAACTTAGTATCTTAAAGTTTAAAACTTGAAATTCATAACTTCACAACTTCAAGATCTTAACTTTAAGATAAATCAGAAAGTTTTTAGCTTAAAGTTTAAAACTTGAAATTCATAACTTCACAACTTCAAGATCTTAACTTTAAGATAAATCAGAAAGTTTTTAGCTTAAAGTTTAAAACTTGCAATTCATAACTTCACAACTTCAAGATCTTAACTTTAAGATAAATCAGAACTTAGTATCTTAAAGTTTAAAACTTGAAATTCATAACTTCACAACTTCAAGATCTTAACTTTAAGATAAATCAGAAAGTTTTTAGCTTAAAGTTTAAAACTTGAAATTCATAACTTCACAACTTCAAGATCTTAACTTTAAGATAAATCAGAAAGTTTTTAGCTTAAAGTTTAAAACTTGCAATTCATAACTTCACAACTTCAAGATCTTAACTTTAAGATAAATCAGAAAGTTTTTAGCTTAAAGTTTAAAACTTGAAATTCATAACTTCACAACTTCAAGATCTTAACTTTAAGATAAATCAGAAAGTTTTTAGCTTAAAGTTTAAAACTTGCAATTCATAACTTCACAACTTCAAGATCTTAACTTTAAGATAAATCAGAAAGTTTTTAGCTTAAAGTTTAAAACTTGAAATTCATAACTTCACAACTTCAAGATCTTAACTTTAAGATAAATCAGAAAGTTTTTAGCTTAAAGTTTAAAACTTGCAATTCATAACTTCACAACTTCAAGATCTTAACTTTAAGATAAATCAGAAAGTTTTTAGCTTAAAGTTTAAAACTTGAAATTCATAACTTCACAACTTCAAGATCTTAACTTTAAGATAAATCAGAAAGTTTTTAGCTTAAAGTTTAAAACTTGAAATTCATAACTTCACAACTTCAAGATCTTAACTTTAAGATAAATCAGAAAGTTTTTAGCTTAAAGTTTAAAACTTGAAATTCATAACTTCACAACTTCAAGATCTTAACTTTAAGATAAATCAGAAAGTTTTTAGCTTAAAGTTTAAAACTTGCAATTCATAACTTCACAACTTCAAGATCTTAACTTTAAGATAAATCAGAACTTAGTATCTTAAAGTTTAAAACTTGAAATTCATAACTTCACAACTTCAAGATCTTAACTTTAAGATAAATCAGAAAGTTTTTAGCTTAAAGTTTAAAACTTGAAATTCATAACTTCACAACTTCAAGATCTTAACTTTAAGATAAATCAGAAAGTTTTTAGCTTAAAGTTTAAAACTTGCAATTCATAACTTCACAACTTCAAGATCTTAACTTTAAGATAAATCAGAAAGTTTTTAGCTTAAAGTTTAAAACTTGCAATTCATAACTTCACAACTTCAAGATCTTAACTTTAAGATAAATCAGAAAGTTTTTAGCTTAAAGTTTAAAACTTGAAATTCATAACTTCACAACTTCAAGATCTTAACTTTAAGATAAATCAGAACTTAGTATCTTAAAGTTTAAAACTTGCAATTCATAACTTCACAACTTCAAGATCTTAACTTTAAGATAAATCAGAAAGTTTTTAGCTTAAAGTTTAAAACTTGAAATTCATAACTTCACAACTTCAAGATCTTAACTTTAAGATAAATCAGAACTTAGTATCTTAAAGTTTAAAACTTGAAATTCATAACTTCACAACTTCAAGATCTTAACTTTAAGATAAATCAGAACTTAGTATCTTAAAGTTTAAAACTTGAAATTCATAACTTCACAACTTCAAGATCTTAACTTTAAGATAAATCAGAAAGTTTTTAGCTTAAAGTTTAAAACTTGCAATTCATAACTTCTCAACTTCAAGATCTTAACTTTAAGATAAATCAGAAGGGTTTTAGCTTAAAGTTTAAAACTTGAAATTCATAACTTCACAACTTCAAGATCTTAACTTTAAGATAAATCAGAAAGTTTTTAGCTTAAAGTTTAAAACTTGAAATTCATAACTTCACGACTTCAAGATCTTAACTTTAAGATAAATCAGAAAGTTTTTAGCTTAAAGTTTAAAACTTGCAATTCATAACTTCACAACTGCAAGATCTTAACTTTAAGATAAATCAGAACTTAGTATCTTAAAGTTTAAAACTTGAAATTCATAACTTCACAACTTCAAGATCTTAACTTTAAGATAAATCAGAAAGTTTTTAGCTTAAAGTTTAAAACTTGAAATTCATAACTTCACAACTTCAAGATCTTAACTTTAAGATAAATCAGAAAGTTTTTAGCTTAAAGTTTAAAACTTGAAATTCATAACTTCACAACTTCAAGATCTTAACTTTAAGATAAATCAGAAAGTTTTTAGCTTAAAGTCTAAAACTTGCAATTCATAACTTCACAACTTCAAGATCTTAACTTTAAGATAAATCAGAAAGTTTTTAGCTTAAAGTTTAAAACTTGAAATTCATAACTTCACAACTTCAAGATCTTAACTTTAAGATAAATCAGAAAGTTTTTAGCTTAAAGTTTAAAACTTGAAATTCATAACTTCACAACTTCAAGATCTTAACTTTAAGATAAATCAGAAAGTTTTTAGCTTAAAGTTTAAAACTTGCAATTCATAACTTCACAACTTCAAGATCTTAACTTTAAGATAAATCAGAAAGTTTTTAGCTTAAAGTTTAAAACTTGCAATTCATAACTTCACAACTTCAAGATCTTAACTTTAAGATAAATCAGAAAGTTTTTAGCTTAAAGTTTAAAACTTGCAATTCATAACTTCACAACTTCAAGATCTTAACTTTAAGATAAATCAGAAAGTTTTTAGCTTAAAGTTTAAAACTTGAAATTCATAACTTCACAACTTCAAGATCTTAACTTTAAGATAAATCAGAAAGTTTTTAGCTTAAAGTTTAAAACTTGCAATTCATAACTTCACAACTTCAAGATCTTAACTTTAAGATAAATCAGAAAGTTTTTAGCTTAAAGTTTAAAACTTGAAATTCATAACTTCACAACTTCAAGATCTTAACTTTAAGATAAATCAGAAAGTTTTTAGCTTAAAGTTTAAAACTTGAAATTCATAACTTCACAACTTCAAGATCTTAACTTTAAGATAAATCAGAAAGTTTTTAGCTTAAAGTTTAAAACTTGCAATTCATAACTTCACAACTTCAAGATCTTAACTTTAAGATAAATCAGAAAGTTTTTAGCTTAAAGTTTAAAACTTGCAATTCATAACTTCACAACTTCAAGATCTTAACTTTAAGATAAATCAGAAAGTTTTTAGCTTAAAGTTTAAAACTTGCAATTCATAACTTCACAACTTCAAGATCTTAACTTTAAGATAAATCAGAAAGTTTTTAGCTTAAAGTTTAAAACTTGCAATTCATAACTTCACAACTTCAAGATCTTAACTTTAAGATAAATCAGAAAGTTTTTAGCTTAAAGTTTAAAACTTGAAATTCATAACTTCACAACTTCAAGATCTTAACTTTAAGATAAATCAGAAAGTTTTTAGCTTAAAGTTTAAAACTTGCAATTCATAACTTCACAACTTCAAGATCTTAACTTTAAGATAAATCAGAAAGTTTTTAGCTTAAAGTTTAAAACTTGAAATTCATAACTTCACAACTTCAAGATCTTAACTTTAAGATAAATCAGAAAGTTTTTAGCTTAAAGTTTAAAACTTGAAATTCATAACTTCACAACTTCAAGATCTTAACTTTAAGATAAATCAGAAAGTTTTTAGCTTAAAGTTTAAAACTTGCAATTCATAACTTCACAACTTCAAGATCTTAACTTTAAGATAAATCAGAAAGTTTTTAGCTTAAAGTTTAAAACTTGAAATTCATAACTTCACAACTTCAAGATCTTAACTTTAAGATAAATCAGAAAGTTTTTAGCTTAAAGTTTAAAACTTGAAATTCATAACTTCACAACTTCAAGATCTTAACTTTAAGATAAATCAGAAAGTTTTTAGCTTAAAGTTTAAAACTTGAAATTCATAACTTCACAACTTCAAGATCTTAACTTTAAGATAAATCAGAACTTAGTATCTTAAAGTTTAAAACTTGCAATTCATAACTTCACAACTTCAAGATCTTAACTTTAAGATAAATCAGAACTTAGTATCTTAAAGTCTAAAACTTGAAATTCATAACTTCACAACTTCAAGATCTTAACTTTAAGATAAATCAGAAAGTTTTTAGCTTAAAGTTTAAAACTTGAAATTCATAACTTCACAACTTCAAGATCTTAACTTTAAGATAAATCAGAACTTAGTATCTTAAAGTTTAAAACTTGCAATTCATAACTTCACAACTTCAAGATCTTAACTTTAAGATAAATCAGAAAGTTTTTAGCTTAAAGTTTAAAACTTGCAATTCATAACTTCACAACTTCAAGATCTTAACTTTAAGATAAATCAGAAAGTTTTTAGCTTAAAGTTTAAAACTTGAAATTCATAACTTCACAACTTCAAGATCTTAACTTTAAGATAAATCAGAAAGTTTTTAGCTTAAAGTTTAAAACTTGCAATTCATAACTTCACAACTTCAAGATCTTAACTTTAAGATAAATCAGAAAGTTTTTAGCTTAAAGTTTAAAACTTGAAATTCATAACTTCACAACTTCAAGATCTTAACTTTAAGATAAATCAGAACTTAGTATCTTAAAGTTTAAAACTTGAAATTCATAACTTCACAACTTCAAGATCTTAACTTTAAGATAAATCAGAAAGTTTTTAGCTTAAAGTTTAAAACTTGAAATTCATAACTTCACAACTTCAAGATCTTAACTTTAAGATAAATCAGAAAGTTTTTAGCTTAAAGTTTAAAACTTGCAATTCATAACTTCACAACTTCAAGATCTTAACTTTAAGATAAATCAGAAAGTTTTTAGCTTAAAGTTTAAAACTTGCAATTCATAACTTCACAACTTCAAGATCTTAACTTTAAGATAAATCAGAAAGTTTTTAGCTTAAAGTTTAAAACTTGAAATTCATAACTTCACAACTTCAAGATCTTAACTTTAAGATAAATCAGAAAGTTTTTAGCTTAAAGTTTAAAACTTGAAATTCATAACTTCACAACTTCAAGATCTTAACTTTAAGATAAATCAGAACTTAGTATCTTAAAGTTTAAAACTTGCAATACATAACTTCACAACTTCAAGATCTTAACTTTAAGATAAATCAGAAAGTTTTTAGCTTAAAGTTTAAAACTTGAAATTCATAACTTCACAACTTCAAGATCTTAACTTTAAGATAAATCAGAAAGTTTTTAGCTTAAAGTTTAAAACTTGCAATTCATAACTTCACAACTTCAAGATCTTAACTTTAAGATAAATCAGAAAGTTTTTAGCTTAAAGTTTAAAACTTGAAATTCATAACTTCACAACTTCAAGATCTTAACTTTAAGATAAATCAGAAAGTTTTTAGCTTAAAGTTTAAAACTTGAAATTCATAACTTCACAACTTCAAGATCTTAACTTTAAGATAAATCAGAACTTAGTATCTTAAAGTTTAAAACTTGCAATTCATAACTTCACAACTTCAAGATCTTAACTTTAAGATAAATCAGAACTTAGTATCTTGAAGTTTAAAACTTGAAATTCATAACTTCACAACTTCAAGATCTTAACTTTAAGATAAATCAGAACTTAGTATCTTAAAGTTTAAAACTTGAAATTCATAACTTCACAACTTCAAGATCTTAACTTTAAGATAAATCAGAAAGTTTTTAGCTTAAAGTTTAAAACTTGCAATTCATAACTTCACAACTTCAAGATCTTAACTTTAAGATAAATCAGAACTTAGTATCTTAAAGTTTAAAACTTGCAATTCATAACTTCACAACTTCAAGATCTTAACTTTAAGATAAATCAGAACTTAGTATCTTAAAGTTTAAAACTTGAAATTCATAACTTCACAACTTCAAGATCTTAACTTTAAGATAAATCAGAAAGTTTTTAGCTTAAAGTTTAAAACTTGAAATTCATAACTTCACAACTTCAAGATCTTAACTTTAAGATAAATCAGAACTTAGTATCTTAAAGTTTAAAACTTGAAATTCATAACTTCACAACTTCAAGATCTTAACTTTAAGATAAATCAGAAAGTTTTTAGCTTAAAGTTTAAAACTTGCAATTCATAACTTCACAACTTCAAGATCTTAACTTTAAGATAAATCAGAACTTAGTATCTTAAAGTTTAAAACTTGAAATTCATAACTTCACAACTTCAAGATCTTAACTTTAAGATAAATCAGAAAGTTTTTAGCTTAAAGTTTAAAACTTGCAATTCATAACTTCACAACTTCAAGATCTTAACTTTAAGATAAATCAGAAAGTTTTTAGCTTAAAGTTTAAAACTTGCAATTCATAACTTCACAACTTCAAGATCTTAACTTTAAGGTAAATCAGAAAGTTTTTAGCTTAAAGTTTAAAACTTGAAATTCATAACTTCACAACCTCAAGATCTTAACTTTAAGATAAATCAGAACTTAGTATCTTAAAGTTTAAAACTTGCAATTCATAACTTCACAACTTCAAGATCTTAACTTTAAGATAAATCAGAAAGTTTTTAGCTTAAAGTTTAAAACTTGCAATTCATAACTTCACAACTTCAAGATCTTAACTTTAAGATAAATCAGAACTTAGTATCTTAAAGTTTAAAACTTGAAATTCATAACTTCACAACTTCAAGATCTTAACTTTAAGATAAATCAGAAAGTTTTTAGCTTAAAGTTTAAAACTTGAAATTCATAACTTCACAACTTCAAGATCTTAACTTTAAGATAAATCAGAAAGTTTTTAGCTTAAAGTTTAAAACTTGAAATTCATAACTTCACAACTTCAAGATCTTAACTTTAAGATAAATCAGAAAGTTTTTAGCTTAAAGTTTAAAACTTGCAATTCATAACTTCACAACTTCAAGATCTTAACTTTAAGATAAATCAGAACTTAGTATCTTAAAGTTGAAAACTTGAAATTCATAACTTCACAACTTCAAGATCTTAACTTTAAGATAAATCAGAAAGTTTTTAGCTTAAAGTTTAAAACTTGCAATTCATAACTTCACAACTTCAAGATCTTAACTTTAAGATAAATCAGAAAGTTTTTAGCTTAAAGTTTAAAACTTGAAATTCATAACTTCACAACTTCAAGATCTTAACTTTAAGATAAATCAGAAAGTTTTTAGCTTAAAGTTTAAAACTTGAAATTCATAACTTCACAACTTCAAGATCTTAACTTTAAGATAAATCAGAACTTAGTATCTTAAAGTTTAAAACTTGCAATTCATAACTTCACAACTTCAAGATCTTAACTTTAAGATAAATCAGAAAGTTTTTAGCTTAAAGTTTAAAACTTGCAATTCATAACTTCACAACTTCAAGATCTTAACTTTAAGATAAATCAGAAAGTTTTTAGCTTAAAGTTTAAAACTTGAAATTCATAACTTCACAACTTCAAGATCTTAACTTTAAGATAAATCAGAAAGTTTTTAGCTTAAAGTTTATAACTTGAAATTCATAACTTCACAACTTCAAGATCTTAACTTTAAGATAAATCAGAAAGTTTTTAGCTTAAAGTTTAAAACTTGAAATTCATAACTTCACAACTTCAAGATCTTAACTTTAAGATAAATCAGAAAGTTTTTAGCTTAAAGTTTAAAACTTGCAATTCATAACTTCACAACTTCAAGATCTTAACTTTAAGATAAATCAGAACTTAGTATCTTAAAGTTTAAAACTTGCAATTCATAACTTCACAACTTCAAGATCTTAACTTTAAGATAAATCAGAACTTAGTATCTTAAAGTTTAAAACTTGCAATTCATAACTTCACAACTTCAAGATCTTAACTTTAAGATAAATCAGAACTTAGTATCTTAAAGTTTAAAACTTGAAATTCATAACTTCACAACTTCAAGATCTTAACTTTAAGATAAATCAGAAAGTTTTTAGCTTAAAGTTTAAAACTTGAAATTCATAACTTCACAACTTCAAGATCTTAACTTTAAGATAAATCAGAAAGTTTTTAGCTTAAAGTTTAAAACTTGCAATTCATAACTTCACAACTTCAAGATCTTAACTTTAAGATAAATCAGAAAGTTTTTAGCTTAAAGTTTAAAACTTGAAATTCATAACTTCACAACTTCAAGATCTTAACTTTAAGATAAATCAGAAAGTTTTTAGCTTAAAGTTTAAAACTTGCAATTCATAACTTCACAACTTCAAGATCTTAACTTTAAGATAAATCAGAACTTAGTATCTTAAAGTTTAAAACTTGAAATTCATAACTTCACAACTTCAAGATCTTAACTTTAAGATAAATCAGAACTTAGTATCTTAAAGTTTAAAACTTGAAATTCATAACTTCACAACTTCAAGATCTTAACTTTAAGATAAATCAGAAAGTTTTTAGCTTAAAGTTTAAAACTTGAAATTCATAACTTCACAACTTCAAGATCTTAACTTTAAGATAAATCAGAAAGTTTTTAGCTTAAAGTTTAAAACTTGAAATTCATAACTTCACAACTTCAAGATCTTAACTTTAAGATAAATCAGAAAGTTTTTAGCTTAAAGTTTAAAACTTGCAATTCATAACTTCACAACTTCAAGATCTTAACTTTAAGATAAATCAGAAAGTTTTTAGCTTAAAGTTTAAAACTTGAAATTCATAACTTCACAACTTCAAGATCTTAACTTTAAGATAAATCAGAACTTAGTATCTTAAAGTTTAAAACTTGAAATTCATAACTTCACAACTTCAAGATCTTAACTTTAAGATAAATCAGAAAGTTTTTAGCTTAAAGTTTAAAACTTGCAATTCATAACTTCACAACTTCAAGATCTTAACTTTAAGATAAATCAGAACTTAGTATCTTAAAGTTTAAAACTTGAAATTCATAACTTCACAACTTCAAGATCTTAACTTTAAGATAAATCAGAAAGTTTTTAGCTTAAAGTTTAAAACTTGCAATTCATAACTTCACAACTTCAAGATCTTAACTTTAAGATAAATCAGAACTTAGTATCTTAAAGTTTAAAACTTGAAATTCATAACTTCACAACTTCAAGATCTTAACTTTAAGATAAATCAGAAAGTTTTTAGCTTAAAGTTTAAAACTTGAAATTCATAACTTCACAACTTCAAGATCTTAACTTTAAGATAAATCAGAAAGTTTTTAGCTTAAAGTTTAAAACTTGCAATTCATAACTTCACAACTTCAAGATCTTAACTTTAAGATAAATCAGAAAGTTTTTAGCTTAAAGTTTAAAACTTGAAATTCATAACTTCACAACTTCAAGATCTTAACTTTAAGATAAATCAGAAAGTTTTTAGCTTAAAGTTTAAAACTTGCAATTCATAACTTCACAACTTCAAGATCTTAACTTTAAGATAAATCAGAAAGTTTTTAGCTTAAAGTTTAAAACTTGAAATTCATAACTTCACAACTTCAAGATCTTAACTTTAAGATAAATCAGAAAGTTTTTAGCTTAAAGTTTAAAACTTGCAATTCATAACTTCACAACTTCAAGATCTTAACTTTAAGATAAATCAGAACTTAGTATCTTAAAGTTTAAAACTTGAAATTCATAACTTCACAACTTCAAGATCTTAACTTTAAGATAAATCAGAAAGTTTTTAGCTTAAAGTTTAAAACTTGAAATTCATAACTTCACAACTTCAAGATCTTAACTTTAAGATAAATCAGAAAGTTTTTAGCTTAAAGTTTAAAACTTGCAATTCATAACTTCACAACTTCAAGATCTTAACTTTAAGATAAATCAGAAAGTTTTTAGCTTAAAGTTTAAAACTTGAAATTCATAACTTCACAACTTCAAGATCTTAACTTTAAGATAAATCAGAACTTAGTATCTTAAAGTTTAAAACTTGAAATTCATAACTTCACAACTTCAAGATCTTAACTTTAAGATAAATCAGAACTTAGTATCTTAAAGTTTAAAACTTGCAATTCATAACTTCACAACTTCAAGATCTTAACTTTAAGATAAATCAGAACTTAGTATCTTAAAGTTTAAAACTTGAAATTCATAACTTCACAACTTCAAGATCTTAACTTTAAGATAAATCAGAAAGTTTTTAGCTTAAAGTTTAAAACTTGCAATTCATAACTTCACAACTTCAAGATCTTAACTTTAAGATAAATCAGAAAGTTTTTAGCTTAAAGTTTAAAACTTGCAATTCATAACTTCACAACTTCAAGATCTTAACTTTAAGATAAATCAGAAAGTTTTTAGCTTAAAGTTTAAAACTTGAAATTCATAACTTCACAACTTCAAGATCTTAACTTTAAGATAAATCAGAACTTAGTATCTTAAAGTTTAAAACTTGAAATTCATAACTTCACAACTTCAAGATCTTAACTTTAAGATAAATCAGAACTTAGTATCTTAAAGTTTAAAACTTGCAATTCATAACTTCACAACTTCAAGATCTTAACTTTAAGATAAATCAGAACTTAGTATCTTAAAGTTTAAAACTTGAAATTCATAACTTCACAACTTCAAGATCTTAACTTTAAGATAAATCAGAACTTAGTATCTTAAAGTTTAAAACTTGAAATTCATAACTTCACAACTTCAAGATCTTAACTTTAAGATAAATCAGAAAGTTTTTAGCTTAAAGTTTAAAACTTGCAATTCATAACTTCACAACTTCAAGATCTTAACTTTAAGATAAATCAGAAAGTTTTTAGCTTAAAGTTTAAAACTTGAAATTCATAACTTCACAACTTCAAGATCTTAACTTTAAGATAAATCAGAACTTAGTATCTTAAAGTTTAAAACTTGAAATTCATAACTTCACAACTTCAAGATCTTAACTTTAAGATAAATCAGAACTTAGTATCTTAAAGTTTAAAACTTGCAATTCATAACTTCACAACTTCAAGATCTTAACTTTAAGATAAATCAGAACTTAGTATCTTAAAGTTTAAAACTTGAAATTCATAACTTCACAACTTCAAGATCTTAACTTTAAGATAAATCAGAAAGTTTTTAGCTTAAAGTTTAAAACTTGAAATTCATAACTTCACAACTTCAAGATCTTAACTTTAAGATAAATCAGAACTTAGTATCTTAAAGTTTAAAACTTGAAATTCATAACTTCACAACTTCAAGATCTTAACTTTAAGATAAATCAGAAAGTTTTTAGCTTAAAGTTTAAAACTTGAAATTCATAACTTCACAACTTCAAGATCTTAACTTTAAGATAAATCAGAACTTAGTATCTTAAAGTTTAAAACTTGAAATTCATAACTTCACAACTTCAAGATCTTAACTTTAAGATAAATCAGAAAGTTTTTAGCTTAAAGTTTAAAACTTGAAATTCATAACTTCACAACTTCAAGATCTTAACTTTAAGATAAATCAGAACTTAGTATCTTAAAGTTTAAAACTTGAAATTCATAACTTCACAACTTCAAGATCTTAACTTTAAGATAAATCAGAAAGTTTTTAGCTTAAAGTTTAAAACTTGAAATTCATAACTTCACAACTTCAAGATCTTAACTTTAAGATAAATCAGAAAGTTTTTAGCTTAAAGTTTAAAACTTGAAATTCATAACTTCACAACTTCAAGATCTTAACTTTAAGATAAATCAGAACTTAGTATCTTAAAGTTTAAAACTTGAAATTCATAACTTCACAACTTCAAGATCTTAACTTTAAGATAAATCAGAAAGTTTTTAGCTTAAAGTTTAAAACTTGCAATTCATAACTTCACAACTTCAAGATCTTAACTTTAAGATAAATCAGAAAGTTTTTAGCTTAAAGTTTAAAACTTGCAATTCATAACTTCACAACTTCAAGATCTTAACTTTAAGATAAATCAGAAAGTTTTTAGCTTAAAGTTTAAAACTTGAAATTCATAACTTCACAACTTCAAGATCTTAACTTTAAGATAAATCAGAACTTAGTATCTTAAAGTTTAAAACTTGAAATTCATAACTTCACAACTTCAAGATCTT
The DNA here is from genome assembly GCA_932274525.1 of Podabrus alpinus. Taxonomy (NCBI): domain Eukaryota; kingdom Metazoa; phylum Arthropoda; class Insecta; order Coleoptera; family Cantharidae; genus Podabrus; species Podabrus alpinus. Next base: position 997,643 of record CAKNZV010000007.1, on the reverse strand, counting down.
AACTTTAAGATAAATCAGAAAGTTTTTAGCTTAAAGTTTAAAACTTGAAATTCATAACTTCACAACTTCAAGATCTTAACTTTAAGATAAATCAGAAAGTTTTTAGCTTAAAGTTTAAAACTTGAAATTCATAACTTCACAACTTCAAGATCTTAACTTTAAGATAAATCAGAAAGTTTTTAGCTTAAAGTTTAAAACTTGCAATTCATAACTTCACAACTTCAAGATCTTAACTTTAAGATAAATCAGAAAGTTTTTAGCTTAAAGTTTAAAACTTGAAATTCATAACTTCACAACTTCAAGATCTTAACTTTAAGATAAATCAGAAAGTTTTTAGCTTAAAGTTTAAAACTTGCAATTCATAACTTCACAACTTCAAGATCTTAACTTTAAGATAAATCAGAAAGTTTTTAGCTTAAAGTTTAAAACTTGCAATTCATAACTTCACAACTTCAAGATCTTAACTTTAAGATAAATCAGAAAGTTTTTAGCTTAAAGTTTAAAACTTGCAATTCATAACTTCACAACTTCAAGATCTTAACTTTAAGATAAATCAGAAAGTTTTTAGCTTAAAGTTTAAAACTTGAAATTCATAACTTCACAACTTCAAGATCTTAACTTTAAGATAAATCAGAAAGTTTTTAGCTTAAAGTTTAAAACTTGCAATTCATAACTTCACAACTTCAAGATCTTAACTTTAAGATAAATCAGAAAGTTTTTAGCTTAAAGTTTAAAACTTGAAATTCATAACTTCACAACTTCAAGATCTTAACTTTAAGATAAATCAGAAAGTTTTTAGCTTAAAGTTTAAAACTTGCAATTCATAACTTCACAACTTCAAGATCTTAACTTTAAGATAAATCAGAACTTAGTATCTTAAAGTTTAAAACTTGAAATTCATAACTTCACAACTTCAAGATCTTAACTTTAAGATAAATCAGAAAGTTTTTAGCTTAAAGTTTAAAACTTGAAATTCATAACTTCACAACTTCAAGATCTTAACTTTAAGATAAATCAGAACTTAGTATCTTAAAGTTTAAAACTTGAAATTCATAACTTCACAACTTCAAGATCTTAACTTTAAGATAAATCAGAAAGTTTTTAGCTTAAAGTTTAAAACTTGCAATTCATAACTTCACAACTTCAAGATCTTAACTTTAAGATAAATCAGAACTTAGTATCTTAAAGTTTAAAACTTGAAATTCATAACTTCACAACTTCAAGATCTTAACTTTAAGATAAATCAGAAAGTTTTTAGCTTAAAGTTTAAAACTTGAAATTCATAACTTCACAACTTCAAGATCTTAACTTTAAGATAAATCAGAAAGTTTTTAGCTTAAAGTTTAAAACTTGCAATTCATAACTTCACAACTTCAAGATCTTAACTTTAAGATAAATCAGAAAGTTTTTAGCTTAAAGTTTAAAACTTGAAATTCATAACTTCACAACTTCAAGATCTTAACTTTAAGATAAATCAGAAAGTTTTTAGCTTAAAGTTTAAAACTTGCAATTCATAACTTCACAACTTCAAGATCTTAACTTTAAGATAAATCAGAACTTAGTATCTTAAAGTTTAAAACTTGAAATTCATAACTTCACAACTTCAAGATCTTAACTTTAAGATAAATCAGAAAGTTTTTAGCTTAAAGTTTAAAACTTGAAATTCATAACTTCACAACTTCAAGATCTTAACTTTAAGATAAATCAGAACTTAGTATCTTAAAGTTTAAAACTTGAAATTCATAACTTCACAACTAAAGATCTTAACTTTAAGATAAATCAGAAAGTTTTTACCTTAAAGTTTAAAACTTGCAATTCATAACTTCACAACTTCAAGATCTTAACTTTAAGATAAATCAGAACTTAGTATCTTAAAGTTTAAAACTTGAAATTCATAACTTCACAACTTCAAGATCTTAACTTTAAGATAAATCAGAAAGTTTTTAGCTTAAAGTTTAAAACTTGAAATTCATAACTTCACAACTTCAAGATCTTAACTTTAAGATAAATCAGAAAGTTTTTAGCTTAAAGTTTAAAACTTGAAATTCATAACTTCACAACTTCAAGATCTTAACTTTAAGATAAATCAGAACTTAGTATCTTAAAGTTTAAAACTTGAAATTCATAACTTCACAACATCAAGATCTTAACTTTAAGATAAATCAGAAAGTTTTTAGCTTAAAGTTTAAAACTTGAAATTCATAACTTCACAACTTCAAGATCTTAACTTTAAGATAAATCAGAAAGTTTTTAGCTTAAAGTTTAAAACTTGAAATTCATAACTTCACAACTTCAAGATCTTAACTTTAAGATAAATCAGAAAGTTTTTAGCTTAAAGTTTAAAACTTGAAATTCATAACTTCACAACTTCAAGATCTTAACTTTAAGATAAATCAGAACTTAGTATCTTAAAGTTTAAAACTTGAAATTCATAACTTCACAACTTCAAGATCTTAACTTTAAGATAAATCAGAACTTAGTATCTTAAAGTTTAAAACTTGCAATTCATAACTTCACAACTTCAAGATCTTAACTTTAAGATAAATCAGAACTTAGTATCTTAAAGTTTAAAACTTGAAATTCATAACTTCACAACTTCAAGATCTTAACTTTAAGATAAATCAGAAAGTTTTTAGCTTAAAGTTTAAAACTTGCAATTCATAACTTCACAACTTCAAGATCTTAACTTTAAGATAAATCAGAAAGTTTTTAGCTTAAAGTTTAAAACTTGCAATTCATAACTTCACAACTTCAAGATCTTAACTTTAAGATAAATCAGAAAGTTTTTAGCTTAAAGTTTAAAACTTGAAATTCATAACTTCACAACTTCAAGATCTTAACTTTAAGATAAATCAGAAAGTTTTTAGCTTAAAGTTTAAAACTTGAAATTCATAACTTCACAACTTCAAGATCTTAACTTTAAGATAAATCAGAACTTAGTATCTTAAAGTTTAAAACTTGAAATTCATAACTTCACAACTTCAAGATCTTAACTTTAAGATAAATCAGAACTTAGTATCTTAAAGTTTAAAACTTGCAATTCATAACTTCACAACTTCAAGATCTTAACTTTAAGATAAATCAGAACTTAGTATCTTAAAGTTTAAAACTTGAAATTCATAACTTCACAACTTCAAGATCTTAACTTTAAGATAAATCAGAAAGTTTTTAGCTTAAAGTTTAAAACTTGCAATTCATAACTTCACAACTTCAAGATCTTAACTTTAAGATAAATCAGAAAGTTTTTAGCTTAAAGTTTAAAACTTGAAATTCATAACTTCACAACTTCAAGATCTTAACTTTAAGATAAATCAGAAAGTTTTTAGCTTAAAGTTTAAAACTTGAAATTCATAACTTCACAACTTCAAGATCTTAACTTTAAGATAAATCAGAAAGTTTTTAGCTTAAAGTTTAAAACTTGCAATTCATAACTTCACAACTTCAAGATCTTAACTTTAAGATAAATCAGAACTTAGTATCTTAAAGTTTAAAACTTGCAATTCATAACTTCACAACTTCAAGATCTTAACTTTAAGATAAATCAGAACTTAGTATCTTAAAGTTTAAAACTTGAAATTCATAACTTCACAACTTCAAGATCTTAACTTTAAGATAAATCAGAAAGTTTTTAGCTTAAAGTTTAAAACTTGCAATTCATAACTTCACAACTTCAAGATCTTAACTTTAAGATAAATCAGAAAGTTTTTAGCTTAAAGTTTAAAACTTGAAATTCATAACTTCACAACTTCAAGATCTTAACTTTAAGATAAATCAGAACTTAGTATCTTAAAGTTTAAAACTTGCAATTCATAACTTCACAACTTCAAGATCTTAACTTTAAGATAAATCAGAACTTAGTATCTTAAAGTTTAAAACTTGAAATTCATAACTTCACAACTTCAAGATCTTAACTTTAAGATAAATCAGAACTTAGTATCTTAAAGTTTAAAACTTGAAATTCATAACTTCACAACTTCAAGATCTTAACTTTAAGATAAATCAGAACTTAGTATCTTAAAGTTTAAAACTTGAAATTCATAACTTCACAACTTCAAGATCTTAACTTTAAGATAAATCAGAAAGTTTTTAGCTTAAAGTTTAAAACTTGCAATTCATAACTTCACAACTTCAAGATCTTAACTTTAAGATAAATCAGAAAGTTTTTAGCTTAAAGTTTAAAACTTGCAATTCATAACTTCACAACTTCAAGATCTTAACTTTAAGATAAATCAGAACTTAGTATCTTAAAGTTTAAAACTTGAAATTCATAACTTCACAACTTCAAGATCTTAACTTTAAGATAAATCAGAAAGTTTTTAGCTTAAAGTTTAAAACTTGCAATTCATAACTTCACAACTTCAAGATCTTAACTTTAAGATAAATCAGAAAGTTTTTAGCTTAAAGTTTAAAACTTGCAATTCATAACTTCACAACTTCAAGATCTTAACTTTAAGATAAATCAGAAAGTTTTTAGCTTAAAGTTTAAAACTTGAAATTCATAACTTCACAACTTCAAGATCTTAACTTTAAGATAAATCAGAAAGTTTTTAGCTTAAAGTTTAAAACTTGCAATTCATAACTTCACAACTTCAAGATCTTAACTTTAAGATAAATCAGAACTTAGTATCTTAAAGTTTAAAACTTGAAATTCATAACTTCACAACTTCAAGATCTTAACTTTAAGATAAATCAGAAAGTTTTTAGCTTAAAGTTTAAAACTTGAAATTCATAACTTCACAACTTCAAGATCTTAACTTTAAGATAAATCAGAAAGTTTTTAGCTTAAAGTTTAAAACTTGCAATTCATAACTTCACAACTTCAAGATCTTAACTTTAAGATAAATCAGAACTTAGTATCTTAAAGTTTAAAACTTGAATTTCATAACTTCACAACTTCAAGATCTTAACTTTAAGATAAATCAGAACTTAGTATCTTAAAGTTTAAAACTTGAAATTCATAACTTCACAACTTCAAGATCTTAACTTTAAGATAAATCAGAAAGTTTTTAGCTTAAAGTTTAAAACTTGCAATTCATAACTTCACAACTTCAAGATCTTAACTTTAAGATAAATCAGAAAGTTTTTAGCTTAAAGTTTAAAACTTGCAATTCATAACTTCACAACTTCAAGATCTTAACTTTAAGATAAATCAGAACTTAGTATCTTAAAGTTTAAAACTTGAAATTCATAACTTCACAACTTCAAGATCTTAACTTTAAGATAAATCAGAAAGTTTTTAGCTTAATGTTTAAAACTTGAAATTCATAACTTCACAACTTCAAGATCTTAACTTTAAGATAAATCAGAAAGTTTTTAGCTTAAAGTTTAAAACTTGCAATTCATAACTTCACAACTTCAAGATCTTAACTTTAAGATAAATCAGAACTTAGTATCTTAAAGTTTAAAACTTGAAATTCATAACTTCACAACTTCAAGATCTTAACTTTAAGATAAATCAGAAAGTTTTTAGCTTAAAGTTTAAAACTTGCAATTCATAACTTCACAACTTCAAGATCTTAACTTTAAGATAAATCAGAACTTAGTATCTTAAAGTTTAAAACTTGAAATTCATAACTTCACAACTTCAAGATCTTAACTTTAAGATAAATCAGAAAGTTTTTAGCTTAAAGTTTAAAACTTGAAATTCATAACTTCACAACTTAAAGATCTTAACTTTAAGATAAATCAGAACTTAGTATCTTAAAGTTTAAAACTTGAAATTCATAACTTCACAACTTAAAGATCTTAACTTTAAGATAAATCAGAACTTAGTATCTTAAAGTTTAAAACTTGAAATTCATAACTTCACAACTTCAAGATCTTAACTTTAAGATAAATCAGAAAGTTTTTAGCTTAAAGTTTAAAACTTGAAATTCATAACTTCACAACTTCAAGATCTTAACTTTAAGATAAATCAGAACTTAGTATCTTAAAGTTTAAAACTTGCAATTCATAACTTCACAACTTCAAGATCTTAACTTTAAGATAAATCAGAACTTAGTATCTTAAAGTTTAAAACTTGAAATTCATAACTTCACAACTTCAAGATCTTAACTTTAAGATAAATCAGAAAGTTTTTAGCTTAAAGTTTAAAACTTGCAATTCATAACTTCACAACTTCAAGATCTTAACTTTAAGATAAATCAGAAAGTTTTTAGCTTAAAGTTTAAAACTTGAAATTCATAACTTCACAACTTCAAGATCTTAACTTTAAGATAAATCAGAAAGTTTTTAGCTTAAAGTTTAAAACTTGAAATTCATAACTTCACAACTTCAAGATCTTAACTTTAAGATAAATCAGAACTTAGTATCTTAAAGTTTAAAACTTGAAATTCATAACTTCACAACTTCAAGATCTTAACTTTAAGATAAATCAGAACTTAGTATCTTAAAGTTTAAAACTTGAAATTCATAACTTCACAACTTCAAGATCTTAACTTTAAGATAAATCAGAAAGTTTTTAGCTTAAAGTTTAAAACTTGCAATTCATAACTTCACAACTTCAAGATCTTAACTTTAAGATAAATCAGAAAGTTTTTAGCTTAAAGTTTAAAACTTGCAATTCATAACTTCACAACTTCAAGATCTTAACTTTAAGATAAATCAGAACTTAGTATCTTAAAGTTTAAAACTTGAAATTCATAACTTCACAACTTCAAGATCTTAACTTTAAGATAAATCAGAACTTAGTATCTTAAAGTTTAAAACTTGAAATTCATAACTTCACAACTTCAAGATCTTAACTTTAAGATAAATCAGAACTTAGTATCTTAAAGTTTAAAACTTGAAATTCATAACTTCACAACTTCAAGATCTTAACTTTAAGATAAATCAGAAAGTTTTTAGCTTAAAGTTTAAAACTTGCAATTCATAACTTCACAACTTCAAGATCTTAACTTTAAGATAAATCAGAACTTAGTATCTTAAAGTTTAAAACTTGAAATTCATAACTTCACAACTTCAAGATCTTAACTTTAAGATAAATCAGAACTTAGTATCTTAAAGTTTAAAACTTGAAATTCATAACTTCACAACTTCAAGATCTTAACTTTAAGATAAATCAGAAAGTTTTTAGCTTAAAGTTTAAAACTTGCAATTCATAACTTCACAACTTCAAGATCTTAACTTTAAGATAAATCAGAACTTAGTATCTTAAAGTTTAAAACTTGCAATTCATAACTTCACAACTTCAAGATCTTAACTTTAAGATAAATCAGAAAGTTTTTAGCTTAAAGTTTAAAACTTGCAATTCATAACTTCACAACTTCAGGATCTTAACTTTAAGATAAATCAGAACTTAGTATCTTAAAGTTTAAAACTTGAAATTCATAACTTCACAACTTCAAGATCTTAACTTTAAGATAAATCAGAAAGTTTTTAGCTTAAAGTTTAAAACTTGAAATTCATAACTTCACAACTTCAAGATCTTAACTTTAAGATAAATCAGAAAGTTTTTAGCTTAAAGTTTAAAACTTGAAATTCATAACTTCACAACTTCAAGATCTTAACTTTAAGATAAATCAGAAAGTTTTTAGCTTAAAGTTTAAAACTTGAAATTCATAACTTCACAACTTCAAGATCTTAACTTTAAGATAAATCAGAACTTAGTATCTTAAAGTTTAAAACTTGAAATTCATAACTTCACAACTTCAAGATCTTAACTTTAAGATAAATCAGAAAGTTTTTAGCTTAAAGTTTAAAACTTGCAATTCATAACTTCACAACTTCAAGATCTTAACTTTAAGATAAATCAGAAAGTTTTTAGCTTAAAGTTTAAAACTTGAAATTCATAACTTCACAACTTCAAGATCTTAACTTTAAGATAAATCAGAAAGTTTTTAGCTTAAAGTTTAAAACTTGCAATTCATAACTTCACAACTTCAAGATCTTAACTTTAAGATAAATCAGAACTTAGTATCTTAAAGTTTAAAACTTGAAATTCATAACTTCACAACTTCAAGATCTTAACTTTAAGATAAATCAGAACTTAGTATCTTAAAGTTTAAAACTTGAAATTCATAACTTCACAACTTCAAGATCTTAACTTTAAGATAAATCAGAAAGTTTTTAGCTTAAAGTTTAAAACTTGCAATTCATAACTTCACAACTTCAAGATCTTAACTTTAAGATAAATCAGAAAGTTTTTAGCTTAAAGTTTAAAACTTGAAATTCATAACTTCACAACTTCAAGATCTTAACTTTAAGATAAATCAGAACTTAGTATCTTAAAGTTTAAAACTTGAAATTCATAACTTCACAACTTCAAGATCTTAACTTTACGATAAATCAGAACTTAGTATCTTAAAGTTTAAAACTTGAAATTCATAACTTCACAACTTCAAGATCTTAACTTTAAGATAAATCAGAAAGTTTTTAGCTTAAAGTTTAAAACTTGAAATTCATAACTTCACAACTTCAAGATCTTAACTTTAAGATAAATCAGAAAGTTTTTAGCTTAAAGTTTAAAACTTGCAATTCATAACTTCACAACTTCAAGATCTTAACTTTAAGATAAATCAGAACTTAGTATCTTAAAGTTTAAAACTTGAAATTCATAACTTCACAACTTCAAGATCTTAACTTTAAGATAAATCAGAACTTAGTATCTTAAAGTTTAAAACTTGAAATTCATAACTTCACAACTTCAAGATCTTAACTTTAAGATAAATCAGAAAGTTTTTAGCTTAAAGTTTAAAACTTGCAATTCATAACTTCACAACTTCAAGATCTTAACTTTAAGATAAATCAGAAAGTTTTTAGCTTAAAGTTTAAAACTTGAAATTCATAACTTCACAACTTCAAGATCTTAACTTTAAGATAAATCAGAACTTAGTATCTTAAAGTTTAAAACTTGAAATTCATAACTTCACAACTTCAAGATCTTAACTTTAAGATAAATCAGAACTTAGTATCTTAAAGTTTAAAACTTGAAATTCATAACTTCACAACTTCAAGATCTTAACTTTAAGATAAATCAGAAAGTTTTTAGCTTAAAGTTTAAAACTTGCAATTCATAACTTCACAACTTCAAGATCTTAACTTTAAGATAAATCAGAACTTAGTATCTTAAAGTTTAAAACTTGAAATTCATAACTTCACAACTTCAAGATCTTAACTTTAAGATAAATCAGAACTTAGTATCTTAAAGTTTAAAACTTGAAATTCATAACTTCACAACTTCAAGATCTTAACTTTAAGATAAATCAGAAAGTTTTTAGCTTAAAGTTTAAAATTTGCAATTCATAACTTCACAACTTCAAGATCTTAACTTTAAGATAAATCAGAACTTAGTATCTTAAAGTTTAAAAATTGCAATTCATAACTTCACAACTTCAAGATCTTAACTTTAAGATAAATCAGAAAGTTTTTAGCTTAAAGTTTAAAACTTGCAATTCATAACTTCACAACTTCAAGATCTTAACTTTAAGATAAATCAGAACTTAGTATCTTAAAGTTTAAAACTTGAAATTCATAACTTCACAACTTCAAGATCTTAACTTTAATATAAATCAGAAAGTTTTTAGCTTAAAGTTTAAAACTTGAAATTCATAACTTCACAACTTCAAGATCTTAACTTTAAGATAAATCAGAACTTAGTATCTTAAAGTTTAAAACTTGAAATTCATAACTTCACAACTTCAAGATCTTAACTTTAAGATAAATCAGAACTTAGTATCTTAAAGTTTAAAACTTGAAATTCATAACTTCACAACTTCAAGATCTTAACTTTAAGATAAATCAGAACTTAGTATCTTAAAGTTTAAAACTTGAAATTCATAACTTCACAACTTCAAGATCTTAACTTTAAGATAAATCAGAAAGTTTTTAGCTTAAAGTTTAAAACTTGAAATTCATAACTTCACAACTTCAAGATCTTAACTTTAAGATAAATCAGAACTTAGTATCTTAAAGTTTAAAACTAGAAATTCATAACTTCACAACTTCAAGATCTTAACTTTAAGATAAATCAGAAAGTTTTTAGCTTAAAGTTTAAAACTTGCAATTCATAACTTCACAACTTCAAGATCCTAACTTTAAGATAAATCAGAACTTAGTATCTTAAAGTTTAAAACTTGAAATTCATAACTTCACAACTTCAAGATCTTAACTTTAAGATAAATCAGAACTTAGTATCTTAAAGTTTAAAACTTGAAATTCATAACTTCACAACTTCAAGATCTTAACTTTAAGATAAATCAGAACTTAGTATCTTAAAGTTTAAAACTTGAAATTCATAACTTCACAACTTCAAGATCTTAACTTTAAGATAAATCAGAACTTAGTATCTTAAAGTTTAAAACTTGAAATTCATAACTTCACAACTTCAAGATCTTAACTTTAAGATAAATCAGAACTTAGTATCTTAAAGTTTAAAACTTGAAATTCATAACTTCACAACTTCAAGATCTTAACTTTAAGATAAATCAGAAAGTTTTTAGCTTAAAGTTTAAAACTTGAAATTCATAACTTCACAACTTCAAGATCTTAACTTTAAGATAAATCAGAAAGTTTTTAGCTTAAAGTTTAAAACTTGCAATTCATAACTTCACAACTTCAAGATCTTAACTTTAAGATAAATCAGAAAGTTTTTAGCTTAAAGTTTAAAACTTGAAATTCATAACTTCACAACTTCAAGATCTTAACTTTAAGATAAATCAGAAAGTTTTTAGCTTAAAGTTTAAAACTTGAAATTCATAACTTCACAACTTCAAGATCTTAACATTAAGATAAATCAGAACTTAGTATCTTAAAGTTTAAAACTTGAAATTCATAACTTCACAACTTCAAGATCTTAACTTTAAGATAAATCAGAACTTAGTATCTTAAAGTTTAAAACTTGAAATTCATAACTTCACAACTTCAAGATCTTAACTTTAAGATAAATCAGAAAGTTTTTAGCTTAAAGTTTAAAACTTGCAATTCATAACTTCACAACTTCAAGATCTTAACTTTAAGATAAATCAGAAAGTTTTTAGCTTAAAGTTTAAAACTTGAAATTCATAACTTCACAACTTCAAGATCTTAACTTTAAGATAAATCAGAAAGTTTTTAGCTTAAAGTTTAAAACTTGAAATTCATAACTTCACAACTTCAAGATCTTAACTTTAAGATAAATCAGAACTTAGTATCTTAAAGTTTAAAACTTGAAATTCATAACTTCACAACTTCAAGATCTTAACTTTAAGATAAATCAGAACTTAGTATCTTAAAGTTTAAAACTTGAAATTCATAACTTCACAACTTCAAGATCTTAACTTTAAGATAAATCAGAAAGTTTTTAGCTTAAAGTTTAAAACTTGCAATTCATAACTTCACAACTTCAAGATCTTAACTTTAAGATAAATCAGAAAGTTTTTAGCTTAAAGTTTAAAACTTGCAATTCATAACTTCACAACTTCAAGATCTTAACTTTAAGATAAATCAGAACTTAGTATCTTAAAGTTTAAAACTTGAAATTCATAACTTCACAACTTCAAGATCTTAACTTTAAGATAAATCAGAACTTAGTATCTTAAAGTTTAAAACTTGAAATTCATAACTTCACAACTTCAAGATCTTAACTTTAAGATAAATCAGAACTTAGTATCTTAAAGTTTAAAACTTGAAATTCATAACTTCACAACTTCAAGATCTTAACTTTAAGATAAATCAGAAAGTTTTTAGCTTAAAGTTTAAAACTTGCAATTCATAACTTCACAACTTCAAGATCTTAACTTTAAGATAAATCAGAACTTAGTATCTTAAAGTTTAAAACTTGAAATTCATAACTTCACAACTTCAAGATCTTAACTTTAAGATAAATCAGAACTTAGTATCTTAAAGTTTAAAACTTGAAATTCATAACTTCACAACTTCAAGATCTTAACTTTAAGATAAATCAGAAAGTTTTTAGCTTAAAGTTTAAAACTTGCAATTCATAACTTCACAACTTCAAGATCTTAACTTTAAGATAAATCAGAACTTAGTATCTTAAAGTTTAAAACTTGCAATTCATAACTTCACAACTTCAAGATCTTAACTTTAAGATAAATCAGAAAGTTTTTAGCTTAAAGTTTAAAACTTGCAATTCATAACTTCACAACTTCAAGATCTTAACTTTAAGATAAATCAGAACTTAGTATCTTAAAGTTTAAAACTTGAAATTCATAACTTCACAACTTCAAGATCTTAACTTTAAGATAAATCAGAAAGTTTTTAGCTTAAAGTTTAAAACTTGAAATTCATAACTTCACAACTTCAAGATCTTAACTTTAAGATAAATCAGAAAGTTTTTAGCTTAAAGTTTAAAACTTGCAATTCATAACTTCACAACTTCAAGATCTTAACTTTAAGATAAATCAGAAAGTTTTTAGCTTAAAGTTTAAAACTTGCAATTCATAACTTCACAACTTCAAGATCTTAACTTTAAGATAAATCAGAACTTAGTATCTTAAAGTTTAAAACTTGAAATTCATAACTTCACAACTTCAAGATCTTAACTTTAAGATAAATCAGAAAGTTTTTAGCTTAAAGTTTAAAACTTGCAATTCATAACTTCACAACTTCAAGATCTTAACTTTAAGATAAATCAGAAAGTTTTTAGCTTAAAGTTTAAAACTTGAAATTCATAACTTCACAACTTCAAGATCTTAACTTTAAGATAAATCAGAAAGTTTTTAGCTTAAAGTTTAAAACTTGCAATTCATAACTTCACAACTTCAAGATCTTAACTTTAAGATAAATCAGAAAGTTTTTAGCTTAAAGTTTAAAACTTGAAATTCATAACTTCACAACTTCAAGATCTTAACTTTAAGATAAATCAGAAAGTTTTTAGCTTAAAGTTTAAAACTTGAAATTCATAACTTCACAACTTCAAGATCTTAACTTTAAGATAAATCAGAACTTAGTATCTTAAAGTTTAAAACTTGAAATTCATAACTTCACAACTTCAAGATCTTAACTTTAAGATAAATCAGAACTTAGTATCTTAAAGTTTAAAACTTGAAATTCATAACTTCACAACTTCAAGATCTTAACTTTAAGATAAATCAGAAAGTTTTTAGCTTAAAGTTTAAAACTTGAAATTCATAACTTCACAACTTCAAGATCTTAACTTTAAGATAAATCAGAACTTAGTATCTTAAAGTTTAAAACTTGAAATTCATAACTTCACAACTTCAAGATCTTAACTTTAAGATAAATCAGAACTTAGTATCTTAAAGTTTAAAACTTGCAATTCATAACTTCACAACTTCAAGATCTTAACTTTAAGATAAATCAGAACTTAGTATCTTAAAGTTTAAAACTTGAAATTCATAACTTCACAACTTCAAGATCTTAACTTTAAGATAAATCAGAAAGTTTTTAGCTTAAAGTTTAAAACTTGCAATTCATAACTTCACAACTTCAAGATCTTAACTTTAAGATAAATCAGAAAGTTTTTAGCTTAAAGTTTAAAACTTGAAATTCATAACTTCACAACTTCAAGATCTTAACTTTAAGATAAATCAGAAAGTTTTTAGCTTAAAGTTTAAAACTTGAAATTCATAACTTCACAACTTCAAGATCTTAACTTTAAGATAAATCAGAACTTAGTATCTTAAAGTTTAAAACTTGAAATTCATAACTTCACAACTTCAAGATCTTAACTTTAAGATAAATCAGAAAGTTTTTAGCTTAAAGTTTAAAACTTGCAATTCATAACTTCACAACTTCAAGATCTTAACTTTAAGATAAATCAGAACTTAGTATCTTAAAGTTTAAAACTTGAAATTCATAACTTCACAACTTCAAGATCTTAACTTTAAGATAAATCAGAAAGTTTTTAGCTTAAAGTTTAAAACTTGCAATTCATAACTTCACAACTTCAAGATCTTAACTTTAAGATAAATCAGAACTTAGTATCTTAAAGTTTAAAACTTGAAATTCATAACTTCACAACTTCAAGATCTTAACTTTAAGATAAATCAGAAAGTTTTTAGCTTAAAGTTTAAAACTTGAAATTCATAACTTCACAACTTAAAGATCTTAACTTTAAGATAAATCAGAACTTAGTATCTTAAAGTTTAAAACTTGAAATTCATAACTTCACAACTTCAAGATCTTAACTTTAAGATAAATCAGAAAGTTTTTAGCTTAAAGTTTAAAACTTGAAATTCATAACTTCACAACTTCAAGATCTTAACTTTAAGATAAATCAGAAAGTTTTTAGCTTAAAGTTTAAAACTTGCAATTCATAACTTCACAACTTCAAGATCTTAACTTTAAGATAAATCAGAAAGTTTTTAGCTTAAAGTTTAAAACTTGAAATTCATAACTTCACAACTTCAAGATCTTAACTTTAAGATAAATCAGAAAGTTTTTAGCTTAAAGTTTAAAACTTGCAATTCATAACTTCACAACTTCAAGATCTTAACTTTAAGATAAATCAGAAAGTTTTTAGCTTAAAGTTTAAAACTTGAAATTCATAACTTCACAACTTCAAGATCTTAACTTTAAGATAAATCAGAACTTAGTATCTTAAAGTTTAAAACTTGAAATTCATAACTTCACAACTTCAAGATCTTAACTTTAAGATAAATCAGAAAGTTTTTAGCTTAAAGTTTAAAACTTGAAATTCATAACTTCACAACTTCAAGATCTTAACTTTAAGATAAATCAGAAAGTTTTTAGCTTAAAGTTTAAAACTTGCAATTCATAACTTCACAACTTCAAGATCTTAACTTTAAGATAAATCAGAACTTAGTATCTTAAAGTTTAAAACTTGAAATTCATAACTTCACAACTTCAAGATCTTAACTTTAAGATAAATCAGAACTTAGTATCTTAAAGTTTAAAACTTGAAATTCATAACTTCACAACTTCAAGATCTTAACTTTAAGATAAATCAGAAAGTTTTTAGCTTAAAGTTTAAAACTTGCAATTCATAACTTCACAACTTCAAGATCTTAACTTTAAGATAAATCAGAACTTAGTATCTTAAAGTTTAAAACTTGCAATTCATAACTTCACAACTTCAAGATCTTAACTTTAAGATAAATCAGAAAGTTTTTAGCTTAAAGTTTAAAACTTGCAATTCATAACTTCACAACTTCAAGATCTTAACTTTAAGATAAATCAGAACTTAGTATCTTAAAGTTTAAAACTTGAAATTCATAACTTCACAACTTCAAGATCTTAACTTTAAGATAAATCAGAAAGTTTTTAGCTTAAAGTTTAAAACTTGAAATTCATAACTTCACAACTTCAAGATCTTAACTTTAAGATAAATCAGAAAGTTTTTAGCTTAAAGTTTAAAACTTGAAATTCATAACTTCACAACTTCAAGATCTTAACTTTAAGATAAATCAGAACTTAGTATCTTAAAGTTTAAAACTTGAAATTCATAACTTCACAACTTCAAGATCTTAACTTTAAGATAAATCAGAACTTAGTATCTTAAAGTTTAAAACTTGAAATTCATAACTTCACAACTTCAAGATCTTAACTTTAAGATAAATCAGAAAGTTTTTAGCTTAAAGTTTAAAACTTGCAATTCATAACTTCACAACTTCAAGATCTTAACTTTAAGATAAATCAGAAAGTTTTTAGCTTAAAGTTTAAAACTTGCAATTCATAACTTCACAACTTCAAGATCTTAACTTTAAGATAAATCAGAACTTAGTATCTTAAAGTTTAAAACTTGAAATTCATAACTTCACAACTTCAAGATCTTAACTTTAAGATAAATCAGAACTTAGTATCTTAAAGTTTAAAACTTTAAATTCATAACTTCACAACTTCAAGATCTTAACTTTAAGATAAATCAGAACTTAGTATCTTAAAGTTTAAAACTTGAAATTCATAACTTCACAACTTCAAGATCTTAACTTTAAGATAAATCAGAAAGTTTTTAGCTTAAAGTTTAAAACTTGCAATTCATAACTTCACAACTTCAAGATCTTAACTTTAAGATAAATCAGAACTTAGTATCTTAAAGTTTAAAACTTGAAATTCATAACTTCACAACTTCAAGATCTTAACTTTAAGATAAATCAGAACTTAGTATCTTAAAGTTTAAAACTTGAAATTCATAACTTCACAACTTCAAGATCTTAACTTTAAGATAAATCAGAAAGTTTTTAGCTTAAAGTTTAAAACTTGCAATTCATAACTTCACAACTTCAAGATCTTAACTTTAAGATAAATCAGAACTTAGTATCTTAAAGTTTAAAACTTGCAATTCATAACTTCACAACTTCAAGATCTTAACTTTAAGATAAATCAGAAAGTTTTTAGCTTAAAGTTTAAAACTTGCAATTCATAACTTCACAACTTCAAGATCTTAACTTTAAGATAAATCAGAACTTAGTATCTTAAAGTTTAAAACTTGAAATTCATAACTTCACAACTTCAAGATCTTAACTTTAAGATAAATCAGAACTTAGTATCTTAAAGTTTAAAACTTGAAATTCATAACTTCACAACTTCAAGATCTTAACTTTAAGATAAATCAGAAAGTTTTTAGCTTAAAGTTTAAAACTTGAAATTCATAACTTCACAACTTCAAGATCTTAACTTTAAGATAAATCAGAAAGTTTTTAGCTTAAAGTTTAAAACTTGCAATTCATAACTTCACAACTTCAAGATCTTAACTTTAAGATAAATCAGAACTTAGTATCTTAAAGTTTAAAACTTGAAATTCATAACTTCACAACTTCAAGATCTTAACTTTAAGATAAATCAGAAAGTTTTTAGCTTAAAGTTTAAAACTTGCAATTCATAACTTCACAACTTCAAGATCTTAACTTTAAGATAAATCAGAAAGTTTTTAGCTTAAAGTTTAAAACTTGCAATTCATAACTTCACAACTTCAAGATCTTAACTTTAAGATAAATCAGAAAGTTTTTAGCTTAAAGTTTAAAACTTGAAATTCATAACTTCACAACTTCCAGATCTTAACTTTAAGATAAATCAGAACTTAGTATCTTAAAGTTTAAAACTTGAAATTCATAACTTCACAACTTCAAGATCTTAACTTTAAGATAAATCAGAACTTAGTATCTTAAAGTTTAAAACTTGAAATTCATAACTTCACAACTTCAAGATCTTAACTTTAAGATAAATCAGAAAGTTTTTAGCTTAAAGTTTAAAACTTGAAATTCATAACTTCACAACTTCAAGATCTTAACTTTAAGATAAATCAGAAAGTTTTTAGCTTAAAGTTTAAAACTTGAAATTCATAACTTCACAACTTCAAGATCTTAACTTTAAGATAAATCAGAACTTAGTATCTTAAAGTTTAAAACTTGAAATTCATAACTTCACAACTTCAAGATCTTAACTTTAAGATAAATCAGAACTTAGTATCTTAAAGTTTAAAACTTGAAATTCATAACTTCACAACTTCAAGATCTTAACTTTAAGATAAATCAGAAAGTTTTTAGCTTAAAGTTTAAAACTTGAAATTCATAACTTCACAACTTCAAGATCTTAACTTTAAGATAAATCAGAACTTAGTATCTTAAAGTTTAAAACTTGCAATTCATAACTTCACAACTTCAAGATCTTAACTTTAAGATAAATCAGAAAGTTTTTAGCTTAAAGTTTAAAACTTGCAATTCATAACTTCACAACTTCAAGATCTTAACTTTAAGATAAATCAGAAAGTTTTTAGCTTAAAGTTTAAAACTTGAAATTCATAACTTCACAACTTCAAGATCTTAACTTTAAGATAAATCAGAACTTAGTATCTTAAAGTTTAAAACTTGAAATTCATAACTTCACAACTTCAAGATCTTAACTTTAAGATAAATCAGAAAGTTTTTAGCTTAAAGTTTAAAACTTGAAATTCATAACTTCACAACTTCAAGATCTTAACTTTAAGATAAATCAGAAAGTTTTTAGCTTAAAGTTTAAAACTTGAAATTCATAACTTCACAACTTCAAGATCTTAACTTTAAGATAAATCAGAAAGTTTTTAGCTTAAAGTTTAAAACTTGAAATTCATAACTTCACAACTTCAAGATCTTAACTTTAAGATAAATCAGAACTTAGTATCTTAAAGTTTAAAACTTGAAATTCATAACTTCACAACTTCAAGATCTTAACTTTAAGATAAATCAGAACTTAGTATCTTAAAGTTTAAAACTTGCAATTCATAACTTCACAACTTCAAGATCTTAACTTTAAGATAAATCAGAACTTAGTATCTTAAAGTTTAAAACTTGAAATTCATAACTTCACAACTTCAAGATCTTAACTTTAAGATAAATCAGAAAGTTTTTAGCTTAAAGTTTAAAACTTGCAATTCATAACTTCACAACTTCAAGATCTTAACTTTAAGATAAATCAGAAAGTTTTTAGCTTAAAGTTTAAAACTTGCAATTCATAACTTCACAACTTCAAGATCTTAACTTTAAGATAAATCAGAAAGTTTTTAGCTTAAAGTTTAAAACTTGAAATTCATAACTTCACAACTTCAAGATCTTAACTTTAAGATAAATCAGAAAGTTTTTAGCTTAAAGTTTAAAACTTGAAATTCATAACTTCACAACTTCAAGATCTTAACTTTAAGATAAATCAGAACTTAGTATCTTAAAGTTTAAAACTTGAAATTCATAACTTCACAACTTCAAGATCTTAACTTTAAGATAAATCAGAACTTAGTATCTTAAAGTTTAAAACTTGCAATTCATAACTTCACAACTTCAAGATCTTAACTTTAAGATAAATCAGAACTTAGTATCTTAAAGTTTAAAACTTGAAATTCATAACTTCACAACTTCAAGATCTTAACTTTAAGATAAATCAGAAAGTTTTTAGCTTAAAGTTTAAAACTTGAAATTCATAACTTCACAACTTCAAGATCTTAACTTTAAGATAAATCAGAAAGTTTTTAGCTTAAAGTTTAAAACTTGCAATTCATAACTTCACAACTTCAAGATCTTAACTTTAAGATAAATCAGAACTTAGTATCTTAAAGTTTAAAACTTGCAATTCATAACTTCACAACTTCAAGATCTTAACTTTAAGATAAATCAGAAAGTTTTTAGCTTAAAGTTTAAAACTTGCAATTCATAACTTCACAACTTCAAGATCTTAACTTTAAGATAAATCAGAAAGTTTTTAGCTTAAAGTTTAAAACTTGAAATTCATAACTTCACAACTTCAAGATCTTAACTTTAAGATAAATCAGAAAGTTTTTAGCTTAAAGTTTAAAACTTGCAATTCATAACTTCACAACTTCAAGATCTTAACTTTAAGATAAATCAGAAAGTTTTTAGCTTAAAGTTTAAAACTTGAAATTCATAACTTCACAACTTCAAGATCTTAACTTTAAGATAAATCAGAAAGTTTTTAGCTTAAAGTTTAAAACTTGAAATTCATAACTTCACAACTTCAAGATCTTAACTTTAAGATAAATCAGAACTTAGTATCTTAAAGTTTAAAACTAGAAATTCATAACTTCACAACTTCAAGATCTTAACTTTAAGATAAATCAGAACTTAGTATCTTAAAGTTTAAAACTTGAAATTCATAACTTCACAACTTCAAGATCTTAACTTTAAGATAAATCAGAAAGTTTTTAGCTTAAAGTTTAAAACTTGCAATTCATAACTTCACAACTTCAAGATCTTAACTTTAAGATAAATCAGAAAGTTTTTAGCTTAAAGTTTAAAACTTGAAATTCATAACTTCACAACTTCAAGATCTTAACTTTAAGATAAATCAGAAAGTTTTTAGCTTAAAGTTTAAAACTTGAAATTCATAACTTCACAACTTCAAGATCTTAACTTTAAGATAAATCAGAACTTAGTATCTTAAAGTTTAAAACTTGAAATTCATAACTTCACAACTTCAAGATCTTAACTTTAAGATAAATCAGAACTTAGTATCTTAAAGTTTAAAACTTGAAATTCATAACTTCACAACTTCAAGATCTTAACTTTAAGATAAATCAGAAAGTTTTTAGCTTAAAGTTTAAAACTTGAAATTCATAACTTCACAACTTCAAGATCTTAACTTTAAGATAAATCAGAACTTAGTATCTTAAAGTTTAAAACTTGAAATTCATAACTTCACAACTTCAAGATCTTAACTTTAAGATAAATCAGAAAGTTTTTAGCTTAAAGTTTAAAACTTGAAATTCATAACTTCACAACTTCAAGATCTTAACTTTAAGATAAATCAGAAAGTTTTTAGCTTAAAGTTTAAAACTTGAAATTCATAACTTCACAACTTCAAGATCTTAACTTTAAGATAAATCAGAACTTAGTATCTTAAAGTTTAAAACTTGAAATTCATAACTTCACAACTTCAAGATCTTAACTTTAAGATAAATCAGAACTTAGTATCTTAAAGTTTAAAACTTGAAATTCATAACTTCACAACTTCAAGATCTTAACTTTAAGATAAATCAGAAAGTTTTTAGCTTAAAGTTTAAAACTTGAAATTCATAACTTCACAACTTCAAGATCTTAACTTTAAGATAAATCAGAACTTAGTATCTTAAAGTTTAAAACTTGCAATTCATAACTTCACAACTTCAAGTTCTTAACTTTAAGATAAATCAGAAAGTTTTTAGCTTAAAGTTTAAAACTTGCAATTCATAACTTCACAACTTCAAGATCTTAACTTTAAGATAAATCAGAAAGTTTTTAGCTTAAAGTTTAAAACTTGAAATTCATAACTTCACAACTTCAAGATCTTAACTTTAAGATAAATCAGAACTTAGTATCTTAAAGTTTAAAACTTGAAATTCATAACTTCACAACTTCAAGATCTTAACTTTAAGATAAATCAGAAAGTTTTTAGCTTAAAGTTTAAAACTTGAAATTCATAACTTCACAACTTCAAGATCTTAACTTTAAGATAAATCAGAAAGTTTTTAGCTTAAAGTTTAAAACTTGAAATTCATAACTTCACAACTTCAAGATCTTAACTTTAAGATAAATCAGAAAGTTTTTAGCTTAAAGTTTAAAACTTGAAATTCATAACTTCACAACTTCAAGATCTTAACTTTAAGATAAATCAGAACTTAGTATCTTAAAGTTTAAAACTTGAAATTCATAACTTCACAACTTCAAGATCTTAACTTTAAGATAAATCAGAACTTAGTATCTTAAAGTTTAAAACTTGCAATTCATAACTTCACAACTTCAAGATCTTAACTTTAAGATAAATCAGAACTTAGTATCTTAAAGTTTAAAACTTGAAATTCATAACTTCACAACTTCAAGATCTTAACTTTAAGATAAATCAGAAAGTTTTTAGCTTAAAGTTTAAAACTTGCAATTCATAACTTCACAACTTCAAGATCTTAACTTTAAGATAAATCAGAAAGTTTTTAGCTTAAAGTTTAAAACTTGCAATTCATAACTTCACAACTTCAAGATCTTAACTTTAAGATAAATCAGAAAGTTTTTAGCTTAAAGTTTAAAACTTGAAATTCATAACTTCACAACTTCAAGATCTTAACTTTAAGATAAATCAGAAAGTTTTTAGCTTAAAGTTTAAAACTTGAAATTCATAACTTCACAACTTCAAGATCTTAACTTTAAGATAAATCAGAACTTAGTATCTTAAAGTTTAAAACTTGAAATTCATAACTTCACAACTTCAAGATCTTAACTTTAAGATAAATCAGAACTTAGTATCTTAAAGTTTAAAACTTGAAATTCATAACTTCACAACTTCAAGATCTTAACTTTAAGATAAATCAGAAAGTTTTTAGCTTAAAGTTTAAAACTTGAAATTCATAACTTCACAACTTCAAGATCTTAACTTTAAGATAAATCAGAAAGTTTTTAGCTTAAAGTTTAAAACTTGCAATTCATAACTTCACAACTTCAAGATCTTAACTTTAAGATAAATCAGAACTTAGTATCTTAAAGTTTAAAACTTGAAATTCATAACTTCACAACTTCAAGATCTTAACTTTAAGATAAATCAGAAAGTTTTTAGCTTAAAGTTTAAAACTTGCAATTCATAACTTCACAACTTCAAGATCTTAACTTTAAGATAAATCAGAAAGTTTTTAGCTTAAAGTTTAAAACTTGAAATTCATAACTTCACAACTTCAAGATCTTAACTTTAAGATAAATCAGAACTTAGTATCTTAAAGTTTAAAACTTGAAATTCATAACTTCACAACTTCAAGATCTTAACTTTAAGATAAATCAGAACTTAGTATCTTAAAGTTTAAAACTTGCAATTCATAACTTCACAACTTCAAGATCTTAACTTTAAGATAAATCAGAACTTAGTATCTTAAAGTTTAAAACTTGAAATTCATAACTTCACAACTTCAAGATCTTAACTTTAAGATAAATCAGAACTTAGTATCTTAAAGTTTAAAACTTGAAATTCATAACTTCACAACTTCAAGATCTTAACTTTAAGATAAATCAGAAAGTTTTTAGCTTAAAGTTTAAAACTTGCAATTCATAACTTCACAACTTCAAGATCTTAACTTTAAGATAAATCAGAAAGTTTTTAGCTTAAAGTTTAAAACTTGAAATTCATAACTTCACAACTTCAAGATCTTAACTTTAAGATAAATCAGAACTTAGTATCTTAAAGTTTAAAACTTGAAATTCATAACTTCACAACTTCAAGATCTTAACTTTAAGATAAATCAGAAAGTTTTTAGCTTAAAGTTTAAAACTTGCAATTCATAACTTCACAACTTCAAGATCTTAACTTTAAGATAAATCAGAACTTAGTATCTTAAAGTTTAAAACTTGCAATTCATAACTTCACAACTTCAAGATCTTAACTTTAAGATAAATCAGAAAGTTTTTAGCTTAAAGTTTAAAACTTGAAATTCATAACTTCACAACTTCAAGATCTTAACTTTAAGATAAATCAGAAAGTTTTTAGCTTAAAGTTTAAAACTTGCAATTCATAACTTCACAACTTCAAGATCTTAACTTTAAGATAAATCAGAACTTAGTATCTTAAAGTTTAAAACTTGAAATTCATAACTTCACAACTTCAAGATCTTAACTTTAAGATAAATCAGAAAGTTTTTAGCTTAAAGTTTAAAACTTGCAATTCATAACTTCACAACTTCAAGATCTTAACTTTAAGATAAATCAGAAAGTTTTTAGCTTAAAGTTTAAAACTTGAAATTCATAACTTCACAACTTCAAGATCTTAACTTTAAGATAAATCAGAACTTAGTATCTTAAAGTTTAAAACTTGAAATTCATAACTTCACAACTTCAAGATCTTAACTTTAAGATAAATCAGAACTTAGTATCTTAAAGTTTAAAACTTGCAATTCATAACTTCACAACTTCAAGATCTTAACTTTAAGATAAATCAGAACTTAGTATCTTAAAGTTTAAAACTTGAAATTCATAACTTCACAACTTCAAGATCTTAACTTTAAGATAAATCAGAAAGTTTTTAGCTTAAAGTTTAAAACTTGCAATTCATAACTTCACAACTTCAAGATCTTAACTTTAAGATAAATCAGAACTTAGTATCTTAAAGTTTAAAACTTGAAATTCATAACTTCACAACTTCAAGATCTTAACTTTAAGATAAATCAGAAAGTTTTTAGCTTAAAGTTTAAAACTTGAAATTCATAACTTCACAACTTAAAGATCTTAACTTTAAGATAAATCAGAACTTAGTATCTTAAAGTTTAAAACTTGAAATTCATAACTTCACAACTTAAAGATCTTAACTTTAAGATAAATCAGAACTTAGTATCTTAAAGTTTAAAACTTGAAATTCATAACTTCACAACTTCAAGATCTTAACTTTAAGATAAATCAGAAAGTTTTTAGCTTAAAGTTTAAAACTTGAAATTCATAACTTCACAACTTCAAGATCTTAACTTTAAGATAAATCAGAACTTAGTATCTTAAAGTTTAAAACTTGAAATTCATAACTTCACAACTTCAAGATCTTAACTTTAAGATAAATCAGAACTTAGTATCTTAAAGTTTAAAACTTGAAATTCATAACTTCACAACTTCAAGATCTTAACTTTAAGATAAATCAGAACTTAGTATCTTAAAGTTTAAAACTTGAAATTCATAACTTCACAACTTCAAGATCTTAACTTTAAGATAAATCAGAAAGTTTTTAGCTTAAAGTTTAAAACTTGAAATTCATAACTTCACAACTTAAAGATCTTAACTTTAAGATAAATCAGAACTTAGTATCTTAAAGTTTAAAACTTGAAATTCATAACTTCACAACTTCAAGATCTTAACTTTAAGATAAATCAGAAAGTTTTTAGCTTAAAGTTTAAAACTTGAAATTCATAACTTCACAACTTCAAGATCTTAACTTTAAGATAAATCAGAACTTAGTATCTTAAAGTTTAAAACTTGAAATTCATAACTTCACAACTTCAAGATCTTAACTTTAAGATAACTCAGAACTTAGTATCTTAAAGTTTAAAACTTGAAATTCATAACTTCACAACTTAAAGATCTTAACTTTAAGATAAATCAGAACTTAGTATCTTAAAGTTTAAAACTTGAAATTCATAACTTCACAACTTCAAGATCTTAACTTTAAGATAAATCAGAACTTAGTATCTTAAAGTTTAAAACTTGAAATTCATAACTTCACAACTTCAAGATCTTAACTTTAAGATAAATCAGAAAGTTTTTAGCTTAAAGTTTAAAACTTGCAATTCATAACTTCACAACTTCAAGATCTTAACTTTAAGATAAATCAGAACTTAGTATCTTAAAGTTTAAAACTTGAAATTTATAACTTCACAACTTCAAGATCTTAACTTTAAGATAAATCAGAAAGTTTTTAGCTTAAAGTTTAAAACTTGCAATTCATAACTTCACAACTTCAAGATCTTAACTTTAAGATAAATCAGAAAGTTTTTAGCTTAAAGTTTAAAACTTGAAATTCATAACTTCACAACTTCAAGATCTTAACTTTAAGATAAATCAGAAAGTTTTTAGCTTAAAGTTTAAAACTTGAAATTCATAACTTCACAACTTCAAGATCTTAACTTTAAGATAAATCAGAACTTAGTATCTTAAAGTTTAAAACTTGAAATTCATAACTTCACAACTTCAAGATCTTAACTTTAAGATAAATCAGAAAGTTTTTAGCTTAAAGTTTAAAACTTGCAATTCATAACTTCACAACTTCAAGATCTTAACTTTAAGATAAATCAGAACTTAGTATCTTAAAGTTTAAAACTTGAAATTCATAACTTCACAACTTCAAGATCTTAACTTTAAGATAAATCAGAACTTAGTATCTTAAAGTTTAAAACTTGAAATTCATAACTTCACAACTTCAAGATCTTAACTTTAAGATAAATCAGAACTTAGTATCTTAAAGTTTAAAACTTGAAATTCATAACTTCACAACTTCAAGATCTTAACTTTAAGATAAATCAGAAAGTTTTTAGCTTAAAGTTTAAAACTTGAAATTCATAACTTCACAACTTCAAGATCTTAACTTTAAGATAAATCAGAAAGTTTTTAGCTTAAAGTTTAAAACTTGCAATTCATAACTTCACAACTTCAAGATCTTAACTTTAAGATTAATCAGAACTTAGTATCTTAAAGTTTAAAACTTGAAATTCATAACTTCACAACTTCAAGATCTTAACTTTAAGATAAATCAGAAAGTTTTTAGCTTAAAGTTTAAAACTTGCAATTCATAACTTCACAACTTCAAGATCTTAACTTTAAGATAAATCAGAACTTAGTATCTTAAAGTTTAAAACTTGAAATTCATAACTTCACAACTTCAAGATCTTAACTTTAAGATAAATCAGAACTTAGTATCTTAAAGTTTAAAACTTGAAATTCATAACTTCACAACTTCAAGATCTTAACTTTAAGATAAATCAGAACTTAGTATCTTAAAGTTTAAAACTTGAAATTCATAACTTCACAACTTCAAGATCTTAACTTTAAGATAAATCAGAAAGTTTTTAGCTTAAAGTTTAAAACTTGCAATTCATAACTTCACAACTTCAAGATCTTAACTTTAAGATAAATCAGAACTTAGTATCTTAAAGTTTAAAACTTGAAATTCATAACTTCACAACTTCAAGATCTTAACTTTAAGATAAATCAGAACTTAGTATCTTAAAGTTTAAAACTTGAAATTCATAACTTCACAACTTCAAGATCTTAACTTTAAGATAAATCAGAACTTAGTATCTTAAAGTTTAAAACTTGAAATTCATAACTTCACAACTTCAAGATCTTAACTTTAAGATAAATCAGAAAGTTTTTAGCTTAAAGTTTAAAACTTGCAATTCATAACTTCACAACTTCAAGATCTTAACTTTAAGATAAATCAGAAAGTTTTTAGCTTAAAGTTTAAAACTTGCAATTCATAACTTCACAACTTCAAGATCTTAACTTTAAGATAAATCAGAACTTAGTATCTTAAAGTTTAAAACTTGAAATTCATAACTTCACAACTTCAAGATCTTAACTTTAAGATAAATCAGAACTTAGTATCTTAAAGTTTAAAACTTGAAATTCATAACTTCACAACTTCAAGATCTTAACTTTAAGATAAATCAGAAAGTTTTTAGCTTAAAGTTTAAAACTTGCAATTCATAACTTCACAACTTCAAGATCTTAACTTTAAGATAAATCAGAACTTAGTATCTTAAAGTTTAAAACTTGAAATTCATAACTTCACAACTTCAAGATCTTAACTTTAAGATAAATCAGAAAGTTTTTAGCTTAAAGTTTAAAACTTGCAATTCATAACTTCACAACTTCAAGATCTTAACTTTAAGATAAATCAGAAAGTTTTTAGCTTAAAGTTTAAAACTTGCAATTCATAACTTCACAACTTCAAGATCTTAACTTTAAGATAAATCAGAACTTAGTATCTTAAAGTTTAAAACTTGAAATTCATAACTTCACAACTTCAAGATCTTAACTTTAAGATAAATCAGAACTTAGTATCTTAAAGTTTAAAACTTGAAATTCATAACTTCACAACTTCAAGATCTTAACTTTAAGATAAATCAGAAAGTTTTTAGCTTAAAGTTTAAAACTTGCAATTCATAACTTCACAACTTCAAGATCTTAACTTTAAGATAAATCAGAACTTAGTATCTTAAAGTTTAAAACTTGAAATTCATAACTTCACAACTTCAAGATCTTAACTTTAAGATAAATCAGAACTTAGTATCTTAAAGTTTAAAACTTGAAATTCATAACTTCACAACTTCAAGATCTTAACTTTAAGATAAATCAGAAAGTTTTTAGCTTAAAGTTTAAAACTTGAAATTCATAACTTCACAACTTCAAGATCTTAACTTTAAGATAAATCAGAACTTAGTATCTTAAAGTTTAAAACTTGAAATTCATAACTTCACAACTTCAAGATCTTAACTTTAAGATAAATCAGAACTTAGTATCTTAAAGTTTAAAACTTGAAATTCATAACTTCACAACTTCAAGATCTTAACTTTAAGATAAATCAGAAAGTTTTTAGCTTAAAGTTTAAAACTTGAAATTCATAACTTCACAACTTCAAGATCTTAACTTTAAGATAAATCAGAAAGTTTTTAGCTTAAAGTTTAAAACTTGCAATTCATAACTTCACAACTTCAAGATCTTAACTTTAAGATAAATCAGAAAGTTTTTAGCTTAAAGTTTAAAACTTGCAATTCATAACTTCACAACTTCAAGATCTTAACTTTAAGATAAATCAGAACTTAGTATCTTAAAGTTTAAAACTTGCAATTCATAACTTCACAACTTCAAGATCTTAACTTTAAGATAAATCAGAAAGTTTTTAGCTTAAAGTTTAAAACTTGAAATTCATAACTTCACAACTTCAAGATCTTAACTTTAAGATAAATCAGAAAGTTTTTAGCTTAAAGTTTAAAACTTGAAATTCATAACTTCACAACTTCAAGATCTTAACTTTAAGATAAATCAGAAAGTTTTTAGCTTAAAGTTTAAAACTTGCAATTCATAACTTCACAACTTCAAGATCTTAACTTTAAGATAAATCAGAAAGTTTTTAGCTTAAAGTTTAAAACTTGAAATTCATAACTTCACAACTTCAAGATCTTAACTTTAAGATAAATCAGAAAGTTTTTAGCTTAAAGTTTAAAACTTGAAATTCATAACTTCACAACTTCAAGATCTTAACTTTAAGATAAATCAGAACTTAGTATCTTAAAGTTTAAAACTTGAAATTCATAACTTCACAACTTCAAGATCTTAACTTTAAGATAAATCAGAACTTAGTATCTTAAAGTTTAAAACTTGCAATTCATAACTTCACAACTTCAAGATCTTAACTTTAAGATAAATCAGAAAGTTTTTAGCTTAAAGTTTAAAACTTGAAATTCATAACTTCACAACTTCAAGATCTTAACTTTAAGATAAATCAGAACTTAGTATCTTAAAGTTTAAAACTTGAAATTCATAACTTCACAACTTCAAGATCTTAACTTTAAGATAAATCAGAAAGTTTTTAGCTTAAAGTTTAAAACTTGAAATTCATAACTTCACAACTTCAAGATCTTAACTTTAAGATAAATCAGAACTTAGTATCTTAAAGTTTAAAACTTGAAATTCATAACTTCACAACTTCAAGATCTTAAGTTTAAGATAAATCAGAAAGTTTTTAGCTTAAAGTTTAAAACTTGCAATTCATAACTTCACAACTTCAAGATCTTAACTTTAAGATAAATCAGAACTTAGTATCTTAAAGTTTAAAACTTGAAATTCATAACTTCACAACTTCAAGATCTTAACTTTAAGATAAATCAGAACTTAGTATCTTAAAGTTTAAAACTTGAAATTCATAACTTCACAACTTCAAGATCTTAACTTTAAGATAAATCAGAACTTAGTATCTTAAAGTTTAAAACTTGAAATTCATAACTTCACAACTTCAAGATCTTAACTTTAAGATAAATCAGAAAGTTTTTAGCTTAAAGTTTAAAACTTGCAATTCATAACTTCACAACTTCAAGATCTTAACTTTAAGATAAATCAGAACTTAGTATCTTAAAGTTTAAAACTTGAAATTCATAACTTCACAACTTCAAGATCTTAACTTTAAGATAAATCAGAAAGTTTTTAGCTTAAAGTTTAAAACTTGAAATTCATAACTTCACAACTTCAAGATCTTAACTTTAAGATAAATCAGAAAGTTTTTAGCTTAAAGTTTAAAACTTGAAATTCATAACTTCACAACTTCAAGATCTTAACTTTAAGATAAATCAGAACTTAGTATCTTAAAGTTTAAAACTTGAAATTCATAACTTCACAACTTCAAGATCTTAACTTTAAGATAAATCAGAAAGTTTTTAGCTTAAAGTTTAAAACTTGCAATTCATAACTTCACAACTTCAAGATCTTAACTTTAAGATAAATCAGAAAGTTTTTAGCTTAAAGTTTAAAACTTGCAATTCATAACTTCACAACTTCAAGATCTTAACTTTAAGATAAATCAGAACTTAGTATCTTAAAGTTTAAAACTTGAAATTCATAACTTCACAACTTCAAGATCTTAACTTTAAGATAAATCAGAACTTAGTATCTTAAAGTTTAAAACTTGAAATTCATAACTTCACAACTTCAAGATCTTAACTTTAAGATAAATCAGAACTTAGTATCTTAAAGTTTAAAACTTGAAATTCATAACTTCACAACTTCAAGATCTTAACTTTAAGATAAATCAGAAAGTTTTTAGCTTAAAGTTTAAAACTTGAAATTCATAACTTCACAACTTAAAGATCTTAACTTTAAGATAAATCAGAACTTAGTATCTTAAAGTTTAAAACTTGAAATTCATAACTTCACAACTTCAAGATCTTAACTTTAAGATAAATCAGAAAGTTTTTAGCTTAAAGTTTAAAACTTGCAATTCATAACTTCACAACTTCAAGATCTTAACTTTAAGATAAATCAGAACTTAGTATCTTAAAGTTTAAAACTTGAAATTCATAACTTCACAACTTCAAGATCTTAACTTTAAGATAAATCAGAACTTAGTATCTTAAAGTTTAAAACTTGAAATTCATAACTTCACAACTTCAAGATCTTAACTTTAAGATAAATCAGAAAGTTTTTAGCTTAAAGTTTAAAACTTGCAATTCATAACTTCACAACTTCAAGATCTTAACTTTAAGATAAATCAGAACTTAGTATCTTAAAGTTTAAAACTTGAAATTCATAACTTCACAACTTCAAGATCTTAACTTTAAGATAAATCAGAAAGTTTTTAGCTTAAAGTTTAAAACTTGCAATTCATAACTTCACAACTTCAAGATCTTAACTTTAAGATAAATCAGAAAGTTTTTAGCTTAAAGTTTAAAACTTGAAATTCATAACTTCACAACTTCAAGATCTTAACTTTAAGATAAATCAGAAAGTTTTTAGCTTAAAGTTTAAAACTTGAAATTCATAACTTCACAACTTCAAGATCTTAACTTTAAGATAAATCAGAACTTAGTATCTTAAAGTTTAAAACTTGAAATTCATAACTTCACAACTTCAAGATCTTAACTTTAAGATAAATCAGAACTTAGTATCTTAAAGTTTAAAACTTGAAATTCATAACTTCACAACTTCAAGATCTTAACTTTAAGATAAATCAGAAAGTTTTTAGCTTAAAGTTTAAAACTTGAAATTCATAACTTCACAACTTAAAGATCTTAACTTTAAGATAAATCAGAACTTAGTATCTTAAAGTTTAAAACTTGAAATTCATAACTTCACAACTTCAAGATCTTAACTTTAAGATAAATCAGAAAGTTTTTAGCTTAAAGTTTAAAACTTGCAATTCATAACTTCACAACTTCAAGATCTTAACTTTAAGATAAATCAGAACTTAGTATCTTAAAGTTTAAAACTTGAAATTCATAACTTCACAACTTCAAGATCTTAACTTTAAGATAAATCAGAACTTAGTATCTTAAAGTTTAAAACTTGAAATTCATAACTTCACAACTTCAAGATCTTAACTTTAAGATAAATCAGAAAGTTTTTAGCTTAAAGTTTAAAACTTGAAATTCATAACTTCACAACTTCAAGATCTTAACTTTAAGATAAATCAGAACTTAGTATCTTAAAGTTTAAAACTTGAAATTCATAACTTCACAACTTCAAGATCTTAACTTTAAGATAAATCAGAAAGTTTTTAGCTTAAAGTTTAAAACTTGCAATTCATAACTTCACAACTTCAAGATCTTAACTTTAAGATAAATCAGAACTTAGTATCTTAAAGTTTAAAACTTGAAATTCATAACTTCACAACTTCAAGATCTTAACTTTAAGATAAATCAGAACTTAGTATCTTAAAGTTTAAAACTTGAAATTCATAACTTCACAACTTCAAGATCTTAACTTTAAGATAAATCAGAACTTAGTATCTTAAAGTTTAAAACTTGAAATTCATAACTTCACAACTTCAAGATCTTAACTTTAAGATAAATCAGAACTTAGTATCTTAAAGTTTAAAACTTGAAATTCATAACTTCACAACTTCAAGATCTTAACTTTAAGATAAATCAGAAAGTTTTTAGCTTAAAGTTTAAAACTTGAAATTCATAACTTCACAACTTCAAGATCTTAACTTTAAGATAAATCAGAACTTAGTATCTTAAAGTTTAAAACTTGAAATTCATAACTTCACAACTTCAAGATCTTAACTTTAAGATAAATCAGAAAGTTTTTAGCTTAAAGTTTAAAACTTGCAATTCATAACTTCACAACTTCAAGATCTTAACTTTAAGATAAATCAGAAAGTTTTTAGCTTAAAGTTTAAAACTTGCAATTCATAACTTCACAACTTCAAGATCTTAACTTTAAGATAAATCAGAACTTAGTATCTTAAAGTTTAAAACTTGAAATTCATAACTTCACAACTTCAAGATCTTAACTTTAAGATAAATCAGAACTTAGTATCTTAAAGTTTAAAACTTGAAATTCATAACTTCACAACTTCAAGATCTTAACTTTAAGATAAATCAGAACTTAGTATCTTAAAGTTTAAAACTTGAAATTCATAACTTCACAACTTCAAGATCTTAACTTTAAGATAAATCAGAAAGTTTTTAGCTTAAAGTTTAAAACTTGAAATTCATAACTTCACAACTTCAAGATCTTAACTTTAAGATAAATCAGAACTTAGTATCTTAAAGTTTAAAACTTGAAATTCATAACTTCACAACTTCAAGATCTTAACTTTAAGATAAATCAGAAAGTTTTTAGCTTAAAGTTTAAAACTTGCAATTCATAACTTCACAACTTCAAGATCTTAACTTTAAGATAAATCAGAACTTAGTATCTTAAAGTTTAAAACTTGAAATTCATAACTTCACAACTTCAAGATCTTAACTTTAAGATAAATCAGAACTTAGTATCTTAAAGTTTAAAACTTGAAATTCATAACTTCACAACTTCAAGATCTTAACTTTAAGATAAATCAGAAAGTTTTTAGCTTAAAGTTTAAAACTTGCAATTCATAACTTCACAACT
Organism: Podabrus alpinus; assembly: GCA_932274525.1. NCBI lineage: Eukaryota > Metazoa > Arthropoda > Insecta > Coleoptera > Cantharidae > Podabrus > Podabrus alpinus. Next base: position 965,208 of record CAKNZV010000007.1, on the reverse strand, counting down.
TCAAGATCTTAACTTTAAGATAAATCAGAACTTAGTATCTTAAAGTTTAAAACTTGAAATTCATAACTTCACAACTTCAAGATCTTAACTTTAAGATAAATCAGAAAGTTTTTAGCTTAAAGTTTAAAACTTGAAATTCATAACTTCACAACTTCAAGATCTTAACTTTAAGATAAATCAGAACTTAGTATCTTAAAGTTTAAAACTTGAAATTCATAACTTCACAACTTCAAGATCTTAACTTTAAGATAAATCAGAAAGTTTTTAGCTTAAAGTTTAAAACTTGCAATTCATAACTTCACAACTTCAAGATCTTAACTTTAAGATAAATCAGAAAGTTTTTAGCTTAAAGTTTAAAACTTGCAATTCATAACTTCACAACTTCAAGATCTTAACTTTAAGATAAATCAGAAAGTTTTTAGCTTAAAGTTTAAAACTTGAAATTCATAACTTCACAACTTCAAGATCTTAACTTTAAGATAAATCAGAAAGTTTTTAGCTTAAAGTTTAAAACTTGAAATTCATAACTTCACAACTTCAAGATCTTAACTTTAAGATAAATCAGAAAGTTTTTAGCTTAAAGTTTAAAACTTGCAATTCATAACTTCACAACTTCAAGATCTTAACTTTAAGATAAATCAGAAAGTTTTTAGCTTAAAGTTTAAAACTTGAAATTCATAACTTCACAACTTCAAGATCTTAACTTTAAGATAAATCAGAACTTAGTATCTTAAAGTTTAAAACTTGAAATTCATAACTTCACAACTTCAAGATCTTAACTTTAAGATAAATCAGAAAGTTTTTAGCTTAAAGTTTAAAACTTGAAATTCATAACTTCACAACTTCAAGATCTTAACTTTAAGATAAATCAGAAAGTTTTTAGCTTAAAGTTTAAAACTTGAAATTCATAACTTCACAACTTCAAGATCTTAACTTTAAGATAAATCAGAACTTAGTATCTTAAAGTTTAAAACTTGCAATTCATAACTTCACAACTTCAAGATCTTAACTTTAAGATAAATCAGAAAGTTTTTAGCTTAAAGTTTAAAACTTGCAATTCATAACTTCACAACTTCAAGATCTTAACTTTAAGATAAATCAGAAAGTTTTTAGCTTAAAGTTTAAAACTTGCAATTCATAACTTCACAACTTCAAGATCTTAACTTTAAGATAAATCAGAACTTAGTATCTTAAAGTTTAAAACTTGAAATTCATAACTTCACAACTTCAAGATCTTAACTTTAAGATAAATCAGAACTTAGTATCTTAAAGTTTAAAACTTGAAATTCATAACTTCACAACTTCAAGATCTTAACTTTAAGATAAATCAGAACTTAGTATCTTAAAGTTTAAAACTTGAAATTCATAACTTCACAACTTCAAGATCTTAACTTTAAGATAAATCAGAAAGTTTTTAGCTTAAAGTTTAAAACTTGAAATTCATAACTTCACAACTTAAAGATCTTAACTTTAAGATAAATCAGAACTTAGTATCTTAAAGTTTAAAACTTGAAATTCATAACTTCACAACTTCAAGATCTTAACTTTAAGATAAATCAGAAAGTTTTTAGCTTAAAGTTTAAAACTTGCAATTCATAACTTCACAACTTCAAGATCTTAACTTTAAGATAAATCAGAACTTAGTATCTTAAAGTTTAAAACTTGAAATTCATAACTTCACAACTTCAAGATCTTAACTTTAAGATAAATCAGAAAGTTTTTAGCTTAAAGTTTAAAACTTGCAATTCATAACTTCACAACTTCAAGATCTTAACTTTAAGATAAATCAGAACTTAGTATCTTAAAGTTTAAAACTTGAAATTCATAACTTCACAACTTCAAGATCTTAACTTTAAGATAAATCAGAAAGTTTTTAGCTTAAAGTTTAAAACTTGCAATTCATAACTTCACAACTTCAAGATCTTAACTTTAAGATAAATCAGAAAGTTTTTAGCTTAAAGTTTAAAACTTGAAATTCATAACTTCACAACTTCAAGATCTTAACTTTAAGATAAATCAGAAAGTTTTTAGCTTAAAGTTTAAAACTTGAAATTCATAACTTCACAACTTCAAGATCTTAACTTTAAGATAAATCAGAACTTAGTATCTTAAAGTTTAAAACTTGAAATTCATAACTTCACAACTTCAAGATCTTAACTTTAAGATAAATCAGAACTTAGTATCTTAAAGTTTAAAACTTGAAATTCATAACTTCACAACTTCAAGATCTTAACTTTAAGATAAATCAGAAAGTTTTTAGCTTAAAGTTTAAAACTTGAAATTCATAACTTCACAACTTAAAGATCTTAACTTTAAGATAAATCAGAACTTAGTATCTTAAAGTTTAAAACTTGAAATTCATAACTTCACAACTTCAAGATCTTAACTTTAAGATAAATCAGAAAGTTTTTAGCTTAAAGTTTAAAACTTGCAATTCATAACTTCACAACTTCAAGATCTTAACTTTAAGATAAATCAGAACTTAGTATCTTAAAGTTTAAAACTTGAAATTCATAACTTCACAACTTCAAGATCTTAACTTTAAGATAAATCAGAACTTAGTATCTTAAAGTTTAAAACTTGAAATTCATAACTTCACAACTTCAAGATCTTAACTTTAAGATAAATCAGAAAGTTTTTAGCTTAAAGTTTAAAACTTGAAATTCATAACTTCACAACTTCAAGATCTTAACTTTAAGATAAATCAGAACTTAGTATCTTAAAGTTTAAAACTTGAAATTCATAACTTTACAACTTCAAGATCTTAACTTTAAGATAAATCAGAAAGTTTTTAGCTTAAAGTTTAAAACTTGCAATTCATAACTTCACAACTTCAAGATCTTAACTTTAAGATAAATCAGAACTTAGTATCTTAAAGTTTAAAACTTGAAATTCATAACTTCACAACTTCAAGATCTTAACTTTAAGATAAATCAGAACTTAGTATCTTAAAGTTTAAAACTTGAAATTCATAACTTCACAACTTCAAGATCTTAACTTTAAGATAAATCAGAACTTAGTATCTTAAAGTTTAAAACTTGAAATTCATAACTTCACAACTTCAAGATCTTAACTTTAAGATAAATCAGAACTTAGTATCTTAAAGTTTAAAACTTGAAATTCATAACTTCACAACTTCAAGATCTTAACTTTAAGATAAATCAGAAAGTTTTTAGCTTAAAGTTTAAAACTTGAAATTCATAACTTCACAACTTCAAGATCTTAACTTTAAGATAAATCAGAACTTAGTATCTTAAAGTTTAAAACTTGAAATTCATAACTTCACAACTTCAAGATCTTAACTTTAAGATAAATCAGAAAGTTTTTAGCTTAAAGTTTAAAACTTGCAATTCATAACTTCACAACTTCAAGATCTTAACTTTAAGATAAATCAGAAAGTTTTTAGCTTAAAGTTTAAAACTTGCAATTCATAACTTCACAACTTCAAGATCTTAACTTTAAGATAAATCAGAACTTAGTATCTTAAAGTTTAAAACTTGAAATTCATAACTTCACAACTTCAAGATCTTAACTTTAAGATAAATCAGAACTTAGTATCTTAAAGTTTAAAACTTGAAATTCATAACTTCACAACTTCAAGATCTTAACTTTAAGATAAATCAGAACTTAGTATCTTAAAGTTTAAAACTTGAAATTCATAACTTCACAACTTCAAGATCTTAACTTTAAGATAAATCAGAAAGTTTTTAGCTTAAAGTTTAAAACTTGAAATTCATAACTTCACAACTTCAAGATCTTAACTTTAAGATAAATCAGAACTTAGTATCTTAAAGTTTAAAACTTGAAATTCATAACTTCACAACTTCAAGATCTTAACTTTAAGATAAATCAGAAAGTTTTTAGCTTAAAGTTTAAAACTTGCAATTCATAACTTCACAACTTCAAGATCTTAACTTTAAGATAAATCAGAACTTAGTATCTTAAAGTTTAAAACTTGAAATTCATAACTTCACAACTTCAAGATCTTAACTTTAAGATAAATCAGAACTTAGTATCTTAAAGTTTAAAACTTGAAATTCATAACTTCACAACTTCAAGATCTTAACTTTAAGATAAATCAGAAAGTTTTTAGCTTAAAGTTTAAAACTTGCAATTCATAACTTCACAACTTCAAGATCTTAACTTTAAGATAAATCAGAACTTAGTATCTTAAAGTTTAAAACTTGAAATTCATAACTTCACAACTTCAAGATCTTAACTTTAAGATAAATCAGAAAGTTTTTAGCTTAAAGTTTAAAACTTGAAATTCATAACTTCACAACTTCAAGATCTTAACTTTAAGATAAATCAGAACTTAGTATCTTAAAGTTTAAAACTTGCAATTCATAACTTCACAACTTCAAGATCTTAACTTTAAGATAAATCAGAACTTAGTATCTTAAAGTTTAAAACTTGAAATTCATAACTTCACAACTTCAAGATCTTAACTTTAAGATAAATCAGAAAGTTTTTAGCTTAAAGTTTAAAACTTGCAATTCATAACTTCACAACTTCAAGATCTTAACTTTAAGATAAATCAGAAAGTTTTTAGCTTAAAGTTTAAAACTTGCAATTCATAACTTCACAACTTCAAGATCTTAACTTTAAGATAAATCAGAACTTAGTATCTTAAAGTTTAAAACTTGAAATTCATAACTTCACAACTTCAAGATCTTAACTTTAAGATAAATCAGAAAGTTTTTAGCTTAAAGTTTAAAACTTGCAATTCATAACTTCACAACTTCAAGATCTTAACTTTAAGATAAATCAGAAAGTTTTTAGCTTAAAGTTTAAAACTTGAAATTCATAACTTCACAACTTCAAGATCTTAACTTTAAGATAAATCAGAAAGTTTTTAGCTTAAAGTTTAAAACTTGCAATTCATAACTTCACAACTTCAAGATCTTAACTTTAAGATAAATCAGAAAGTTTTTAGCTTATAGTTTAAAACTTGAAATTCATAACTTCACAACTTCAAGATCTTAACTTTAAGATAAATCAGAAAGTTTTTAGCTTAAAGTTTAAAACTTGAAATTCATAACTTCACAACTTCAAGATCTTAACTTTAAGATAAATCAGAACTTAGTATCTTAAAGTTTAAAACTTGAAATTCATAACTTCACAACTTCAAGATCTTAACTTTAAGATAAATCAGAACTTAGTATCTTAAAGTTTAAAACTTGAAATTCATAACTTCACAACTTCAAGATCTTAACTTTAAGATAAATCAGAAAGTTTTTAGCTTAAAGTTTAAAACTTGAAATTCATAACTTCACAACTTCAAGATCTTAACTTTAAGATAAATCAGAAAGTTTTTAGCTTAAAGTTTAAAACTTGCAATTCATAACTTCACAACTTCAAGATCTTAACTTTAAGATAAATCAGAACTTAGTATCTTAAAGTTTAAAACTTGAAATTCATAACTTCACAACTTCAAGATCTTAACTTTAAGATAAATCAGAAAGTTTTTAGCTTAAAGTTTAAAACTTGAAATTCATAACTTCACAACTTCAAGATCTTAACTTTAAGATAAATCAGAAAGTTTTTAGCTTAAAGTTTAAAACTTGAAATTCATAACTTCACAACTTCAAGATCTTAACTTTAAGATAAATCAGAACTTAGTATCTTAAAGTTTAAAACTTGAAATTCATAACTTCACAACTTCAAGATCTTAACTTTAAGATAAATCAGAACTTAGTATCTTAAAGTTTAAAACTTGAAATTCATAACTTCACAACTTCAAGATCTTAACTTTAAGATAAATCAGAAAGTTTTTAGCTTAAAGTTTAAAACTTGAAATTCATAACTTCACAACTTCAAGATCTTAACTTTAAGATAAATCAGAACTTAGTATCTTAAAGTTTAAAACTTGAAATTCATAACTTCACAACTTCAAGATCTTAACTTTAAGATAAATCAGAAAGTTTTTAGCTTAAAGTTTAAAACTTGAAATTCATAACTTCACAACTTCAAGATCTTAACTTTAAGATAAATCAGAAAGTTTTTAGCTTAAAGTTTAAAACTTGAAATTCATAACTTCACAACTTCAAGATCTTAACTTTAAGATAAATCAGAACTTAGTATCTTAAAGTTTAAAACTTGAAATTCATAACTTCACAACTTCAAGATCTTAACTTTAAGATAAATCAGAAAGTTTTTAGCTTAAAGTTTAAAACTTGAAATTCATAACTTCACAACTTCAAGATCTTAACTTTAAGATAAATCAGAACTTAGTATCTTAAAGTTTAAAACTTGAAATTCATAACTTCACAACTTCAAGATCTTAACTTTAAGATAAATCAGAAAGTTTTTAGCTTAAAGTTTAAAACTTGAAATTCATAACTTCACAACTTCAAGATCTTAACTTTAAGATAAATCAGAAAGTTTTTAGCTTAAAGTTTAAAACTTGAAATTCATAACTTCACAACTTCAAGATCTTAACTTTAAGATAAATCAGAACTTAGTATCTTAAAGTTTAAAACTTGAAATTCATAACTTCACAACTTCAAGATCTTAACTTTAAGATAAATCAGAAAGTTTTTAGCTTAAAGTTTAAAACTTGCAATTCATAACTTCACAACTTCAAGATCTTAACTTTAAGATAAATCAGAACTTAGTATCTTAAAGTTTAAAACTTGAAATTCATAACTTCACAACTTCAAGATCTTAACTTTAAGATAAATCAGAAAGTTTTTAGCTTAAAGTTTAAAACTTGCAATTCATAACTTCACAACTTCAAGATCTTAACTTTAAGATAAATCAGAACTTAGTATCTTAAAGTTTAAAACTTGAAATTCATAACTTCACAACTTCAAGATCTTAACTTTAAGATAAATCAGAAAGTTTTTAGCTTAAAGTTTAAAACTTGCAATTCATAACTTCACAACTTCAAGATCTTAACTTTAAGATAAATCAGAAAGTTTTTAGCTTAAAGTTTAAAACTTGAAATTCATAACTTCACAACTTCAAGATCTTAACTTTAAGATAAATCAGAAAGTTTTTAGCTTAAAGTTTAAAACTTGAAATTCATAACTTCACAACTTCAAGATCTTAACTTTAAGATAAATCAGAAAGTTTTTAGCTTAAAGTTTAAAACTTGAAATTCATAACTTCACAACTTCAAGATCTTAACTTTAAGATAAATCAGAAAGTTTTTAGCTTAAAGTTTAAAACTTGCAATTCATAACTTCACAACTTCAAGATCTTAACTTTAAGATAAATCAGAACTTAGTATCTTAAAGTTTAAAACTTGAAATTCATAACTTCACAACTTCAAGATCTTAACTTTAAGATAAATCAGAAAGTTTTTAGCTTAAAGTTTAAAACTTGCAATTCATAACTTCACAACTTCAAGATCTTAACTTTAAGATAAATCAGAACTTAGTATCTTAAAGTTTAAAACTTGAAATTCATAACTTCACAACTTCAAGATCTTAACTTTAAGATAAATCAGAAAGTTTTTAGCTTAAAGTTTAAAACTTGCAATTCATAACTACACAACTTCAAGATCTTAACTTTAAGATAAATCAGAACTTAGTATCTTAAAGTTTAAAACTTGAAATTCATAACTTCACAACTTCAAGATCTTAACTTTAAGATAAATCAGAAAGTTTTTAGCTTAAAGTTTAAAACTTGCAATTCATAACTTCACAACTTCAAGATCTTAACTTTAAGATAAATCAGAACTTAGTATCTTAAAGTTTAAAACTTGAAATTCATAACTTCACAACTTCAAGATCTTAACTTTAAGATAAATCAGAAAGTTTTTAGCTTAAAGTTTAAAACTTGCAATTCATAACTTCACAACTTCAAGATCTTAACTTTAAGATAAATCAGAACTTAGTATCTCAAAGTTTAAAACTTGAAATTCATAACTTCACAACTTAAAGATCTTAACTTTAAGATAAATCAGAAAGTTTTTAGCTTAAAGTTTAAAACTTGAAATTCATAACTTCACAACTTCAAGATCTTAACTTTAAGATAAATCAGAACTTAGTATCTTAAAGTTTAAAACTTGAAATTCATAACTTCACAACTTCAAGATCTTAACTTTAAGATAAATCAGAACTTAGTATCTTAAAGTTTAAAACTTGAAATTCATAACTTCACAACTTCAAGATCTTAACTTTAAGATAAATCAGAAAGTTTTTAGCTTAAAGTTTAAAACTTGCAATTCATAACTTCACAACTTCAAGATCTTAACTTTAAGATAAATCAGAAAGTTTTTAGCTTAAAGTTTAAAACTTGAAATTCATAACTTCACAACTTCAAGATCTTAACTTTAAGATAAATCAAAACTTAGTATCTTAAAGTTTAAAACTTGAAATTCATAACTTCACAACTTCAAGATCTTAACTTTAAGATAAATCAGAAAGTTTTTAGCTTAAAGTTTAAAACTTGAAATTCATAACTTCACAACTTCAAGATCTTAACTTTAAGATAAATCAGAAAGTTTTTAGCTTAAAATTTAAAACTTGAAATTCATAACTTCACAACTTCAAGATCTTAACTTTAAGATAAATCAGAAAGTTTTTAGCTTAAAGTTTAAAACTTGCAATTCATAACTTCACAACTTCAAGATCTTAACTTTAAGATAAATCAGAAAGTTTTTAGCTTAAAGTTTAAAACTTGAAATTCATAACTTCACAACTTCAAGATCTTAACTTTAAGATAAATCAGAAAGTTTTTAGCTTAAAGTTTAAAACTTGAAATTCATAACTTCACAACTTCAAGATCTTAACTTTAAGATAAATCAGAAAGTTTTTAGCTTAAAGTTTAAAACTTGCAATTCATAACTTCACAACTTCAAGATCTTAACTTTAAGATAAATCAGAAAGTTTTTAGCTTAAAGTTTAAAACTTGAAATTCATAACTTCACAACTTCAAGATCTTAACTTTAAGATAAATCAGAACTTAGTATCTTAAAGTTTAAAACTTGAAATTCATAACTTCACAACTTCAAGATCTTAACTTTAAGATAAATCAGAAAGTTTTTAGCTTAAAGTTTAAAACTTGAAATTCATAACTTCACAACTTCAAGATCTTAACTTTAAGATAAATCAGAACTTAGTATCTTAAAGTTTAAAACTTGAAATTCATAACTTCACAACTTCAAGATCTTAACTTTAAGATAAATCAGAACTTAGTATCTTAAAGTTTAAAACTTGCAATTCATAACTTCACAACTTCAAGATCTTAACTTTAAGATAAATCAGAAAGTTTTTAGCTTAAAGTTTAAAACTTGCAATTCATAACTTCACAACTTCAAGATCTTAACTTTAAGATAAATCAGAAAGTTTTTAGCTTAAAGTTTAAAACTTGCAATTCATAACTTCACAACTTCAAGATCTTAACTTTAAGATAAATCAGAAAGTTTTTAGCTTAAAGTTTAAAACTTGAAATTCATAACTTCACAACTTCAAGATCTTAACTTTAAGATAAATCAGAAAGTTTTTAGCTTAAAGTTTAAAACTTGCAATTCATAACTTCACAACTTCAAGATCTTAACTTTAAGATAAATCAGAACTTAGTATCTTAAAGTTTAAAACTTGAAATTCATAACTTCACAACTTCAAGATCTTAACTTTAAGATAAATCAGAAAGTTTTTAGCTTAAAGTTTAAAACTTGCAATTCATAACTTCACAACTTCAAGATCTTAACTTTAAGATAAATCAGAAAGTTTTTAGCTTAAAGTTTAAAACTTGAAATTCATAACTTCACAACTTCAAGATCTTAACTTTAAGATAAATCAGAAAGTTTTTAGCTTAAAGTTTAAAACTTGCAATTCATAACTTCACAACTTCAAGATCTTAACTTTAAGATAAATCAGAAAGTTTTTAGCTTAAAGTTTAAAACTTGCAATTCATAACTTCACAACTTCAAGATCTTAACTTTAAGATAAATCTGAACTTAGTATCTTAAAGTTTAAAACTTGCAATTCATAACTTCACAACTTCAAGATCTTAACTTTAAGATAAATCAGAACTTAGTATCTTAAAGTTTAAAACTTGAAATTCATAACTTCACAACTTCAAGATCTTAACTTTAAGATAAATCAGAACTTAGTATCTTAAAGTTTAAAACTTGAAATTCATAACTTCACAACTTCAAGATCTTAACTTTAAGATAAATCAGAAAGTTTTTAGCTTAAAGTTTAAAACTTGCAATTCATAACTTCACAACTTCAAGATCTTAACTTTAAGATAAATCAGAACTTAGTATCTTAAAGTTTAAAACTTGCAATTCATAACTTCACAACTTCAAGATCTTAACTTTAAGATAAATCAGAACTTAGTATCTTAAAGTTTAAAACTTGAAATTCATAACTTCACAACTTCAAGATCTTAACTTTAAGATAAATCAGAACTTAGTATCTTAAAGTTTAAAACTTGAAATTCATAACTTCACAACTTCAAGATCTTAACTTTAAGATAAATCAGAAAGTTTTTAGCTTAAAGTTTAAAACTTGCAATTCATAACTTCACAACTTCAAGATCTTAACTTTAAGATAAATCAGAAAGTTTTTAGCTTAAAGTTTAAAACTTGAAATTCATAACTTCACAACTTCAAGATCTTAACTTTAAGATAAATCAGAACTTAGTATCTTAAAGTTTAAAACTTGAAATTCATAACTTCACAACTTCAAGATCTTAACTTTAAGATAAATCAGAACTTAGTATCTTAAAGTTTAAAACTTGAAATTCATAACTTCGCAACTTCAAGATCTTAACTTTAAGATAAATCAGAAAGTTTTTAGCTTAAAGTTTAAAACTTGCAATTCATAACTTCACAACTTCAAGATCTTAACTTTAAGATAAATCAGAAAGTTTTTAGCTTAAAGTTTAAAACTTGCAATTCATAACTTCACAACTTCAAGATCTTAACTTTAAGATAAATCAGAAAGTTTTTAGCTTAAAGTTTAAAACTTGAAATTCATAACTTCACAACTTCAAGATCTTAACTTTAAGATAAATCAGAACTTAGTATCTTAAAGTTTAAAACTTGAAATTCATAACTTCACAACTTCAAGATCTTAACTTTAAGATAAATCAGAAAGTTTTTAGCTTAATGTTTAAAACTTGCAATTCATAACTTCACAACTTCAAGATCTTAACTTTAAGATAAATCAGAACTTAGTATCTTAAAGTTTAAAACTTGAAATTCATAACTTCACAACTTCAAGATCTTAACTTTAAGATAAATCAGAAAGTTTTTAGCTTAAAGTTTAAAACTTGAAATTCATAACTTCACAACTTCAAGATCTTAACTTTAAGATAAATCAGAAAGTTTTTAGCTTAAAGTTTAAAACTTGAAATTCATAACTTCACAACTTCAAGATCTTAACTTTAAGATAAATCAGAACTTAGTATCTTAAAGTTTAAAACTTGAAATTCATAACTTCACAACTTCAAGATCTTAACTTTAAGATAAATCAGAAAGTTTTTAGCTTAAAGTTTAAAACTTGCAATTCATAACTTCACAACTTCAAGATCTTAACTTTAAGATAAATCAGAAAGTTTTTAGCTTAAAGTTTAAAACTTGAAATTCATAACTTCACAACTTCAAGATCTTAACTTTAAGATAAATCAGAACTTAGTATCTTAAAGTTTAAAACTTGAAATTCATAACTTCACAACTTCAAGATCTTAACTTTAAGATAAATCAGAACTTAGTATCTTAAAGTTTAAAACTTCAAATTCATAACTTCACAACTTCAAGATCTTAACTTTAAGATAAATCAGAAAGTTTTTAGCTTAAAGTTTAAAACTTGCAATTCATAACTTCACAACTTCAAGATCTTAACTTTAAGATAAATCAGAACTTAGTATCTTAAAGTTTAAAACTTGAAATTCATAACTTCACAACTTCAAGATCTTAACTTTAAGATAAATCAGAACTTAGTATCTTAAAGTTTAAAACTTGAAATTCATAACTTCACAACTTCAAGATCTTAACTTTAAGATAAATCAGAAAGTTTTTAGCTTAAAGTTTAAAACTTGAAATTCATAACTTCACAACTTCAAGATCTTAATTTTAAGATAAATCAGAACTTAGTATCTTAAAGTTTAAAACTTGATATTCATAACTTCACAACTTCAAGATCTTAACTTTAAGATAAATCAGAAAGTTTTTAGCTTAAAGTTTAAAACTTGAAATTCATAACTTCACAACTTCAAGATCTTAACTTTAAGATAAATCAGAACTTAGTATCTTAAAGTTTAAAACTTGAAATTCATAACTTCACAACTTCAAGATCTTAACTTTAAGATAAATCAGAAAGTTTTTAGCTTAAAGTTTAAAACTTGAAATTCATAACTTCACAACTTCAAGATCTTAACTTTAAGATAAATCAGAACTTAGTATCTTAAAGTTTAAAACTTGAAATTCATAACTTCACAACTTCAAGATCTTAACTTTAAGATAAATCAGAAAGTTTTTAGCTTAAAGTTTAAAACTTGAAATTCATAACTTCACAACTTCAAGATCTTAACTTTAAGATAAATCAGAACTTAGTATCTTAAAGTTTAAAACTTGAAATTCATAACTTCACAACTTCAAGATCTTAACTTTAAGATAAATCAGAAAGTTTTTAGCTTAAAGTTTAAAACTTGCAATTCATAACTTCACAACTTCAAGATCTTAACTTTAAGATAAATCAGAACTTAGTATCTTAAAGTTTAAAACTTGAAATTCATAACTTCACAACTTCAAGATCTTAACTTTAAGATAAATCAGAAAGTTTTTAGCTTAAAGTTTAAAACTTGCAATTCATAACTTCACAACTTCAAGATCTTAACTTTAAGATAAATCAGAAAGTTTTTAGCTTAAAGTTTAAAACTTGCAATTCATAACTTCACAACTTCAAGATCTTAACTTTAAGATAAATCAGAACTTAGTATCTTAAAGTTTAAAACTTGAAATTCATAACTTCACAACTTCAAGATCTTAACTTTAAGATAAATCAGAACTTAGTATCTTAAAGTTTAAAACTTGAAATTCATAACTTCACAACTTCAAGATCTTAACTTTAAGATAAATCAGAAAGTTTTTAGCTTAAAATTTAAAACTTGAAATTCATAACTTCACAACTTCAAGATCTTAACTTTAAGATAAATCAGAACTTAGTATCTTAAAGTTTAAAACTTGCAATTCATAACTTCACAACTTCAAGATCTTAACTTTAAGATAAATCAGAACTTAGTATCTTAAAGTTTAAAACTTGAAATTCATAACTTCACAACTTCAAGATCTTAACTTTAAGATAAATCAGAAAGTTTTTAGCTTAAAGTTTAAAACTTGCAATTCATAACTTCACAACTTCAAGATCTTAACTTTAAGATAAATCAGAACTTAGTATCTTAAAGTTTAAAACTTGCAATTCATAACTTCACAACTTCAAGATCTTAACTTTAAGATAAATCAGAACTTAGTATCTTAAAGTTTAAAACTTGAAATTCATAACTTCACAACTTCAAGATCTTAACTTTAAGATAAATCAGAAAGTTTTTAGCTTAAAGTTTAAAACTTGAAATTCATAACTTCACAACTTCAAGATCTTAACTTTAAGATAAATCAGAAAGTTTTTAGCTTAAAGTTTAAAACTTGCAATTCATAACTTCACAACTTCAAGATCTTAACTTTAAGATAAATCAGAAAGTTTTTAGCTTAAAGTTTAAAACTTGAAATTCATAACTTCACAACTTCAAGATCTTAACTTTAAGATAAATCAGAACTTAGTATCTTAAAGTTTAAAACTTGAAATTCATAACTTCACAACTTCAAGATCTTAACTTTAAGATAAATCAGAACTTAGTATCTTAAAGTTTAAAACTTGAAATTCATAACTTCACAACTTCAAGATCTTAACTTTAAGATAAATCAGAAAGTTTTTAGCTTAAAGTTTAAAACTTGAAATTCATAACTTCACAACTTCAAGATCTTAACTTTAAGATAAATCAGAAAGTTTTTAGCTTAAAGTTTAAAACTTGCAATTCATAACTTCACAACTTCAAGATCTTAACTTTAAGATAAATCAGAAAGTTTTTAGCTTAAAGTTTAAAACTTGCAATTCATAACTTCACAACTTCAAGATCTTAACTTTAAGATAAATCAGAACTTAGTATCTTAAAGTTTAAAACTTGAAATTCATAACTTCACAACTTCAAGATCTTAACTTTAAGATAAATCAGAAAGTTTTTAGCTTAAAGTTTAAAACTTGCAATTCATAACTTCACAACTTCAAGATCTTAACTTTAAGATAAATCAGAAAGTTTTTAGCTTAAAGTTTAAAACTTGCAATTCATAACTTCACAACTTCAAGATCTTAACTTTAAGATAAATCAGAAAGTTTTTAGCTTAAAGTTTAAAACTTGAAATTCATAACTTCACAACTTCAAGATCTTATCTTAAAGATAAATCAGAAAGTTTTTAGCTTAAAGTTTAAAACTTGCAATTCATAACTTCACAACTTCAAGATCTTAACTTTAAGATAAATCAGAACTTAGTATCTTAAAGTTTAAAACTTGCAATTCATAACTTCACAACTTCAAGATCTTAACTTTAAGATAAATCAGAACTTAGTATCTTAAAGTTTAAAACTTGAAATTCATAACTTCACAACTTCAAGATCTTAACTTTAAGATAAATCAGAAAGTTTTTAGCTTAAAGTTTAAAACTTGCAATTCATAACTTCACAACTTCAAGATCTTAACTTTAAGATAAATCAGAACTTAGTATCTTAAAGTTTAAAACTTGAAATTCATAACTTCACAACTTCAAGATCTTAACTTTAAGATAAATCAGAAAGTTTTTAGCTTAAAGTTTAAAACTTGAAATTCATAACTTCACAACTTCAAGATCTTAACTTTAAGATAAATCAGAAAGTTTTTAGCTTAAAGTTTAAAACTTGCAATTCATAACTTCACAACTTCAAGATCTTAACTTTAAGATAAATCAGAAAGTTTTTAGCTTAAAGTTTAAAACTTGAAATTCATAACTTCACAACTTCAAGATCTTAACTTTAAGATAAATCAGAAAGTTTTTAGCTTAAAGTTTAAAACTTGAAATTCATAACTTCACAACTTCAAGATCTTAACTTTAAGATAAATCAGAAAGTTTTTAGCTTAAAGTTTAAAACTTGCAATTCATAACTTCACAACTTCAAGATCTTAACTTTAAGATAAATCAGAACTTAGTATCTTAAAGTTTAAAACTTGCAATTCATAACTTCACAACTTCAAGATCTTAACTTTAAGATAAATCAGAACTTAGTATCTTAAAGTTTAAAACTTGAAATTCATAACTTCACAACTTCAAGATCTTAACTTTAAGATAAATCAGAAAGTTTTTAGCTTAAAGTTTAAAACTTGAAATTCATAACTTCACAACTTCAAGATCTTAACTTTAAGATAAATCAGAACTTAGTATCTTAAAGTTTAAAACTTGAAATTCATAACTTCACAACTTCAAGATCTTAACTTTAAGATAAATCAGAAAGTTTTTAGCTTAAAGTTTAAAACTTGAAATTCATAACTTCACAACTTCAAGATCTTAACTTTAAGATAAATCAGAAAGTTTTTAGCTTAAAGTTTAAAACTTGCAATTCATAACTTCACAACTTCAAGATCTTAACTTTAAGATAAATCAGAACTTAGTATCTTAAAGTTTAAAACTTGCAATTCATAACTTCACAACTTCAAGATCTTAACTTTAAGATAAATCAGAACTTAGTATCTTAAAGTTTAAAACTTGAAATTCATAACTTCACAACTTCAAGATCTTAACTTTAAGATAAATCAGAACTTAGTATCTTAAAGTTTAAAACTTGAAATTCATAACTTCACAACTTCAAGATCTTAACTTTAAGATAAATCAGAAAGTTTTTAGCTTAAAGTTTAAAACTTGCAATTCATAACTTCACAACTTCAAGATCTTAACTTTAAGATAAATCAGAAAGTTTTTAGCTTAAAGTTTAAAACTTGAAATTCATAACTTCACAACTTCAAGATCTTAACTTTAAGATAAATCAGAACTTAGTATCTTAAAGTTTAAAACTTGAAATTCATAACTTCACAACTTCAAGATCTTAACTTTAAGATAAATCAGAACTTAGTATCTTAAAGTTTAAAACTTGAAATTCATAACTTCGCAACTTCAAGATCTTAACTTTAAGATAAATCAGAAAGTTTTTAGCTTAAAGTTTAAAACTTGCAATTCATAACTTCACAACTTCAAGATCTTAACTTTAAGATAAATCAGAAAGTTTTTAGCTTAAAGTTTAAAACTTGCAATTCATAACTTCACAACTTCAAGATCTTAACTTTAAGATAAATCAGAAAGTTTTTAGCTTAAAGTTTAAAACTTGAAATTCATAACTTCACAACTTCAAGATCTTAACTTTAAGATAAATCAGAACTTAGTATCTTAAAGTTTAAAACTTGAAATTCATAACTTCACAACTTCAAGATCTTAACTTTAAGATAAATCAGAAAGTTTTTAGCTTAATGTTTAAAACTTGCAATTCATAACTTCACAACTTCAAGATCTTAACTTTAAGATAAATCAGAACTTAGTATCTTAAAGTTTAAAACTTGAAATTCATAACTTCACAACTTCAAGATCTTAACTTTAAGATAAATCAGAAAGTTTTTAGCTTAAAGTTTAAAACTTGAAATTCATAACTTCACAACTTCAAGATCTTAACTTTAAGATAAATCAGAAAGTTTTTAGCTTAAAGTTTAAAACTTGAAATTCATAACTTCACAACTTCAAGATCTTAACTTTAAGATAAATCAGAAAGTTTTTAGCTTAAAGTTTAAAACTTGCAATTCATAACTTCACAACTTCAAGATCTTAACTTTGAGATAAATCAGAAAGTTTTTAGCTTAAAGTTTAAAACTTGAAATTCATAACTTCACAACTTCAAGATCTTAACTTTAAGATAAATCAGAACTTAGTATCTTAAAGTTTAAAACTTGAAATTCATAACTTCACAACTTCAAGATCTTAACTTTAAGATAAATCAGAACTTAGTATCTTAAAGTTTAAAACTTCAAATTCATAACTTCACAACTTCAAGATCTTAACTTTAAGATAAATCAGAAAGTTTTTAGCTTAAAGTTTAAAACTTGCAATTCATAACTTCACAACTTCAAGATCTTAACTTTAAGATAAATCAGAACTTAGTATCTTAAAGTTTAAAACTTGAAATTCATAACTTCACAACTTCAAGATCTTAACTTTAAGATAAATCAGAACTTAGTATCTTAAAGTTTAAAACTTGAAATTCATAACTTCACAACTTCAAGATCTTAACTTTAAGATAAATCAGAAAGTTTTTAGCTTAAAGTTTAAAACTTGAAATTCATAACTTCACAACTTCAAGATCTTAATTTTAAGATAAATCAGAACTTAGTATCTTAAAGTTTAAAACTTGATATTCATAACTTCACAACTTCAAGATCTTAACTTTAAGATAAATCAGAAAGTTTTTAGCTTAAAGTTTAAAACTTGAAATTCATAACTTCACAACTTCAAGATCTTAACTTTAAGATAAATCAGAACTTAGTATCTTAAAGTTTAAAACTTGAAATTCATAACTTCACAACTTCAAGATCTTAACTTTAAGATAAATCAGAAAGTTTTTAGCTTAAAGTTTAAAACTTGAAATTCATAACTTCACAACTTCAAGATCTTAACTTTAAGATAAATCAGAACTTAGTATCTTAAAGTTTAAAACTTGAAATTCATAACTTCACAACTTCAAGATCTTAACTTTAAGATAAATCAGAAAGTTTTTAGCTTAAAGTTTAAAACTTGAAATTCATAACTTCACAACTTCAAGATCTTAACTTTAAGATAAATCAGAAAGTTTTTAGCTTAAAGTTTAAAACTTGCAATTCATAACTTCACAACTTCAAGATCTTAACTTTAAGATAAATCAGAAAGTTTTTAGCTTAAAGTTTAAAACTTGCAATTCATAACTTCACAACTTCAAGATCTTAACTTTAAGATAAATCAGAACTTAGTATCTTAAAGTTTAAAACTTGAAATTCATAACTTCACAACTTCAAGATCTTAACTTTAAGATAAATCAGAAAGTTTTTAGCTTAAAGTTTAAAACTTGCAATTCATAACTTCACAACTTCAAGATCTTAACTTTAAGATAAATCAGAAAGTTTTTAGCTTAAAGTTTAAAACTTGCAATTCATAACTTCACAACTTCAAGATCTTAACTTTAAGATAAATCAGAACTTAGTATCTTAAAGTTTAAAACTTGAAATTCATAACTTCACAACTTCAAGATCTTAACTTTAAGATAAATCAGAAAGTTTTTAGCTTAAAGTTTAAAACTTGAAATTCATAACTTCACAACTTCAAGATCTTAACTTTAAGATAAATCAGAAAGTTTTTAGCTTAAAGTTTAAAACTTGAAATTCATAACTTCACAACTTCAAGATCTTAACTTTAAGATAAATCAGAACTTAGTATCTTAAAGTTTAAAACTTGAAATTCATAACTTCACAACTTCAAGATCTTAACTTTAAGATAAATCAGAACTTAGTATCTTAAAGTTTAAAACTTGAAATTCATAACTTCACAACTTCAAGATCTTAACTTTAAGATAAATCAGAAAGTTTTTAGCTTAAAGTTTAAAACTTGAAATTCATAACTTCACAACTTCAAGATCTTAACTTTAAGATAAATCAGAACTTAGTATCTTAAAGTTTAAAACTTGAAATTCATAACTTCACAACTTCAAGATCTTAACTTTAAGATAAATCAGAAAGTTTTTAGCTTAAAGTTTAAAACTTGAAATTCATAACTTCACAACTTCAAGATCTTAACTTTAAGATAAATCAGAAAGTTTTTAGCTTAAAGTTTAAAACTTGAAATTCATAACTTCACAACTTCAAGATCTTAACTTTAAGATAAATCAGAACTTAGTATCTTAAAGTTTAAAACTTGAAATTCATAACTTCACAACTTCAAGATCTTAACTTTAAGATAAATCAGAAAGTTTTTAGCTTAAAGTTTAAAACTTGAAATTCATAACTTCACAACTTCAAGATCTTAACTTTAAGATAAATCAGAACTTAGTATCTTAAAGTTTAAAACTTGAAATTCATAACTTCACAACTTCAAGATCTTAACTTTAAGATAAATCAGAAAGTTTTTAGCTTAAAGTTTAAAACTTGAAATTCATAACTTCACAACTTCAAGATCTTAACTTTAAGATAAATCAGAAAGTTTTTAGCTTAAAGTTTAAAACTTGAAATTCATAACTTCACAACTTCAAGATCTTAACTTTAAGATAAATCAGAACTTAGTATCTTAAAGTTTAAAACTTGAAATTCATAACTTCACAACTTCAAGATCTTAACTTTAAGATAAATCAGAAAGTTTTTAGCTTAAAGTTTAAAACTTGCAATTCATAACTTCACAACTTCAAGATCTTAACTTTAAGATAAATCAGAACTTAGTATCTTAAAGTTTAAAACTTGAAATTCATAACTTCACAACTTCAAGATCTTAACTTTAAGATAAATCAGAAAGTTTTTAGCTTAAAGTTTAAAACTTGCAATTCATAACTTCACAACTTCAAGATCTTAACTTTAAGATAAATCAGAACTTAGTATCTTAAAGTTTAAAACTTGAAATTCATAACTTCACAACTTCAAGATCTTAACTTTAAGATAAATCAGAAAGTTTTTAGCTTAAAGTTTAAAACTTGCAATTCATAACTTCACAACTTCAAGATCTTAACTTTAAGATAAATCAGAAAGTTTTTAGCTTAAAGTTTAAAACTTGAAATTCATAACTTCACAACTTCAAGATCTTAACTTTAAGATAAATCAGAAAGTTTTTAGCTTAAAGTTTAAAACTTGAAATTCATAACTTCACAACTTCAAGATCTTAACTTTAAGATAAATCAGAAAGTTTTTAGCTTAAAGTTTAAAACTTGAAATTCATAACTTCACAACTTCAAGATCTTAACTTTAAGATAAATCAGAAAGTTTTTAGCTTAAAGTTTAAAACTTGCAATTCATAACTTCACAACTTCAAGATCTTAACTTTAAGATAAATCAGAACTTAGTATCTTAAAGTTTAAAACTTGAAATTCATAACTTCACAACTTCAAGATCTTAACTTTAAGATAAATCAGAAAGTTTTTAGCTTAAAGTTTAAAACTTGCAATTCATAACTTCACAACTTCAAGATCTTAACTTTAAGATAAATCAGAACTTAGTATCTTAAAGTTTAAAACTTGAAATTCATAACTTCACAACTTCAAGATCTTAACTTTAAGATAAATCAGAAAGTTTTTAGCTTAAAGTTTAAAACTTGCAATTCATAACTACACAACTTCAAGATCTTAACTTTAAGATAAATCAGAACTTAGTATCTTAAAGTTTAAAACTTGAAATTCATAACTTCACAACTTCAAGATCTTAACTTTAAGATAAATCAGAAAGTTTTTAGCTTAAAGTTTAAAACTTGCAATTCATAACTTCACAACTTCAAGATCTTAACTTTAAGATAAATCAGAACTTAGTATCTTAAAGTTTAAAACTTGAAATTCATAACTTCACAACTTCAAGATCTTAACTTTAAGATAAATCAGAAAGTTTTTAGCTTAAAGTTTAAAACTTGCAATTCATAACTTCACAACTTCAAGATCTTAACTTTAAGATAAATCAGAACTTAGTATCTCAAAGTTTAAAACTTGAAATTCATAACTTCACAACTTCAAGATCTTAACTTTAAGATAAATCAGAAAGTTTTTAGCTTAAAGTTTAAAACTTGAAATTCATAACTTCACAACTTCAAGATCTTAACTTTAAGATAAATCAGAACTTAGTATCTTAAAGTTTAAAACTTGAAATTCATAACTTCACAACTTCAAG
This sequence comes from Podabrus alpinus, assembly GCA_932274525.1. NCBI lineage: Eukaryota > Metazoa > Arthropoda > Insecta > Coleoptera > Cantharidae > Podabrus > Podabrus alpinus. The sequence goes on along the minus strand of CAKNZV010000007.1, from coordinate 944,301 downwards.
ATCTTAACTTTAAGATAAATCAGAACTTAGTATCTTAAAGTTTAAAACTTGAAATTCATAACTTCACAACTTCAAGATCTTAACTTTAAGATAAATCAGAAAGTTTTTAGCTTAAAGTTTAAAACTTGCAATTCATAACTTCACAACTTCAAGATCTTAACTTTAAGATAAATCAGAAAGTTTTTAGCTTAAAGTTTAAAACTTGAAATTCATAACTTCACAACTTCAAGATCTTAACTTTAAGATAAATCAAAACTTAGTATCTTAAAGTTTAAAACTTGAAATTCATAACTTCACAACTTCAAGATCTTAACTTTAAGATAAATCAGAAAGTTTTTAGCTTAAAGTTTAAAACTTGCAATTCATAACTTCACAACTTCAAGATCTTAACTTTAAGATAAATCAGAAAGTTTTTAGCTTAAAATTTAAAACTTGAAATTCATAACTTCACAACTTCAAGATCTTAACTTTAAGATAAATCAGAAAGTTTTTAGCTTAAAGTTTAAAACTTGCAATTCATAACTTCACAACTTCAAGATCTTAACTTTAAGATAAATCAGAAAGTTTTTAGCTTAAAGTTTAAAACTTGAAATTCATAACTTCACAACTTCAAGATCTTAACTTTAAGATAAATCAGAAAGTTTTTAGCTTAAAGTTTAAAACTTGAAATTCATAACTTCACAACTTCAAGATCTTAACTTTAAGATAAATCAGAAAGTTTTTAGCTTAAAGTTTAAAACTTGCAATTCATAACTTCACAACTTCAAGATCTTAACTTTAAGATAAATCAGAAAGTTTTTAGCTTAAAGTTTAAAACTTGAAATTCATAACTTCACAACTTCAAGATCTTAACTTTAAGATAAATCAGAACTTAGTATCTTAAAGTTTAAAACTTGAAATTCATAACTTCACAACTTCAAGATCTTAACTTTAAGATAAATCAGAAAGTTTTTAGCTTAAAGTTTAAAACTTGAAATTCATAACTTCACAACTTCAAGATCTTAACTTTAAGATAAATCAGAACTTAGTATCTTAAAGTTTAAAACTTGAAATTCATAACTTCACAACTTCAAGATCTTAACTTTAAGATAAATCAGAACTTAGTATCTTAAAGTTTAAAACTTGCAATTCATAACTTCACAACTTCAAGATCTTAACTTTAAGATAAATCAGAAAGTTTTTAGCTTAAAGTTTAAAACTTGCAATTCATAACTTCACAACTTCAAGATCTTAACTTTAAGATAAATCAGAAAGTTTTTAGCTTAAAGTTTAAAACTTGCAATTCATAACTTCACAACTTCAAGATCTTAACTTTAAGATAAATCAGAAAGTTTTTAGCTTAAAGTTTAAAACTTGAAATTCATAACTTCACAACTTCAAGATCTTAACTTTAAGATAAATCAGAAAGTTTTTAGCTTAAAGTTTAAAACTTGCAATTCATAACTTCACAACTTCAAGATCTTAACTTTAAGATAAATCAGAACTTAGTATCTTAAAGTTTAAAACTTGAAATTCATAACTTCACAACTTCAAGATCTTAACTTTAAGATAAATCAGAAAGTTTTTAGCTTAAAGTTTAAAACTTGCAATTCATAACTTCACAACTTCAAGATCTTAACTTTAAGATAAATCAGAAAGTTTTTAGCTTAAAGTTTAAAACTTGAAATTCATAACTTCACAACTTCAAGATCTTAACTTTAAGATAAATCAGAAAGTTTTTAGCTTAAAGTTTAAAACTTGCAATTCATAACTTCACAACTTCAAGATCTTAACTTTAAGATAAATCAGAAAGTTTTTAGCTTAAAGTTTAAAACTTGCAATTCATAACTTCACAACTTCAAGATCTTAACTTTAAGATAAATCAGAACTTAGTATCTTAAAGTTTAAAACTTGCAATTCATAACTTCACAACTTCAAGATCTTAACTTTAAGATAAATCAGAACTTAGTATCTTAAAGTTTAAAACTTGAAATTCATAACTTCACAACTTCAAGATCTTAACTTTAAGATAAATCAGAACTTAGTATCTTAAAGTTTAAAACTTGAAATTCATAACTTCACAACTTCAAGATCTTAACTTTAAGATAAATCAGAAAGTTTTTAGCTTAAAGTTTAAAACTTGCAATTCATAACTTCACAACTTCAAGATCTTAACTTTAAGATAAATCAGAACTTAGTATCTTAAAGTTTAAAACTTGCAATTCATAACTTCACAACTTCAAGATCTTAACTTTAAGATAAATCAGAACTTAGTATCTTAAAGTTTAAAACTTGAAATTCATAACTTCACAACTTCAAGATCTTAACTTTAAGATAAATCAGAACTTAGTATCTTAAAGTTTAAAACTTGAAATTCATAACTTCACAACTTCAAGATCTTAACTTTAAGATAAATCAGAAAGTTTTTAGCTTAAAGTTTAAAACTTGCAATTCATAACTTCACAACTTCAAGATCTTAACTTTAAGATAAATCAGAAAGTTTTTAGCTTAAAGTTTAAAACTTGAAATTCATAACTTCACAACTTCAAGATCTTAACTTTAAGATAAATCAGAACTTAGTATCTTAAAGTTTAAAACTTGAAATTCATAACTTCACAACTTCAAGATCTTAACTTTAAGATAAATCAGAACTTAGTATCTTAAAGTTTAAAACTTGAAATTCATAACTTCGCAACTTCAAGATCTTAACTTTAAGATAAATCAGAAAGTTTTTAGCTTAAAGTTTAAAACTTGCAATTCATAACTTCACAACTTCAAGATCTTAACTTTAAGATAAATCAGAAAGTTTTTAGCTTAAAGTTTAAAACTTGCAATTCATAACTTCACAACTTCAAGATCTTAACTTTAAGATAAATCAGAAAGTTTTTAGCTTAAAGTTTAAAACTTGAAATTCATAACTTCACAACTTCAAGATCTTAACTTTAAGATAAATCAGAACTTAGTATCTTAAAGTTTAAAACTTGAAATTCATAACTTCACAACTTCAAGATCTTAACTTTAAGATAAATCAGAAAGTTTTTAGCTTAATGTTTAAAACTTGCAATTCATAACTTCACAACTTCAAGATCTTAACTTTAAGATAAATCAGAACTTAGTATCTTAAAGTTTAAAACTTGAAATTCATAACTTCACAACTTCAAGATCTTAACTTTAAGATAAATCAGAAAGTTTTTAGCTTAAAGTTTAAAACTTGAAATTCATAACTTCACAACTTCAAGATCTTAACTTTAAGATAAATCAGAAAGTTTTTAGCTTAAAGTTTAAAACTTGAAATTCATAACTTCACAACTTCAAGATCTTAACTTTAAGATAAATCAGAACTTAGTATCTTAAAGTTTAAAACTTGAAATTCATAACTTCACAACTTCAAGATCTTAACTTTAAGATAAATCAGAAAGTTTTTAGCTTAAAGTTTAAAACTTGCAATTCATAACTTCACAACTTCAAGATCTTAACTTTAAGATAAATCAGAAAGTTTTTAGCTTAAAGTTTAAAACTTGAAATTCATAACTTCACAACTTCAAGATCTTAACTTTAAGATAAATCAGAACTTAGTATCTTAAAGTTTAAAACTTGAAATTCATAACTTCACAACTTCAAGATCTTAACTTTAAGATAAATCAGAACTTAGTATCTTAAAGTTTAAAACTTCAAATTCATAACTTCACAACTTCAAGATCTTAACTTTAAGATAAATCAGAAAGTTTTTAGCTTAAAGTTTAAAACTTGCAATTCATAACTTCACAACTTCAAGATCTTAACTTTAAGATAAATCAGAACTTAGTATCTTAAAGTTTAAAACTTGAAATTCATAACTTCACAACTTCAAGATCTTAACTTTAAGATAAATCAGAACTTAGTATCTTAAAGTTTAAAACTTGAAATTCATAACTTCACAACTTCAAGATCTTAACTTTAAGATAAATCAGAAAGTTTTTAGCTTAAAGTTTAAAACTTGAAATTCATAACTTCACAACTTCAAGATCTTAATTTTAAGATAAATCAGAACTTAGTATCTTAAAGTTTAAAACTTGATATTCATAACTTCACAACTTCAAGATCTTAACTTTAAGATAAATCAGAAAGTTTTTAGCTTAAAGTTTAAAACTTGAAATTCATAACTTCACAACTTCAAGATCTTAACTTTAAGATAAATCAGAACTTAGTATCTTAAAGTTTAAAACTTGAAATTCATAACTTCACAACTTCAAGATCTTAACTTTAAGATAAATCAGAAAGTTTTTAGCTTAAAGTTTAAAACTTGAAATTCATAACTTCACAACTTCAAGATCTTAACTTTAAGATAAATCAGAACTTAGTATCTTAAAGTTTAAAACTTGAAATTCATAACTTCACAACTTCAAGATCTTAACTTTAAGATAAATCAGAAAGTTTTTAGCTTAAAGTTTAAAACTTGAAATTCATAACTTCACAACTTCAAGATCTTAACTTTAAGATAAATCAGAACTTAGTATCTTAAAGTTTAAAACTTGAAATTCATAACTTCACAACTTCAAGATCTTAACTTTAAGATAAATCAGAAAGTTTTTAGCTTAAAGTTTAAAACTTGCAATTCATAACTTCACAACTTCAAGATCTTAACTTTAAGATAAATCAGAACTTAGTATCTTAAAGTTTAAAACTTGAAATTCATAACTTCACAACTTCAAGATCTTAACTTTAAGATAAATCAGAAAGTTTTTAGCTTAAAGTTTAAAACTTGCAATTCATAACTTCACAACTTCAAGATCTTAACTTTAAGATAAATCAGAAAGTTTTTAGCTTAAAGTTTAAAACTTGCAATTCATAACTTCACAACTTCAAGATCTTAACTTTAAGATAAATCAGAACTTAGTATCTTAAAGTTTAAAACTTGAAATTCATAACTTCACAACTTCAAGATCTTAACTTTAAGATAAATCAGAACTTAGTATCTTAAAGTTTAAAACTTGAAATTCATAACTTCACAACTTCAAGATCTTAACTTTAAGATAAATCAGAAAGTTTTTAGCTTAAAATTTAAAACTTGAAATTCATAACTTCACAACTTCAAGATCTTAACTTTAAGATAAATCAGAACTTAGTATCTTAAAGTTTAAAACTTGCAATTCATAACTTCACAACTTCAAGATCTTAACTTTAAGATAAATCAGAACTTAGTATCTTAAAGTTTAAAACTTGAAATTCATAACTTCACAACTTCAAGATCTTAACTTTAAGATAAATCAGAAAGTTTTTAGCTTAAAGTTTAAAACTTGCAATTCATAACTTCACAACTTCAAGATCTTAACTTTAAGATAAATCAGAACTTAGTATCTTAAAGTTTAAAACTTGCAATTCATAACTTCACAACTTCAAGATCTTAACTTTAAGATAAATCAGAACTTAGTATCTTAAAGTTTAAAACTTGAAATTCATAACTTCACAACTTCAAGATCTTAACTTTAAGATAAATCAGAAAGTTTTTAGCTTAAAGTTTAAAACTTGAAATTCATAACTTCACAACTTCAAGATCTTAACTTTAAGATAAATCAGAAAGTTTTTAGCTTAAAGTTTAAAACTTGCAATTCATAACTTCACAACTTCAAGATCTTAACTTTAAGATAAATCAGAAAGTTTTTAGCTTAAAGTTTAAAACTTGAAATTCATAACTTCACAACTTCAAGATCTTAACTTTAAGATAAATCAGAACTTAGTATCTTAAAGTTTAAAACTTGAAATTCATAACTTCACAACTTCAAGATCTTAACTTTAAGATAAATCAGAACTTAGTATCTTAAAGTTTAAAACTTGAAATTCATAACTTCACAACTTCAAGATCTTAACTTTAAGATAAATCAGAAAGTTTTTAGCTTAAAGTTTAAAACTTGAAATTCATAACTTCACAACTTCAAGATCTTAACTTTAAGATAAATCAGAAAGTTTTTAGCTTAAAGTTTAAAACTTGCAATTCATAACTTCACAACTTCAAGATCTTAACTTTAAGATAAATCAGAAAGTTTTTAGCTTAAAGTTTAAAACTTGCAATTCATAACTTCACAACTTCAAGATCTTAACTTTAAGATAAATCAGAACTTAGTATCTTAAAGTTTAAAACTTGAAATTCATAACTTCACAACTTCAAGATCTTAACTTTAAGATAAATCAGAAAGTTTTTAGCTTAAAGTTTAAAACTTGCAATTCATAACTTCACAACTTCAAGATCTTAACTTTAAGATAAATCAGAAAGTTTTTAGCTTAAAGTTTAAAACTTGCAATTCATAACTTCACAACTTCAAGATCTTAACTTTAAGATAAATCAGAAAGTTTTTAGCTTAAAGTTTAAAACTTGAAATTCATAACTTCACAACTTCAAGATCTTAACTTAAAGATAAATCAGAAAGTTTTTAGCTTAAAGTTTAAAACTTGCAATTCATAACTTCACAACTTCAAGATCTTAACTTTAAGATAAATCAGAACTTAGTATCTTAAAGTTTAAAACTTGCAATTCATAACTTCACAACTTCAAGATCTTAACTTTAAGATAAATCAGAACTTAGTATCTTAAAGTTTAAAACTTGAAATTCATAACTTCACAACTTCAAGATCTTAACTTTAAGATAAATCAGAAAGTTTTTAGCTTAAAGTTTAAAACTTGCAATTCATAACTTCACAACTTCAAGATCTTAACTTTAAGATAAATCAGAACTTAGTATCTTAAAGTTTAAAACTTGAAATTCATAACTTCACAACTTCAAGATCTTAACTTTAAGATAAATCAGAAAGTTTTTAGCTTAAAGTTTAAAACTTGAAATTCATAACTTCACAACTTCAAGATCTTAACTTTAAGATAAATCAGAAAGTTTTTAGCTTAAAGTTTAAAACTTGCAATTCATAACTTCACAACTTCAAGATCTTAACTTTAAGATAAATCAGAAAGTTTTTAGCTTAAAGTTTAAAACTTGAAATTCATAACTTCACAACTTCAAGATCTTAACTTTAAGATAAATCAGAAAGTTTTTAGCTTAAAGTTTAAAACTTGAAATTCATAACTTCACAACTTCAAGATCTTAACTTTAAGATAAATCAGAAAGTTTTTAGCTTAAAGTTTAAAACTTGCAATTCATAACTTCACAACTTCAAGATCTTAACTTTAAGATAAATCAGAACTTAGTATCTTAAAGTTTAAAACTTGCAATTCATAACTTCACAACTTCAAGATCTTAACTTTAAGATAAATCAGAACTTAGTATCTTAAAGTTTAAAACTTGAAATTCATAACTTCACAACTTCAAGATCTTAACTTTAAGATAAATCAGAAAGTTTTTAGCTTAAAGTTTAAAACTTGAAATTCATAACTTCACAACTTCAAGATCTTAACTTTAAGATAAATCAGAACTTAGTATCTTAAAGTTTAAAACTTGAAATTCATAACTTCACAACTTCAAGATCTTAACTTTAAGATAAATCAGAAAGTTTTTAGCTTAAAGTTTAAAACTTGAAATTCATAACTTCACAACTTCAAGATCTTAACTTTAAGATAAATCAGAAAGTTTTTAGCTTAAAGTTTAAAACTTGCAATTCATAACTTCACAACTTCAAGATCTTAACTTTAAGATAAATCAGAACTTAGTATCTTAAAGTTTAAAACTTGCAATTCATAACTTCACAACTTCAAGATCTTAACTTTAAGATAAATCAGAACTTAGTATCTTAAAGTTTAAAACTTGAAATTCATAACTTCACAACTTCAAGATCTTAACTTTAAGATAAATCAGAACTTAGTATCTTAAAGTTTAAAACTTGAAATTCATAACTTCACAACTTCAAGATCTTAACTTTAAGATAAATCAGAAAGTTTTTAGCTTAAAGTTTAAAACTTGCAATTCATAACTTCACAACTTCAAGATCTTAACTTTAAGATAAATCAGAAAGTTTTTAGCTTAAAGTTTAAAACTTGAAATTCATAACTTCACAACTTCAAGATCTTAACTTTAAGATAAATCAGAACTTAGTATCTTAAAGTTTAAAACTTGAAATTCATAACTTCACAACTTCAAGATCTTAACTTTAAGATAAATCAGAACTTAGTATCTTAAAGTTTAAAACTTGAAATTCATAACTTCGCAACTTCAAGATCTTAACTTTAAGATAAATCAGAAAGTTTTTAGCTTAAAGTTTAAAACTTGCAATTCATAACTTCACAACTTCAAGATCTTAACTTTAAGATAAATCAGAAAGTTTTTAGCTTAAAGTTTAAAACTTGCAATTCATAACTTCACAACTTCAAGATCTTAACTTTAAGATAAATCAGAAAGTTTTTAGCTTAAAGTTTAAAACTTGAAATTCATAACTTCACAACTTCAAGATCTTAACTTTAAGATAAATCAGAACTTAGTATCTTAAAGTTTAAAACTTGAAATTCATAACTTCACAACTTCAAGATCTTAACTTTAAGATAAATCAGAAAGTTTTTAGCTTAATGTTTAAAACTTGCAATTCATAACTTCACAACTTCAAGATCTTAACTTTAAGATAAATCAGAACTTAGTATCTTAAAGTTTAAAACTTGAAATTCATAACTTCACAACTTCAAGATCTTAACTTTAAGATAAATCAGAAAGTTTTTAGCTTAAAGTTTAAAACTTGAAATTCATAACTTCACAACTTCAAGATCTTAACTTTAAGATAAATCAGAAAGTTTTTAGCTTAAAGTTTAAAACTTGAAATTCATAACTTCACAACTTCAAGATCTTAACTTTAAGATAAATCAGAAAGTTTTTAGCTTAAAGTTTAAAACTTGCAATTCATAACTTCACAACTTCAAGATCTTAACTTTGAGATAAATCAGAAAGTTTTTAGCTTAAAGTTTAAAACTTGAAATTCATAACTTCACAACTTCAAGATCTTAACTTTAAGATAAATCAGAACTTAGTATCTTAAAGTTTAAAACTTGAAATTCATAACTTCACAACTTCAAGATCTTAACTTTAAGATAAATCAGAACTTAGTATCTTAAAGTTTAAAACTTCAAATTCATAACTTCACAACTTCAAGATCTTAACTTTAAGATAAATCAGAAAGTTTTTAGCTTAAAGTTTAAAACTTGCAATTCATAACTTCACAACTTCAAGATCTTAACTTTAAGATAAATCAGAACTTAGTATCTTAAAGTTTAAAACTTGAAATTCATAACTTCACAACTTCAAGATCTTAACTTTAAGATAAATCAGAACTTAGTATCTTAAAGTTTAAAACTTGAAATTCATAACTTCACAACTTCAAGATCTTAACTTTAAGATAAATCAGAAAGTTTTTAGCTTAAAGTTTAAAACTTGAAATTCATAACTTCACAACTTCAAGATCTTAATTTTAAGATAAATCAGAACTTAGTATCTTAAAGTTTAAAACTTGATATTCATAACTTCACAACTTCAAGATCTTAACTTTAAGATAAATCAGAAAGTTTTTAGCTTAAAGTTTAAAACTTGAAATTCATAACTTCACAACTTCAAGATCTTAACTTTAAGATAAATCAGAACTTAGTATCTTAAAGTTTAAAACTTGAAATTCATAACTTCACAACTTCAAGATCTTAACTTTAAGATAAATCAGAAAGTTTTTAGCTTAAAGTTTAAAACTTGAAATTCATAACTTCACAACTTCAAGATCTTAACTTTAAGATAAATCAGAACTTAGTATCTTAAAGTTTAAAACTTGAAATTCATAACTTCACAACTTCAAGATCTTAACTTTAAGATAAATCAGAAAGTTTTTAGCTTAAAGTTTAAAACTTGAAATTCATAACTTCACAACTTCAAGATCTTAACTTTAAGATAAATCAGAAAGTTTTTAGCTTAAAGTTTAAAACTTGCAATTCATAACTTCACAACTTCAAGATCTTAACTTTAAGATAAATCAGAAAGTTTTTAGCTTAAAGTTTAAAACTTGCAATTCATAACTTCACAACTTCAAGATCTTAACTTTAAGATAAATCAGAACTTAGTATCTTAAAGTTTAAAACTTGAAATTCATAACTTCACAACTTCAAGATCTTAACTTTAAGATAAATCAGAAAGTTTTTAGCTTAAAGTTTAAAACTTGCAATTCATAACTTCACAACTTCAAGATCTTAACTTTAAGATAAATCAGAAAGTTTTTAGCTTAAAGTTTAAAACTTGCAATTCATAACTTCACAACTTCAAGATCTTAACTTTAAGATAAATCAGAACTTAGTATCTTAAAGTTTAAAACTTGAAATTCATAACTTCACAACTTCAAGATCTTAACTTTAAGATAAATCAGAACTTAGTATCTTAAAGTTTAAAACTTGAAATTCATAACTTCACAACTTCAAGATCTTAACTTTAAGATAAATCAGAAAGTTTTTAGCTTAAAATTTAAAACTTGAAATTCATAACTTCACAACTTCAAGATCTTAACTTTAAGATAAATCAGAACTTAGTATCTTAAAGTTTAAAACTTGCAATTCATAACTTCACAACTTCAAGATCTTAACTTTAAGATAAATCAGAACTTAGTATCTTAAAGTTTAAAACTTGAAATTCATAACTTCACAACTTCAAGATCTTAACTTTAAGATAAATCAGAAAGTTTTTAGCTTAAAGTTTAAAACTTGCAATTCATAACTTCACAACTTCAAGATCTTAACTTTAAGATAAATCAGAACTTAGTATCTTAAAGTTTAAAACTTGCAATTCATAACTTCACAACTTCAAGATCTTAACTTTAAGATAAATCAGAACTTAGTATCTTAAAGTTTAAAACTTGAAATTCATAACTTCACAACTTCAAGATCTTAACTTTAAGATAAATCAGAACTTAGTATCTTAAAGTTTAAAACTTGAAATTCATAACTTCACAACTTCAAGATCTTAACTTTAAGATGAATCAGAAAGTTTTTAGCTTAAAGTTTAAAACTTGCAATTCATAACTTCACAACTTCAAGATCTTAACTTTAAGATAAATCAGAAAGTTTTTAGCTTAAAGTTTAAAACTTGAAATTCATAACTTCACAACTTCAAGATCTTAACTTTAAGATAAATCAGAACTTAGTATCTTAAAGTTTAAAACTTGAAATTCATAACTTCACAACTTCAAGATCTTAACTTTAAGATAAATCAGAACTTAGTATCTTAAAGTTTAAAACTTGAAATTCATAACTTCACAACTTCAAGATCTTAACTTTAAGATAAATCAGAAAGTTTTTAGCTTAAAGTTTAAAACTTGAAATTCATAACTTCACAACTTCAAGATCTTAACTTTAAGATAAATCAGAAAGTTTTTAGCTTAAAGTTTAAAACTTGCAATTCATAACTTCACAACTTCAAGATCTTAACTTTAAGATAAATCAGAAAGTTTTTAGCTTAAAGTTTAAAACTTGAAATTCATAACTTCACAACTTCAAGATCTTAACTTTAAGATAAATCAGAACTTAGTATCTTAAAGTTTAAAACTTGAAATTCATAACTTCACAACTTCAAGATCTTAACTTTAAGATAAATCAGAAAGTTTTTAGCTTAAAGTTTAAAACTTGAAATTCATAACTTCACAACTTCAAGATCTTAACTTTAAGATAAATCAGAACTTAGTATCTTAAAATTTAAAACTTGAAATTCATAACTTCACAACTTCAAGATCTTAACTTTAAGATAAATCAGAAAGTTTTTAGCTTAAAGTTTAAAACTTGCAATTCATAACTTCACAACTTCAAGATCTTAACTTTAAGATAAATCAGAAAGTTTTTAGCTTAAAGTTTAAAACTTGCAATTCATAACTTCACAACTTCAAGATCTTAACTTTAAGATAAATCAGAAAGTTTTTAGCTTAAAGTTTAAAACTTGAAATTCATAACTTCACAACTTCAAGATCTTAACTTAAAGATAAATCAGAAAGTTTTTAGCTTAAAGTTTAAAACTTGCAATTCATAACTTCACAACTTCAAGATCTTAACTTTAAGATAAATCAGAACTTAGTATCTTAAAGTTTAAAACTTGCAATTCATAACTTCACAACTTCAAGATCTTAACTTTAAGATAAATCAGAACTTAGTATCTTAAAGTTTAAAACTTGAAATTCATAACTTCACAACTTCAAGATCTTAACTTTAAGATAAATCAGAAAGTTTTTAGCTTAAAGTTTAAAACTTGCAATTCATAACTTCACAACTTCAAGATCTTAACTTTAAGATAAATCAGAACTTAGTATCTTAAAGTTTAAAACTTGAAATTCATAACTTCACAACTTCAAGATCTTAACTTTAAGATAAATCAGAAAGTTTTTAGCTTAAAGTTTAAAACTTGAAATTCATAACTTCACAACTTCAAGATCTTAACTTTAAGATAAATCAGAAAGTTTTTAGCTTAAAGTTTAAAACTTGCAATTCATAACTTCACAACTTCAAGATCTTAACTTTAAGATAAATCAGAAAGTTTTTAGCTTAAAGTTTAAAACTTGAAATTCATAACTTCACAACTTCAAGATCTTAACTTTAAGATAAATCAGAAAGTTTTTAGCTTAAAGTTTAAAACTTGAAATTCATAACTTCACAACTTCAAGATCTTAACTTTAAGATAAATCAGAAAGTTTTTAGCTTAAAGTTTAAAACTTGCAATTCATAACTTCACAACTTCAAGATCTTAACTTTAAGATAAATCAGAACTTAGTATCTTAAAGTTTAAAACTTGCAATTCATAACTTCACAACTTCAAGATCTTAACTTTAAGATAAATCAGAACTTAGTATCTTAAAGTTTAAAACTTGAAATTCATAACTTCACAACTTCAAGATCTTAACTTTAAGATAAATCAGAAAGTTTTTAGCTTAAAGTTTAAAACTTGAAATTCATAACTTCACAACTTCAAGATCTTAACTTTAAGATAAATCAGAACTTAGTATCTTAAAGTTTAAAACTTGAAATTCATAACTTCACAACTTCAAGATCTTAACTTTAAGATAAATCAGAAAGTTTTTAGCTTAAAGTTTAAAACTTGAAATTCATAACTTCACAACTTCAAGATCTTAACTTTAAGATAAATCAGAAAGTTTTTAGCTTAAAGTTTAAAACTTGCAATTCATAACTTCACAACTTCAAGATCTTAACTTTAAGATAAATCAGAACTTAGTATCTTAAAGTTTAAAACTTGCAATTCATAACTTCACAACTTCAAGATCTTAACTTTAAGATAAATCAGAACTTAGTATCTTAAAGTTTAAAACTTGCAATTCATAACTTCACAACTTCAAGATCTTAACTTTAAGATAAATCAGAAAGTTTTTAGCTTAAAGTTTAAAACTTGCAATTCATAACTTCACAACTTCAAGATCTTAACTTTAAGATAAATCAGAACTTAGTATCTTAAAGTTTAAAACTTGAAATTCATAACTTCACAACTTCAAGATCTTAACTTTAAGATAAATCAGAAAGTTTTTAGCTTAAAGTTTAAAACTTGAAATTCATAACTTCACAACTTCAAGATCTTAACTTTAAGATAAATCAGAACTTAGTATCTTAAAGTTTAAAACTTGAAATTCATAACTTCACAACTTCAAGATCTTAACTTTAAGATAAATCAGAACTTAGTATCTTAAAGTTTAAAACTTGCAATTCATAACTTCACAACTTCAAGATCTTAACTTTAAGATAAATCAGAAAGTTTTTAGCTTAAAGTTTAAAACTTGCAATTCATAACTTCACAACTTCAAGATCTTAACTTTAAGATAAATCAGAACTTAGTATCTTAAAGTTTAAAACTTGAAATTCATAACTTCACAACTTCAAGATCTTAACTTTAAGATAAATCAGAACTTAGTATCTTAAAGTTTAAAACTTGCAATTCATAACTTCACAACTTCAAGATCTTAACTTTAAGATAAATCAGAAAGTTTTTAGCTTAAAGTTTAAAACTTGCAATTCATAACTTCACAACTTCAAGATCTTAACTTTAAGATAAATCAGAACTTAGTATCTTAAAGTTTAAAACTTGAAATTCATAACTTCACAACTTCAAGATCTTAACTTTAAGATAAATCAGAAAGTTTTTAGCTTAAAGTTTAAAACTTGAAATTCATAACTTCACAACTTCAAGATCTTAACTTTAAGATAAATCAGAAAGTTTTTAGCTTAAAGTTTAAAACTTGCAATTCATAACTTCACAACTTCAAGATCTTAACTTTAAGATAAATCAGAAAGTTTTTAGCTTAAAGTTTAAAACTTGCAATTCATAACTTCACAACTTCAAGATCTTAACTTTAAGATAAATCAGAACTTAGTATCTTAAAGTTTAAAACTTGAAATTCATAACTTCACAACTTCAAGATCTTAACTTTAAGATAAATCAGAACTTAGTATCTTAAAGTTTAAAACTTGAAATTCATAACTTCACAACTTCAAGATCTTAACTTTAAGATAAATCAGAAAGTTTTTAGCTTAAAGTTTAAAACTTGAAATTCATAACTTCACAACTTCAAGATCTTAACTTTAAGATAAATCAGAACTTAGTATCTTAAAGTTTAAAACTTGAAATTCATAACTTCACAACTTCAAGATCTTAACTTTAAGATAAATCAGAAAGTTTTTAGCTTAAAGTTTAAAACTTGAAATTCATAACTTCACAACTTCAAGATCTTAACTTTAAGATAAATCAGAAAGTTTTTAGCTTAAAGTTTAAAACTTGAAATTCATAACTTCACAACTTCAAGATCTTAACTTTAAGATAAATCAGAAAGTTTTTAGCTTAAAGTTTAAAACTTGAAATTCATAACTTCACAACTTCAAGATCTTAACTTTAAGATAAATCAGAACTTAGTATCTTAAAGTTTAAAACTTGAAATTCATAACTTCACAACTTCAAGATCTTAACTTTAAGATAAATCAGAACTTAGTATCTTAAAGTTTAAAACTTGAAATTCATAACTTCACAACTTCAAGATCTTAACTTTAAGATAAATCAGAAAGTTTTTAGCTTAAAGTTTAAAACTTGAAATTCATAACTTCACAACTTCAAGATCTTAACTTTAAGATAAATCAGAAAGTTTTTAGCTTAAAGTTTAAAACTTGCAATTCATAACTTCACAACTTCAAGATCTTAACTTTAAGATAAATCAGAAAGTTTTTAGCTTAAAGTTTAAAACTTGCAATTCATAACTTCACAACTTCAAGATCTTAACTTTAAGATAAATCAGAACTTAGTATCTTAAAGTTTAAAACTTGAAATTCATAACTTCACAACTTCAAGATCTTAACTTTAAGATAAATCAGAAAGTTTTTAGCTTAAAGTTTAAAACTTGCAATTCATAACTTCACAACTTCAAGATCTTAACTTTAAGATAAATCAGAAAGTTTTTAGCTTAAAGTTTAAAACTTGCAATTCATAACTTCACAACTTCAAGATCTTAACTTTAAGATAAATCAGAACTTAGTATCTTAAAGTTTAAAACTTGAAATTCATAACTTCACAACTTCAAGATCTTAACTTTAAGATAAATCAGAAAGTTTTTAGCTTAAAGTTTAAAACTTGAAATTCATAACTTCACAACTTAAAGATCTTAACTTTAAGATAAATCAGAACTTAGTATCTTAAAGTTTAAAACTTGAAATTCATAACTTCA
Source organism: Podabrus alpinus (assembly GCA_932274525.1). Lineage (NCBI taxonomy): Eukaryota > Metazoa > Arthropoda > Insecta > Coleoptera > Cantharidae > Podabrus > Podabrus alpinus. The sequence goes on along the minus strand of CAKNZV010000007.1, from coordinate 928,692 downwards.
CAACTTCAAGATCTTAACTTTAAGATAAATCAGAAAGTTTTTAGCTTAAAGTTTAAAACTTGCAATTCATAACTTCACAACTTCAAGATCTTAACTTTAAGATAAATCAGAACTTAGTATCTTAAAGTTTAAAACTTGAAATTCATAACTTCACAACTTCAAGATCTTAACTTTAAGATAAATCAGAAAGTTTTTAGCTTAAAGTTTAAAACTTGAAATTCATAACTTCACAACTTCAAGATCTTAACTTTAAGATAAATCAGAAAGTTTTTAGCTTAAAGTTTAAAACTTGCAATTCATAACTTCACAACTTCAAGATCTTAACTTTAAGATAAATCAGAAAGTTTTTAGCTTAAAGTTTAAAACTTGAAATTCATAACTTCACAACTTCAAGATCTTAACTTTAAGATAAATCAGAACTTAGTATCTTAAAGTTTAAAACTTGCAATTCATAACTTCACAACTTCAAGATCTTAACTTTAAGATAAATCAGAAAGTTTTTAGCTTAAAGTTTAAAACTTGCAATTCATAACTTCACAACTTCAAGATCTTAACTTTAAGATAAATCAGAAAGTTTTTAGCTTAAAGTTTAAAACTTGAAATTCATAACTTCACAACTTCAAGATCTTAACTTTAAGATAAATCAGAAAGTTTTTAGCTTAAAGTTTAAAACTTGCAATTCATAACTTCACAACTTCAAGATCTTAACTTTAAGATAAATCAGAAAGTTTTTAGCTTAAAGTTTAAAACTTGCAATTCATAACTTCACAACTTCAAGATCTTAACTTTAAGATAAATCAGAAAGTTTTTAGCTTAAAGTTTAAAACTTGCAATTCATAACTTCACAACTTCAAGATCTTAACTTTAAGATAAATCAGAACTTAGTATCTTAAAGTTTAAAACTTGCAATTCATAACTTCACAACTTCAAGATCTTAACTTTAAGATAAATCAGAACTTAGTATCTTAAAGTTTAAAACTTGAAATTCATAACTTCACAACTTCAAGATCTTAACTTTAAGATAAATCAGAAAGTTTTTAGCTTAAAGTTTAAAACTTGAAATTCATAACTTCACAACTTCAAGATCTTAACTTTAAGATAAATCAGAAAGTTTTTAGCTTAAAGTTTAAAACTTGCAATTCATAACTTCACAACTTCAAGATCTTAACTTTAAGATAAATCAGAAAGTTTTTAGCTTAAAGTTTAAAACTTGAAATTCATAACTTCACAACTTCAAGATCTTAACTTTAAGATAAATCAGAAAGTTTTTAGCTTAAAGTTTAAAACTTGAAATTCATAACTTCACAACTTCAAGATCTTAACTTTAAGATAAATCAGAAAGTTTTTAGCTTAAAGTTTAAAACTTGCAATTCATAACTTCACAACTTCAAGATCTTAACTTTAAGATAAATCAGAAAGTTTTTAGCTTAAAGTTTAAAACTTGCAATTCATAACTTCACAACTTCAAGATCTTAACTTTAAGATAAATCAGAAAGTTTTTAGCTTAAAGTTTAAAACTTGAAATTCATAACTTCACAACTTCAAGATCTTAACTTTAAGATAAATCAGAACTTAGTATCTTAAAGTTTAAAACTTGAAATTCATAACTTCACAACTTCAAGATCTTAACTTTAAGATAAATCAGAAAGTTTTTAGCTTAAAGTTTAAAACTTGCAATTCATAACTTCACAACTTCAAGATCTTAACTTTAAGATAAATCAGAAAGTTTTTAGCTTAAAGTTTAAAACTTGCAATTCATAACTTCACAACTTCAAGATCTTAACTTTAAGATAAATCAGAACTTAGTATCTTAAAGTTTAAAACTTGAAATTCATAACTTCACAACTTCAAGATCTTAACTTTAAGATAAATCAGAAAGTTTTTAGCTTAAAGTTTAAAACTTGCAATTCATAACTTCACAACTTCAAGATCTTAACTTTAAGATAAATCAGAAAGTTTTTAGCTTAAAGTTTAAAACTTGCAATTCATAACTTCACAACTTCAAGATCTTAACTTTAAGATAAATCAGAACTTAGTATCTTAAAGTTTAAAACTTGAAATTCATAACTTCACAACTTCTAGATCTTAACTTTAAGATAAATCAGAAAGTTTTTAGCTTAAAGTTTAAAACTTGAAATTCATAACTTCACAACTTAAAGATCTTAACTTTAAGATAAATCAGAACTTAGTATCTTAAAGTTTAAAACTTGAAATTCATAACTTCACAACTTCAAGATCTTAACTTTAAGATAAATCAGAAAGTTTTTAGCTTAAAGTTTAAAACTTGCAATTCATAACTTCACAACTTCAAGATCTTAACTTTAAGATAAATCAGAACTTAGTATCTTAAAGTTTAAAACTTGAAATTCATAACTTCACAACTTCAAGATCTTAACTTTAAGATAAATCAGAAAGTTTTTAGCTTAAAGTTTAAAACTTGAAATTCATAACTTCACAACTTCAAGATCTTAACTTTAAGATAAATCAGAAAGTTTTTAGCTTAAAGTTTAAAACTTGCAATTCATAACTTCACAACTTCAAGATCTTAACTTTAAGATAAATCAGAAAGTTTTTAGCTTAAAGTTTAAAACTTGAAATTCATAACTTCACAACTTCAAGATCTTAACTTTAAGATAAATCAGAACTTAGTATCTTAAAGTTTAAAACTTGCAATTCATAACTTCACAACTTCAAGATCTTAACTTTAAGATAAATCAGAAAGTTTTTAGCTTAAAGTTTAAAACTTGCAATTCATAACTTCACAACTTCAAGATCTTAACTTTAAGATAAATCAGAACTTAGTATCTTAAAGTTTAAAACTTGAAATTCATAACTTCACAACTTCAAGATCTTAACTTTAAGATAAATCAGAACTTAGTATCTTAAAGTTTAAAACTTGAAATTCATAACTTCACAACTTCAAGATCTTAACTTTAAGATAAATCAGAAAGTTTTTAGCTTAAAGTTTAAAACTTGAAATTCATAACTTCACAACTTCAAGATCTTAACTTTAAGATAAATCAGAAAGTTTTTAGCTTAAAGTTTAAAACTTGCAATTCATAACTTCACAACTTCAAGATCTTAACTTTAAGATAAATCAGAAAGTTTTTAGCTTAAAGTTTAAAACTTGAAATTCATAACTTCACAACTTCAAGATCTTAACTTTAAGATAAATCAGAACTTAGTATCTTAAAGTTTAAAACTTGCAATTCATAACTTCACAACTTCAAGATCTTAACTTTAAGATAAATCAGAACTTAGTATCTTAAAGTTTAAAACTTGAAATTCATAACTTCACAACTTCAAGATCTTAACTTTAAGATAAATCAGAAAGTTTTTAGCTTAAAGTTTAAAACTTGAAATTCATAACTTCACAACTTCAAGATCTTAACTTTAAGATAAATCAGAACTTAGTATCTTAAAGTTTAAAACTTGAAATTCATAACTTCACAACTTCAAGATCTTAACTTTAAGATAAATCAGAAAGTTTTTAGCTTAAAGTTTAAAACTTGAAATTCATAACTTCACAACTTCAAGATCTTAACTTTAAGATAAATCAGAAAGTTTTTAGCTTAAAGTTTAAAACTTGCAATTCATAACTTCACAACTTCAAGATCTTAACTTTAAGATAAATCAGAAAGTTTTTAGCTTAAAGTTTAAAACTTGCAATTCATAACTTCACAACTTCAAGATCTTAACTTTAAGATAAATCAGAAAGTTTTTAGCTTAAAGTTTAAAACTTGAAATTCATAACTTCACAACTTCAAGATCTTAACTTTAAGATAAATCAGAACTTAGTATCTTAAAGTTTAAAACTTGAAATTCATAACTTCACAACTTCAAGATCTTAACTTTAAGATAAATCAGAAAGTTTTTAGCTTAAAGTTTAAAACTTGCAATTCATAACTTCACAACTTCAAGATCTTAACTTTAAGATAAATCAGAAAGTTTTTAGCTTAAAGTTTAAAACTTGAAATTCATAACTTCACAACTTCAAGATCTTAACTTTAAGATAAATCAGAAAGTTTTTAGCTTAAAGTTTAAAACTTGCAATTCATAACTTCACAACTTCAAGATCTTAACTTTAAGATAAATCAGAACTTAGTATCTTAAAGTTTAAAACTTGAAATTCATAACTTCACAACTTCAAGATCAAGAAAACTTGCAATTCATAACTTCACAACTTCAAGATCTTAACTTTAAGATAAATCAGAACTTAGTATCTTAAAGTTTAAAACTTGAAATTCATAACTTCACAACTTCAAGATCTTAACTTTAAGATAAATCAGAAAGTTTTTAGCTTAAAGTTTAAAACTTGAAATTCATAACTTCACAACTTCAAGATCTTAACTTTAAGATAAATCAGAAAGTTTTTAGCTTAAAGTTTAAAACTTGAAATTCATAACTTCACAACTTCAAGATCTTAACTTTAAGATAAATCAGAACTTAGTATCTTAAAGTTTAAAACTTGAAATTCATAACTTCACAACTTCAAGATCTTAACTTTAAGATAAATCAGAAAGTTTTTAGCTTAAAGTTTAAAACTTGAAATTCATAACTTCACAACTTCAAGATCTTAACTTTAAGATAAATCAGAAAGTTTTTAGCTTAAAGTTTAAAACTTGCAATTCATAACTTCACAACTTCAAGATCTTAACTTTAAGATAAATCAGAAAGTTTTTAGCTTAAAGTTTAAAACTTGCAATTCATAACTTCACAACTTCAAGATCTTAACTTTAAGATAAATCAGAAAGTTTTTAGCTTAAAGTTTAAAACTTGAAATTCATAACTTCACAACTTCAAGATCTTAACTTTAAGATAAATCAGAACTTAGTATCTTAAAGTTTAAAACTTGAAATTCATAACTTCACAACTTCAAGATCTTAACTTTAAGATAAATCAGAACTTAGTATCTTAAAGTTTAAAACTTGAAATTCATAACTTCACAACTTCAAGATCTTAACTTTAAGATAAATCAGAAAGTTTTTAGCTTAAAGTTTAAAACTTGCAATTCATAACTTCACAACTTCAAGATCTTAACTTTAAGATAAATCAGAAAGTTTTTAGCTTAAAGTTTAAAACTTGAAATTCATAACTTCACAACTTCAAGATCTTAACTTTAAGATAAATCAGAAAGTTTTTAGCTTAAAGTTTAAAACTTGCAATTCATAACTTCACAACTTCAAGATCTTAACTTTAAGATAAATCAGAAAGTTTTTAGCTTAAAGTTTAAAACTTGCAATTCATAACTTCACAACTTCAAGATCTTAACTTTAAGATAAATCAGAACTTAGTATCTTAAAGTTTAAAACTTGCAATTCATAACTTCACAACTTCAAGATCTTAACTTTAAGATAAATCAGAACTTAGTATCTTAAAGTTTAAAACTTGAAATTCATAACTTCACAACTTCAAGATCTTAACTTTAAGATAAATCAGAACTTAGTATCTTAAAGTTTAAAACTTGAAATTCATAACTTCACAACTTCAAGATCTTAACTTTAAGATAAATCAGAAAGTTTTTAGCTTAAAGTTTAAAACTTGAAATTCATAACTTCACAACATCAAGATCTTAACTTTAAGATAAATCAGAACTTAGTATCTTAAAGTTTAAAACTTGAAATTCATAACTTCACAACTTCAAGATCTTAACTTTAAGATAAATCAGAACTTAGTATCTTAAAGTTTAAAACTTGAAATTCATAACTTCACAACTTCAAGATCTTAACTTTAAGATAAATCAGAAAGTTTTTAGCTTAAAGTTTAAAACTTGCAATTCATAACTTCACAACTTCAAGATCTTAACTTTAAGATAAATCAGAAAGTTTTTAGCTTAAAGTTTAAAACTTGAAATTCATAACTTCACAACTTCAAGATCTTAACTTTAAGATAAATCAGAAAGTTTTTAGCTTAAAGTTTAAAACTTGAAATTCATAACTTCACAACTTCAAGATCTTAACTTTAAGATAAATCAGAACTTAGTATCTTAAAGTTTAAAACTTGAAATTCATAACTTCACAACTTCAAGATCTTAACTTTAAGATAAATCAGAACTTAGTATCTTAAAGTTTAAAACTTGAAATTCATAACTTCACAACTTCAAGATCTTAACTTTAAGATAAATCAGAAAGTTTTTAGCTTAAAGTTTAAAACTTGAAATTCATAACTTCACAACTTCAAGATCTTAACTTTAAGATAAATCAGAAAGTTTTTAGCTTAAAGTTTAAAACTTGAAATTCATAACTTCACAACTTCAAGATCTTAACTTTAAGATAAATCAGAAAGTTTTTAGCTTAAAGTTTAAAACTTGCAATTCATAACTTCACAACTTCAAGATCTTAACTTTAAGATAAATCAGAAAGTTTTTAGCTTAAAGTTTAAAACTTGAAATTCATAACTTCACAACTTCAAGATCTTAACTTTAAGATAAATCAGAAAGTTTTTAGCTTAAAGTTTAAAACTTGCAATTCATAACTTCACAACTTCAAGATCTTAACTTTAAGATAAATCAGAACTTAGTATCTTAAAGTTTAAAACTTGAAATTCATAACTTCACAACTTCAAGATCTTAACTTTAAGATAAATCAGAAAGTTTTTAGCTTAAAGTTTAAAACTTGCAATTCATAACTTCACAACTTCAAGATCTTAACTTTAAGATAAATCAGAACTTAGTATCTTAAAGTTTAAAACTTGAAATTATAAACTTCACAACTTCAAGATCTTAACTTTAAGATAAATCAGAACTTAGTATCTTAAAGTTTAAAACTTGAAATTCATAACTTCACAACTTCAAGATCTTAACTTTAAGATAAATCAGAACTTAGTATCTTAAAGTTTAAAACTTGAAATTCATAACTTCACAACTTCAAGATCTTAACTTTAAGATAAATCAGAAAGTTTTTAGCTTAAAGTTTAAAACTTGAAATTCATAACTTCACAACTTCAAGATCTTAACTTTAAGATAAATCAGAACTTAGTATCTTAAAGTTTAAAACTTGAAATTCATAACTTCACAACTTCAAGATCTTAACTTTAAGATAAATCAGAAAGTTTTTAGCTTAAAGTTTAAAACTTGCAATTCATAACTTCACAACTTCAAGATCTTAACTTTAAGATAAATCAGAACTTAGTATCTTAAAGTTTAAAACTTGAAATTCATAACTTCACAACTTCAAGATCTTAACTTTAAGATAAATCAGAACTTAGTATCTTAAAGTTTAAAACTTGAAATTCATAACTTCACAACTTCAAGATCTTAACTTTAAGATAAATCAGAAAGAATTTAGCTTAAAGTTTAAAACTTGCAATTCATAACTTCACAACTTCAAGATCTTAACTTTAAGATAAATCAGAAAGTTTTTAGCTTAAAGTTTAAAACTTGCAATTCATAACTTCACAACTTCAAGATCTTAACTTTAAGATAAATCAGAAAGTTTTTAGCTTAAAGTTTAAAACTTGAAATTCATAACTTCACAACTTCAAGATCTTAACTTTAAGATAAATCAGAACTTAGTATCTTAAAGTTTAAAACTTGAAATTCATAACTTCACAACTTCAAGATCTTAACTTTAAGATAAATCAGAAAGTTTTTAGCTTAAAGTTTAAAACTTGCAATTCATAACTTCACAACTTCAAGATCTTAACTTTAAGATAAATCAGAACTTAGTATCTTAAAGTTTAAAACTTGAAATTCATAACTTCACAACTTCAAGATCTTAACTTTAAGATAAATCAGAACTTAGTATCTTAAAGTTTAAAACTTGAAATTCATAACTTCACAACTTCAAGATCTTAACTTTAAGATAAATCAGAAAGTTTTTAGCTTAAAGTTTAAAACTTGCAATTCATAACTTCACAACTTCAAGATCTTAACTTTAAGATAAATCAGAAAGTTTTTAGCTTAAAGTTTAAAACTTGCAATTCATAACTTCACAACTTCAAGATCTTAACTTTAAGATAAATCAGAAAGTTTTTAGCTTAAAGTTTAAAACTTGAAATTCATAACTTCACAACTTCAAGATCTTAACTTTAAGATAAATCAGAACTTAGTATCTTAAAGTTTAAAACTTGCAATTCATAACTTCACAACTTCAAGATCTTAACTTTAAGATAAATCAGAAAGTTTTTAGCTTAAAGTTTAAAACTTGCAATTCATAACTTCACAACTTCAAGATCTTAACTTTAAGATAAATCAGAACTTAGTATCTTAAAGTTTAAAACTTGAAATTCATAACTTCACAACTTCAAGATCTTAACTTTAAGATAAATCAGAACTTAGTATCTTAAAGTTTAAAACTTGAAATTCATAACTTCACAACTTCAAGATCTTAACTTTAAGATAAATCAGAAAGTTTTTAGCTTAAAGTTTAAAACTTGAAATTCATAACTTCACAACTTCAAGATCTTAACTTTAAGATAAATCAGAAAGTTTTTAGCTTAAAGTTTAAAACTTGCAATTCATAACTTCACAACTTCAAGATCTTAACTTTAAGATAAATCAGAAAGTTTTTAGCTTAAAGTTTAAAACTTGAAATTCATAACTTCACAACTTCAAGATCTTAACTTTAAGATAAATCAGAACTTAGTATCTTAAAGTTTAAAACTTGCAATTCATAACTTCACAACTTCAAGATCTTAACTTTAAGATAAATCAGAACTTAGTATCTTAAAGTTTAAAACTTGAAATTCATAACTTCACAACTTCAAGATCTTAACTTTAAGATAAATCAGAAAGTTTTTAGCTTAAAGTTTAAAACTTGAAATTCATAACTTCACAACTTCAAGATCTTAACTTTAAGATAAATCAGAACTTAGTATCTTAAAGTTTAAAACTTGAAATTCATAACTTCACAACTTCAAGATCTTAACTTTAAGATAAATCAGAAAGTTTTTAGCTTAAAGTTTAAAACTTGAAATTCATAACTTCACAACTTCAAGATCTTAACTTTAAGATAAATCAGAAAGTTTTTAGCTTAAAGTTTAAAACTTGCAATTCATAACTTCACAACTTCAAGATCTTAACTTTAAGATAAATCAGAAAGTTTTTAGCTTAAAGTTTAAAACTTGCAATTCATAACTTCACAACTTCAAGATCTTAACTTTAAGATAAATCAGAAAGTTTTTAGCTTAAAGTTTAAAACTTGAAATTCATAACTTCACAACTTCAAGATCTTAACTTTAAGATAAATCAGAACTTAGTATCTTAAAGTTTAAAACTTGAAATTCATAACTTCACAACTTCAAGATCTTAACTTTAAGATAAATCAGAAAGTTTTTAGCTTAAAGTTTAAAACTTGCAATTCATAACTTCACAACTTCAAGATCTTAACTTTAAGATAAATCAGAAAGTTTTTAGCTTAAAGTTTAAAACTTGAAATTCATAACTTCACAACTTCAAGATCTTAACTTTAAGATAAATCAGAAAGTTTTTAGCTTAAAGTTTAAAACTTGCAATTCATAACTTCACAACTTCAAGATCTTAACTTTAAGATAAATCAGAACTTAGTATCTTAAAGTTTAAAACTTGAAATTCATAACTTCACAACTTCAAGATCAAGAAAACTTGCAATTCATAACTTCACAACTTCAAGATCTTAACTTTAAGATAAATCAGAACTTAGTATCTTAAAGTTTAAAACTTGAAATTCATAACTTCACAACTTCAAGATCTTAACTTTAAGATAAATCAGAAAGTTTTTAGCTTAAAGTTTAAAACTTGAAATTCATAACTTCACAACTTCAAGATCTTAACTTTAAGATAAATCAGAAAGTTTTTAGCTTAAAGTTTAAAACTTGAAATTCATAACTTCACAACTTCAAGATCTTAACTTTAAGATAAATCAGAACTTAGTATCTTAAAGTTTAAAACTTGAAATTCATAACTTCACAACTTCAAGATCTTAACTTTAAGATAAATCAGAAAGTTTTTAGCTTAAAGTTTAAAACTTGAAATTCATAACTTCACAACTTCAAGATCTTAACTTTAAGATAAATCAGAACTTAGTATCTTAAAGTTTAAAACTTGAAATTCATAACTTCACAACTTCAAGATCTTAACTTTAAGATAAATCAGAACTTAGTAGCTTAAAGTTTAAAACTTGAAATTCATAACTTCACAACTTCAAGATCTTAACTTTAAGATAAATCAGAAAGTTTTTAGCTTAAAGTTTAAAACTTGAAATTCATAACTTCACAACTTCAAGATCTTAACTTTAAGATAAATCAGAACTTAGTATCTTAAAGTTTAAAACTTGAAATTCATAACTTCACAACTTCAAGATCTTAACTTTAAGATAAATCAGAACTTAGTATCTTAAAGTTTAAAACTTGAAATTCATAACTTCACAACTTCAAGATCTTAACTTTAAGATAAATCAGAAAGTTTTTAGCTTAAAGTTTAAAACTTGCAATTCATAACTTCACAACTTCAAGATCTTAACTTTAAGATAAATCAGAAAGTTTTTAGCTTAAAGTTTAAAACTTGAAATTCATAACTTCACAACTTCAAGATCTTAACTTTAAGATAAATCAGAAAGTTTTTAGCTTAAAGTTTAAAACTTGCAATTCATAACTTCACAACTTCAAGATCTTAACTTTAAGATAAATCAGAAAGTTTTTAGCTTAAAGTTTAAAACTTGCAATTCATAACTTCACAACTTCAAGATCTTAACTTTAAGATAAATCAGAACTTAGTATCTTAAAGTTTAAAACTTGCAATTCATAACTTCACAACTTCAAGATCTTAACTTTAAGATAAATCAGAACTTAGTATCTTAAAGTTTAAAACTTGAAATTCATAACTTCACAACTTCAAGATCTTAACTTTAAGATAAATCAGAACTTAGTATCTTAAAGTTTAAAACTTGAAATTCATAACTTCACAACTTCAAGATCTTAACTTTAAGATAAATCAGAAAGTTTTTAGCTTAAAGTTTAAAACTTGAAATTCATAACTTCACAACATCAAGATCTTAACTTTAAGATAAATCAGAACTTAGTATCTTAAAGTTTAAAACTTGAAATTCATAACTTCACAACTTCAAGATCTTAACTTTAAGATAAATCAGAACTTAGTATCTTAAAGTTTAAAACTTGAAATTCATAACTTCACAACTTCAAGATCTTAACTTTAAGATAAATCAGAAAGTTTTTAGCTTAAAGTTTAAAACTTGCAATTCATAACTTCACAACTTCAAGATCTTAACTTTAAGATAAATCAGAAAGTTTTTAGCTTAAAGTTTAAAACTTGAAATTCATAACTTCACAACTTCAAGATCTTAACTTTAAGATAAATCAGAAAGTTTTTAGCTTAAAGTTTAAAACTTGAAATTCATAACTTCACAACTTCAAGATCTTAACTTTAAGATAAATCAGAACTTAGTATCTTAAAGTTTAAAACTTGAAATTCATAACTTCACAACTTCAAGATCTTAACTTTAAGATAAATCAGAACTTAGTATCTTAAAGTTTAAAACTTGAAATTCATAACTTCACAACTTCAAGATCTTAACTTTAAGATAAATCAGAAAGTTTTTAGCTTAAAGTTTAAAACTTGAAATTCATAACTTCACAACTTCAAGATCTTAACTTTAAGATAAATCAGAAAGTTTTTAGCTTAAAGTTTAAAACTTGAAATTCATAACTTCACAACTTCAAGATCTTAACTTTAAGATAAATCAGAAAGTTTTTAGCTTAAAGTTTAAAACTTGCAATTCATAACTTCACAACTTCAAGATCTTAACTTTAAGATAAATCAGAAAGTTTTTAGCTTAAAGTTTAAAACTTGAAATTCATAACTTCACAACTTCAAGATCTTAACTTTAAGATAAATCAGAAAGTTTTTAGCTTAAAGTTTAAAACTTGCAATTCATAACTTCACAACTTCAAGATCTTAACTTTAAGATAAATCAGAACTTAGTATCTTAAAGTTTAAAACTTGAAATTCATAACTTCACAACTTCAAGATCTTAACTTTAAGATAAATCAGAAAGTTTTTAGCTTAAAGTTTAAAACTTGCAATTCATAACTTCACAACTTCAAGATCTTAACTTTAAGATAAATCAGAACTTAGTATCTTAAAGTTTAAAACTTGAAATTCATAACTTCACAACTTCAAGATCTTAACTTTAAGATAAATCAGAACTTAGTATCTTAAAGTTTAAAACTTGAAATTCATAACTTCACAACTTCAAGATCTTAACTTTAAGATAAATCAGAACTTAGTATCTTAAAGTTTAAAACTTGAAATTCATAACTTCACAACTTCAAGATCTTAACTTTAAGATAAATCAGAAAGTTTTTAGCTTAAAGTTTAAAACTTGAAATTCATAACTTCACAACTTCAAGATCTTAACTTTAAGATAAATCAGAACTTAGTATCTTAAAGTTTAAAACTTGAAATTCATAACTTCACAACTTCAAGATCTTAACTTTAAGATAAATCAGAAAGTTTTTAGCTTAAAGTTTAAAACTTGCAATTCATAACTTCACAACTTCAAGATCTTAACTTTAAGATAAATCAGAACTTAGTATCTTAAAGTTTAAAACTTGAAATTCATAACTTCACAACTTCAAGATCTTAACTTTAAGATAAATCAGAACTTAGTATCTTAAAGTTTAAAACTTGAAATTCATAACTTCACAACTTCAAGATCTTAACTTTAAGATAAATCAGAAAGAATTTAGCTTAAAGTTTAAAACTTGCAATTCATAACTTCACAACTTCAAGATCTTAACTTTAAGATAAATCAGAAAGTTTTTAGCTTAAAGTTTAAAACTTGCAATTCATAACTTCACAACTTCAAGATCTTAACTTTAAGATAAATCAGAAAGTTTTTAGCTTAAAGTTTAAAACTTGAAATTCATAACTTCACAACTTCAAGATCTTAACTTTAAGATAAATCAGAACTTAGTATCTTAAAGTTTAAAACTTGAAATTCATAACTTCACAACTTCAAGATCTTAACTTTAAGATAAATCAGAAAGTTTTTAGCTTAAAGTTTAAAACTTGCAATTCATAACTTCACAACTTCAAGATCTTAACTTTAAGATAAATCAGAACTTAGTATCTTAAAGTTTAAAACTTGAAATTCATAACTTCACAACTTCAAGATCTTAACTTTAAGATAAATCAGAACTTAGTATCTTAAAGTTTAAAACTTGAAATTCATAACTTCACAACTTCAAGATCTTAACTTTAAGATAAATCAGAAAGTTTTTAGCTTAAAGTTTAAAACTTGCAATTCATAACTTCACAACTTCAAGATCTTAACTTTAAGATAAATCAGAACTTAGTATCTTAAAGTTTAAAACTTGCAATTCATAACTTCACAACTTCAAGATCTTAACTTTAAGATAAATCAGAAAGTTTTTAGCTTAAAGTTTAAAACTTGCAATTCATAACTTCACAACTTCAAGATCTTAACTTTAAGATAAATCAGAAAGTTTTTAGCTTAAAGTTTAAAACTTGAAATTCATAACTTCACAACTTCAAGATCTTAACTTTAAGATAAATCAGAAAGTTTTTAGCTTAAAGTTTAAAACTTGCAATTCATAACTTCACAACTTCAAGATCTTAACTTTAAGATAAATCAGAACTTAGTATCTTAAAGTTTAAAACTTGAAATTCATAACTTCACAACTTCAAGATCTTAACTTTAAGATAAATCAGAAAGTTTTTAGCTTAAAGTTTAAAACTTGCAATTCATAACTTCACAACTTCAAGATCTTAACTTTAAGATAAATCAGAACTTAGTATCTTAAAGTTTAAAACTTGAAATTCATAACTTCACAACTTCAAGATCTTAACTTTAAGATAAATCAGAACTTAGTATCTTAAAGTTTAAAACTTGAAATTCATAACTTCACAACTTCAAGATCTTAACTTTAAGATAAATCAGAACTTAGTATCTTAAAGTTTAAAACTTGAAATTCATAACTTCACAACTTCAAGATCTTAACTTTAAGATAAATCAGAAAGTTTTTAGCTTAAAGTTTAAAACTTGAAATTCATAACTTCACAACTTCAAGATCTTAACTTTAAGATAAATCAGAACTTAGTATCTTAAAGTTTAAAACTTGAAATTCATAACTTCACAACTTCAAGATCTTAACTTTAAGATAAATCAGAAAGTTTTTAGCTTAAAGTTTAAAACTTGCAATTCATAACTTCACAACTTCAAGATCTTAACTTTAAGATAAATCAGAACTTAGTATCTTAAAGTTTAAAACTTGAAATTCATAACTTCACAACTTCAAGATCTTAACTTTAAGATAAATCAGAACTTAGTATCTTAAAGTTTAAAACTTGAAATTCATAACTTCACAACTTCAAGATCTTAACTTTAAGATAAATCAGAAAGAATTTAGCTTAAAGTTTAAAACTTGCAATTCATAACTTCACAACTTCAAGATCTTAACTTTAAGATAAATCAGAAAGTTTTTAGCTTAAAGTTTAAAACTTGCAATTCATAACTTCACAACTTCAAGATCTTAACTTTAAGATAAATCAGAAAGTTTTTAGCTTAAAGTTTAAAACTTGAAATTCATAACTTCACAACTTCAAGATCTTAACTTTAAGATAAATCAGAACTTAGTATCTTAAAGTTTAAAACTTGAAATTCATAACTTCACAACTTCAAGATCTTAACTTTAAGATAAATCAGAAAGTTTTTAGCTTAAAGTTTAAAACTTGCAATTCATAACTTCACAACTTCAAGATCTTAACTTTAAGATAAATCAGAACTTAGTATCTTAAAGTTTAAAACTTGAAATTCATAACTTCACAACTTCAAGATCTTAACTTTAAGATAAATCAGAACTTAGTATCTTAAAGTTTAAAACTTGAAATTCATAACTTCACAACTTCAAGATCTTAACTTTAAGATAAATCAGAAAGTTTTTAGCTTAAAGTTTAAAACTTGCAATTCATAACTTCACAACTTCAAGATCTTAACTTTAAGATAAATCAGAACTTAGTATCTTAAAGTTTAAAACTTGCAATTCATAACTTCACAACTTCAAGATCTTAACTTTAAGATAAATCAGAAAGTTTTTAGCTTAAAGTTTAAAACTTGCAATTCATAACTTCACAACTTCAAGATCTTAACTTTAAGATAAATCAGAACTTAGTATCTTAAAGTTTAAAACTTGCAATTCATAACTTCACAACTTCAAGATCTTAACTTTAAGATAAATCAGAAAGTTTTTAGCTTAAAGTTTAAAACTTGAAATTCATAACTTCACAACTTCAAGATCTTAACTTTAAGATAAATCAGAACTTAGTATCTTAAAGTTTAAAACTTGAAATTCATAACTTCACAACTTCAAGATCTTAACTTTAAGATAAATCAGAAAGTTTTTAGCTTAAAGTTTAAAACTTGAAATTCATAACTTCACAACTTCAAGATCTTAACTTTAAGATAAATCAGAAAGTTTTTAGCTTAAAGTTTAAAACTTGCAATTCATAACTTCACAACTTCAAGATCTTAACTTTAAGATAAATCAGAACTTAGTATCTTAAAGTTTAAAACTTGCAATTCATAACTTCACAACTTCAAGATCTTAACTTTAAGATAAATCAGAAAGTTTTTAGCTTAAAGTTTAAAACTTGAAATTCATAACTTCACAACTTCAAGATCTTAACTTTAAGATAAATCAGAACTTAGTATCTTAAAGTTTAAAACTTGAAATTCATAACTTCACAACTTCAAGATCTTAACTTTAAGATAAATCAGAAAGTTTTTAGCTTAAAGTTTAAAACTTGAAATTCATAACTTCACAACTTCAAGATCTTAACTTTAAGATAAATCAGAAAGTTTTTAGCTTAAAGTTTAAAACTTGCAATTCATAACTTCACAACTTCAAGATCTTAACTTTAAGATAAATCAGAAAGTTTTTAGCTTAAAGTTTAAAACTTGAAATTCATAACTTCACAACTTCAAGATCTTAACTTTAAGATAAATCAGAAAGTTTTTAGCTTAAAGTTTAAAACTTGAAATTCATAACTTCACAACTTCAAGATCTTAACTTTAAGATAAATCAGAACTTAGTATCTTAAAGTTTAAAACTTGCAATTCATAACTTCACAACTTCAAGATCTTAACTTTAAGATAAATCAGAAAGTTTTTAGCTTAAAGTTTAAAACTTGCAATTCATAACTTCACAACTTCAAGATCTTAACTTTAAGATAAATCAGAAAGTTTTTAGCTTAAAGTTTAAAACTTGAAATTCATAACTTCACAACTTCAAGATCTTAACTTTAAGATAAATCAGAAAGTTTTTAGCTTAAAGTTTAAAACTTGCAATTCATAACTTCACAACTTCAAGATCTTAACTTTAAGATAAATCAGAACTTAGTATCTTAAAGTTTAAAACTTGAAATTCATAACTTCACAACTTCAAGATCTTAACTTTAAGATAAATCAGAAAGTTTTTAGCTTAAAGTTTAAAACTTGAAATTCATAACTTCACAACTTCAAGATCTTAACTTTAAGATAAATCAGAAAGTTTTTAGCTTAAAGTTTAAAACTTGCAATTCATAACTTCACAACTTCAAGATCTTAACTTTAAGATAAATCAGAAAGTTTTTAGCTTAAAGTTTAAAACTTGAAATTCATAACTTCACAACTTCAAGATCTTAACTTTAAGATAAATCAGAAAGTTTTTAGCTTAAAGTTTAAAACTTGCAATTCATAACTTCACAACTTCAAGATCTTAACTTTAAGATAAATCAGAACTTAGTATCTTAAAGTTTAAAACTTGAAATTCATAACTTCACAACTTCAAGATCTTAACTTTAAGATAAATCAGAAAGTTTTTAGCTTAAAGTTTAAAACTTGCAATTCATAACTTCACAACTTCAAGATCTTAACTTTAAGATAAATCAGAACTTAGTATCTTAAAGTTTAAAACTTGAAATTCATAACTTCACAACTTCAAGATCTTAACTTTAAGATAAATCAGAACTTAGTATCTTAAAGTTTAAAACTTGAAATTCATAACTTCACAACTTCAAGATCTTAACTTTAAGATAAATCAGAAAGTTTTTAGCTTAAAGTTTAAAACTTGCAATTCATAACTTCACAACTTCAAGATCTTAACTATAAGATAAATCAGAAAGTTTTTAGCTTAAAGTTTAAAACTTGAAATTCATAACTTCACAACTTCAAGATCTTAACTTTAAGATAAATCAGAAAGTTTTTAGCTTAAAGTTTAAAACTTGAAATTCATAACTTCACAACTTCAAGATCTTAACTTTAAGATAAATCAGAACTTAGTATCTTAAAGTTTAAAACTTGAAATTCATAACTTCACAACTTCAAGATCTTAACTTTAAGATAAATCAGAAAGTTTTTAGCTTAAAGTTTAAAACTTGCAATTCATAACTTCACAACTTCAAGATCTTAACTTTAAGATAAATCAGAACTTAGTATCTTAAAGTTTAAAACTTGCAATTCATAACTTCACAACTTCAAGATCTTAACTTTAAGATAAATCAGAAAGTTTTTAGCTTAAAGTTTAAAACTTGCAATTCATAACTTCACAACTTCAAGATCTTAACTTTAAGATAAATCAGAACTTAGTATCTTAAAGTTTAAAACTTGAAATTCATAACTTCACAACTTCAAGATCTTAACTTTAAGATAAATCAGAAAGTTTTTAGCTTAAAGTTTAAAACTTGCAATTCATAACTTCACAACTTCAAGATCTTAACTTTAAGATAAATCAGAAAGTTTTTAGCTTAAAGTTTAAAACTTGAAATTCATAACTTCACAACTTCAAGATCTTAACTTTAAGATAAATCAGAACTTAGTATCTTAAAGTTTAAAACTTGAAATTCATAACTTCACAACTTCAAGATCTTAACTTTAAGATAAATCAGAAAGTTTTTAGCTTAAAGTTTAAAACTTGAAATTCATAACTTCACAACTTCAAGATCTTAACTTTAAGATAAATCAGAAAGTTTTTAGCTTAAAGTTTAAAACTTGCAATTCATAACTTCACAACTTCAAGATCTTAACTTTAAGATAAATCAGAAAGTTTTTAGCTTAAAGTTTAAAACTTGAAATTCATAACTTCACAACTTCAAGATCTTAACTTTAAGATAAATCAGAAAGTTTTTAGCTTAAAGTTTAAAACTTGCAATTCATAACTTCACAACTTCAAGATCTTAACTTTAAGATAAATCAGAACTTAGTATCTTAAAGTTTAAAACTTGAAATTCATAACTTCACAACTTCAAGATCTTAACTTTAAGATAAATCAGAAAGTTTTTAGCTTAAAGTTTAAAACTTGCAATTCATAACTTCACAACTTCAAGATCTTAACTTTAAGATAAATCAGAACTTAGTATCTTAAAGTTTAAAACTTGAAATTCATAACTTCACAACTTCAAGATCTTAACTTTAAGATAAATCAGAACTTAGTATCTTAAAGTTTAAAACTTGAAATTCATAACTTCACAACTTCAAGATCTTAACTTTAAGATAAATCAGAAAGTTTTTAGCTTAAAGTTTAAAACTTGCAATTTATAACTTCACAACTTCAAGATCTTAACTTTAAGATAAATCAGAACTTAGTATCTTAAAGTTTAAAACTTGCAATTCATAACTTCACAACTTCAAGATCTTAACTTTAAGATAAATCAGAAAGTTTTTAGCTTAAAGTTTAAAACTTGCAATTCATAACTTCACAACTTCAAGATCTTAACTTTAAGATAAATCAGAACTTAGTATCTTAAAGTTTAAAACTTGCAATTCATAACTTCACAACTTCAAGATCTTAACTTTAAGATAAATCAGAAAGTTTTTAGCTTAAAGTTTAAAACTTGAAATTCATAACTTCACAACTTCAAGATCTTAACTTTAAGATAAATCAGAACTTAGTATCTTAAAGTTTAAAACTTGAAATTCATAACTTCACAACTTCAAGATCTTAACTTTAAGATAAATCAGAAAGTTTTTAGCTTAAAGTTTAAAACTTGAAATTCATAACTTCACAACTTCAAGATCTTAACTTTAAGATAAATCAGAAAGTTTTTAGCTTAAAGTTTAAAACTTGCAATTCATAACTTCACAACTTCAAGATCTTAACTTTAAGATAAATCAGAACTTAGTATCTTAAAGTTTAAAACTTGAAATTCATAACTTCACAACTTCAAGATCTTAACTTTAAGATAAATCAGAACTTAGTATCTTAAAGTTTAAAACTTGAAATTCATAACTTCACAACTTCAAGATCTTAACTTTAAGATAAATCAGAAAGTTTTTAGCTTAAAGTTTAAAACTTGCAATTCATAACTTCACAACTTCAAGATCTTAACTTTAAGATAAATCAGAAAGTTTTTAGCTTAAAGTTTAAAACTTGCAATTCATAACTTCACAACTTCAAGATCTTAACTTTAAGATAAATCAGAACTTAGTATCTTAAAGTTTAAAACTTGAAATTCATAACTTCACAACTTCAAGATCTTAACTTTAAGATAAATCAGAACTTAGTATCTTAAAGTTTAAAACTTGAAATTCATAACTTCACAACTTCAAGATCTTAACTTTAAGATAAATCAGAAAGTTTTTAGCTTAAAGTTTAAAACTTGCAATTCATAACTTCACAACTTCAAGATCTTAACTTTAAGATAAATCAGAACTTAGTATCTTAAAGTTTAAAACTTGAAATTCATAACTTCACAACTTCAAGATCTTAACTTTAAGATAAATCAGAAAGTTTTTAGCTTAAAGTTTAAAACTTGCAATTCATAACTTCACAACTTCAAGATCTTAACTTTAAGATAAATCAGAAAGTTTTTAGCTTAAAGTTTAAAACTTGAAATTCATAACTTCACAACTTCAAGATCTTAACTTTAAGATAAATCAGAAAGTTTTTAGCTTAAAGTTTAAAACTTGCAATTCATAACTTCACAACTTCAAGATCTTAACTTTAAGATAAATCAGAACTTAGTATCTTAAAGTTTAAAACTTGAAATTCATAACTTCACAACTTCAAGATCTTAACTTTAAGATAAATCAGAAAGTTTTTAGCTTAAAGTTTAAAACTTGAAATTCATAACTTCACAACTTCAAGATCTTAACTTTAAGATAAATCAGAAAGTTTTTAGCTTAAAGTTTAAAACTTGAAATTCATAACTTCACAACTTCAAGATCTTAACTTTAAGATAAATCAGAAAGTTTTTAGCTTAAAGTTTAAAACTTGAAATTCATAACTTCACAACTTCAAGATCTTAACTTTAAGATAAATCAGAAAGTTTTTAGCTTAAAGTTTAAAACTTGAAATTCATAACTTCACAACTTCAAGATCTTAACTTTAAGATAAATCAGAAAGTTTTTAGCTTAAAGTTTAAAACTTGCAATTCATAACTTCACAACTTCAAGATCTTAACTTTAAGATAAATCAGAAAGTTTTTAGCTTAAAGTTTAAAACTTGAAATTCATAACTTCACAACTTCAAGATCTTAACTTTAAGATAAATCAGAAAGTTTTTAGCTTAAAGTTTAAAACTTGAAATTCATAACTTCACAACTTCAAGATCTTAACTTTAAGATAAATCAGAACTTAGTATCTTAAAGTTTAAAACTTGAAATTCATAACTTCACAACTTCAAGATCTTAACTTTAAGATAAATCAGAAAGTTTTTAGCTTAAAGTTTAAAACTTGCAATTCATAACTTCACAACTTCAAGATCTTAACTTTAAGATAAATCAGAAAGTTTTTAGCTTAAAGTTTAAAATTTGAAATTCATAACTTCACAACTTCAAGATCTTAACTTTAAGATAAATCAGAAAGTTTTTAGCTTAAAGTTTAAAACTTGAAATTCATAACTTCACAACTTCAAGATCTTAACTTTAAGATAAATCAGAAAGTTTTTAGCTTAAAGTTTAAAACTTGCAATTCATAACTTCACAACTTCAAGATCTTAACTTTAAGATAAATCAGAAAGTTTTTAGCTTAAAGTTTAAAACTTGAAATTCATAACTTCACAACTTCAAGATCTTAACTTTAAGATAAATCAGAAAGTTTTTAGCTTAAAGTTTAAAACTTGAAATTCATAACTTCACAACTTCAAGATCTTAACTTTAAGATAAATCAGAACTTAGTATCTTAAAGTTTAAAACTTGAAATTCATAACTTCACAACTTCAAGATCTTAACTTTAAGATAAATCAGAAAGTTTTTAGCTTAAAGTTTAAAACTTGCAATTCATAACTTCACAACTTCAAGATCTTAACTTTAAGATAAATCAGAAAGTTTTTAGCTTAAAGTTTAAAACTTGAAATTCATAACTTCACAACTTCAAGATCTTAACTTTAAGATAAATCAGAAAGTTTTTAGCTTAAAGTTTAAAACTTGAAATTCATAACTTCACAACTTCAAGATCTTAACTTTAAGATAAATCAGAAAGTTTTTAGCTTAAAGTTTAAAACTTGCAATTCATAACTTCACAACTTCAAGATCTTAACTTTAAGATAAATCAGAAAGTTTTTAGCTTAAAGTTTAAAACTTGAAATTCATAACTTCACAACTTCAAGATCTTAACTTTAAGATAAATCAGAAAGTTTTTAGCTTAAAGTTTAAAACTTGAAATTCATAACTTCACAACTTCAAGATCTTAACTTTAAGATAAATCAGAACTTAGTATCTTAAAGTTTAAAACTTGAAATTCATAACTTCACAACTTCAAGATCTTAACTTTAAGATAAATCAGAAAGTTTTTAGCTTAAAGTTTAAAACTTGAAATTCATAACTTCACAACTTCAAGATCTTAACTTTAAGATAAATCAGAAAGTTTTTAGCTTAAAGTTTAAAACTTGAAATTCATAACTTCACAACTTCAAGATCTTAACTTTAAGATAAATCAGAAAGTTTTTAGCTTAAAGTTTAAAACTTGCAATTCATAACTTCACAACTTCAAGATCTTAACTTTAAGATAAATCAGAACTTAGTATCTTAAAGTTTAAAACTTGAAATTCATAACTTCACAACTTCAAGATCTTAACTTTAAGATAAATCAGAACTTAGTATCTTAAAGTTTAAAACTTGAAATTCATAACTTCACAACTTCAAGATCTTAACTTTAAGATATCTCAGAAAGTTTTTAGCTTAAAGTTTAAAACTTGCAATTCATAACTTCACAACTTCAAGATCTTAACTTTAAGATAAATCAGAAAGTTTTTAGCTTAAAGTTTAAAACTTGAAATTCATAACTTCACAACTTCAAGATCTTAACTTTAAGATAAATCAGAAAGTTTTTAGCTTAAAGTTTAAAACTTGAAATTCATAACTTCACAACTTCAAGATCTTAACTTTAAGATAAATCAGAACTTAGTATCTTAAAGTTTAAAACTTGAAATTCATAACTTCACAACTTCAAGATCTTAACTTTAAGATAAATCAGAACTTAGTATCTTAAAGTTTAAAACTTGAAATTCATAACTTCACAACTTCAAGATCTTAACTTTAAGATAAATCAGAAAGTTTTTAGCTTAAAGTTTAAAACTTGAAATTCATAACTTCACAACTTCAAGATCTTAACTTTAAGATAAATCAGAAAGTTTTTAGCTTAAAGTTTAAAACTTGAAATTCATAACTTCACAACTTCAAGATCTTAACTTTAAGATAAATCAGAAAGTTTTTAGCTTAAAGTTTAAAACTTGCAATTCATAACTTCACAACTTCAAGATCTTAACTTTAAGATAAATCAGAACTTAGTATCTTAAAGTTTAAAACTTGAAATTCATAACCTCACAACTTCAAGATCTTAACTTTAAGATAAATCAGAAAGTTTTTAGCTTAAAGTTTAAAACTTGCAATTCATAACTTCACAACTTCAAGATCTTAACTTTAAGATAAATCAGAACTTAGTATCTTAAAGTTTAAAACTTGCAATTCATAACTTCACAACTTCAAGATCTTAACTTTAAGATAAATCAGAAAGTTTTTAGCTTAAAGTTTAAAACTTGCAATTCATAACTTCACAACTTCAAGATCTTAACTTTAAGATAAATCAGAACTTAGTATCTTAAAGTTTAAAACTTGCAATTCATAACTTCACAACTTCAAGATCTTAACTTTAAGATAAATCAGAAAGTTTTTAGCTTAAAGTTTAAAACTTGCAATTCATAACTTCACAACTTCAAGATCTTAACTTTAAGATAAATCAGAAAGTTTTTAGCTTAAAGTTTAAAACTTGCAATTCATAACTTCACAACTTCAAGATCTTAACTTTAAGATAAATCAGAACTTAGTATCTTAAAGTTTAAAACTTGAAATTCATAACTTCACAACTTCAAGATCTTAACTTTAAGATAAATCAGAACTTAGTATCTTAAAAGTTTAAAACTTGAAATTCATAACTTCACAACTTCAAGATCTTAACTTTAAGATAAATCAGAAAGTTTTTAGCTTAAAGTTTAAAACTTGCAATTCATAACTTCACAACTTCAAGATCTTAACTTTAAGATAAATCAGAACTTAGTATCTTAAAGTTTAAAACTTGAAATTCATAACTTCACAACTTCAAGATCTTAACTTTAAGATAAATCAGAACTTAGTATCTTAAAGTTTAAAACTTGAAATTCATAACTTCACAACTTCAAGATCTTAACTTTAAGATAAATCAGAAAGTTTTTAGCTTAAAGTTTAAAACTTGCAATTCATAACTTCACAACTTCAAGATCTTAACTTTAAGATAAATCAGAACTTAGTATCTTAAAGTTTAAAACTTGCAATTCATAACTTCACAACTTCAAGATCTTAACTTTAAGATAAATCAGAAAGTTTTTAGCTTAAAGTTTAAAACTTGCAATTCATAACTTCACAACTTCAAGATCTTAACTTTAAGATAAATCAGAACTTAGTATCTTAAAGTTTAAAACTTGCAATTCATAACTTCACAACTTCAAGATCTTAACTTTAAGATAAATCAGAAAGTTTTTAGCTTAAAGTTTAAAACTTGAAATTCATAACTTCACAACTTCAAGATCTTAACTTTAAGATAAATCAGAACTTAGTATCTTAAAGTTTAAAACTTGAAATTCATAACTTCACAACTTCAAGATCTTAACTTTAAGATAAATCAGAAAGTTTTTAGCTTAAAGTTTAAAACTTGAAATTCATAACTTCACAACTTCAAGATCTTAACTTTAAGATAAATCAGAAAGTTTTTAGCTTAAAGTTTAAAACTTGCAATTCATAACTTCACAACTTCAAGATCTTAACTTTAAGATAAATCAGAAAGTTTTTAGCTTAAAGTTTAAAACTTGCAATTCATAACTTCACAACTTCAAGATCTTAACTTTAAGATAAATCAGAACTTAGTATCTTAAAGTTTAAAACTTGAAATTCATAACTTCACAACTTCAAGATCTTAACTTTAAGATAAATCAGAAAGTTTTTAGCTTAAAGTTTAAAACTTGCAATTCATAACTTCACAACTTCAAGATCTTAACTTTAAGATAAATCAGAAAGTTTTTAGCTTAAAGTTTAAAACTTGAAATTCATAACTTCACAACTTCAAGATCTTAACTTTAAGATAAATCAGAACTTAGTATCTTAAAGTTTAAAACTTGAAATTCATAACTTCACAACTTCAAGATCTTAACTTTAAGATAAATCAGAAAGTTTTTAGCTTAAAGTTTAAAACTTGAAATTAATAACTTCACAACTTCAAGATCTTAACTTTAAGATAAAACAGAAAGTTTTTAGCTTAAAGTTTAAAACTTGCAATTCATAACTTCACAACTTCAAGATCTTAACTTTAAGATAAATCAGAAAGTTTTTAGCTTAAAGTTTAAAACTTGAAATTCATAACTTCACAACTTCAAGATCTTAACTTTAAGATAAATCAGAAAGTTTTTAGCTTAAAGTTTAAAACTTGCAATTCATAACTTCACAACTTCAAGATCTTAACTTTAAGATAAATCAGAACTTAGTATCTTAAAGTTTAAAACTTGAAATTCATAACTTCACAACTTCAAGATCTTAACTTTAAGATAAATCAGAAAGTTTTTAGCTTAAAGTTTAAAACTTGCAATTCATAACTTCACAACTTCAAGATCTTAACTTTAAGATAAATCAGAACTTAGTATCTTAAAGTTTAAAACTTGAAATTCATAACTTCACAACTTCAAGATCTTAACTTTAAGATAAATCAGAACTTAGTATCTTAAAGTTTAAAACTTGAAATTCATAACTTCACAACTTCAAGATCTTAACTTTAAGATAAATCAGAAAGTTTTTAGCTTAAAGTTTAAAACTTGCAATTCATAACTTCACAACTTCAAGATCTTAACTTTAAGATAAATCAGAACTTAGTATCTTAAAGTTTAAAACTTGCAATTCATAACTTCACAACTTCAAGATCTTAACTTTAAGATAAATCAGAAAGTTTTTAGCTTAAAGTTTAAAACTTGCAATTCATAACTTCACAACTTCAAGATCTTAACTTTAAGATAAATCAGAACTTAGTATCTTAAAGTTTAAAACTTGCAATTCATAACTTCACAACTTCAAGATCTTAACTTTAAGATAAATCAGAAAGTTTTTAGCTTAAAGTTTAAAACTTGAAATTCATAACTTCACAACTTCAAGATCTTAACTTTAAGATAAATCAGAACTTAGTATCTTAAAGTTTAAAACTTGAAATTCATAACTTCACAACTTCAAGATCTTAACTTTAAGATAAATCAGAAAGTTTTTAGCTT
Source organism: Podabrus alpinus (assembly GCA_932274525.1). NCBI lineage: Eukaryota > Metazoa > Arthropoda > Insecta > Coleoptera > Cantharidae > Podabrus > Podabrus alpinus. Next base: position 902,979 of record CAKNZV010000007.1, on the reverse strand, counting down.
AAAGTTTAAAACTTGAAATTCATAACTTCACAACTTCAAGATCTTAACTTTAAGATAAATCAGAAAGTTTTTAGCTTAAAGTTTAAAACTTGCAATTCATAACTTCACAACTTCAAGATCTTAACTTTAAGATAAATCAGAACTTAGTATCTTAAAGTTTAAAACTTGAAATTCATAACTTCACAACTTCAAGATCTTAACTTTAAGATAAATCAGAACTTAGTATCTTAAAGTTTAAAACTTGAAATTCATAACTTCACAACTTCAAGATCTTAACTTTAAGATAAATCAGAAAGTTTTTAGCTTAAAGTTTAAAACTTGCAATTCATAACTTCACAACTTCAAGATCTTAACTTTAAGATAAATCAGAAAGTTTTTAGCTTAAAGTTTAAAACTTGCAATTCATAACTTCACAACTTCAAGATCTTAACTTTAAGATAAATCAGAACTTAGTATCTTAAAGTTTAAAACTTGAAATTCATAACTTCACAACTTCAAGATCTTAACTTTAAGATAAATCAGAACTTAGTATCTTAAAGTTTAAAACTTGAAATTCATAACTTCACAACTTCAAGATCTTAACTTTAAGATAAATCAGAAAGTTTTTAGCTTAAAGTTTAAAACTTGCAATTCATAACTTCACAACTTCAAGATCTTAACTTTAAGATAAATCAGAACTTAGTATCTTAAAGTTTAAAACTTGAAATTCATAACTTCACAACTTCAAGATCTTAACTTTAAGATAAATCAGAAAGTTTTTAGCTTAAAGTTTAAAACTTGCAATTCATAACTTCACAACTTCAAGATCTTAACTTTAAGAAAAATCAGAAAGTTTTTAGCTTAAAGTTTAAAACTTGAAATTCATAACTTCACAACTTCAAGATCTTAACTTTAAGATAAATCAGAAAGTTTTTAGCTTAAAGTTTAAAACTTGCAATTCATAACTTCACAACTTCAAGATCTTAACTTTAAGATAAATCAGAACTTAGTATCTTAAAGTTTAAAACTTGAAATTCATAACTTCACAACTTCAAGATCTTAACTTTAAGATAAATCAGAAAGTTTTTAGCTTAAAGTTTAAAACTTGAAATTCATAACTTCACAACTTCAAGATCTTAACTTTAAGATAAATCAGAAAGTTTTTAGCTTAAAGTTTAAAACTTGAAATTCATAACTTCACAACTTCAAGATCTTAACTTTAAGATAAATCAGAAAGTTTTTAGCTTAAAGTTTAAAACTTGAAATTCATAACTTCACAACTTCAAGATCTTAACTTTAAGATAAATCAGAAAGTTTTTAGCTTAAAGTTTAAAACTTGAAATTCATAACTTCACAACTTCAAGATCTTAACTTTAAGATAAATCAGAAAGTTTTTAGCTTAAAGTTTAAAACTTGCAATTCATAACTTCACAACTTCAAGATCTTAACTTTAAGATAAATCAGAAAGTTTTTAGCTTAAAGTTTAAAACTTGAAATTCATAACTTCACAACTTCAAGATCTTAACTTTAAGATAAATCAGAAAGTTTTTAGCTTAAAGTTTAAAACTTGAAATTCATAACTTCACAACTTCAAGATCTTAACTTTAAGATAAATCAGAACTTAGTATCTTAAAGTTTAAAACTTGAAATTCATAACTTCACAACTTCAAGATCTTAACTTTAAGATAAATCAGAAAGTTTTTAGCTTAAAGTTTAAAACTTGCAATTCATAACTTCACAACTTCAAGATCTTAACTTTAAGATAAATCAGAAAGTTTTTAGCTTAAAGTTTAAAACTTGAAATTCATAACTTCACAACTTCAAGATCTTAACTTTAAGATAAATCAGAAAGTTTTTAGCTTAAAGTTTAAAACTTGAAATTCATAACTTCACAACTTCAAGATCTTAACTTTAAGATAAATCAGAAAGTTTTTAGCTTAAAGTTTAAAACTTGCAATTCATAACTTCACAACTTCAAGATCTTAACTTTAAGATAAATCAGAAAGTTTTTAGCTTAAAGTTTAAAACTTGAAATTCATAACTTCACAACTTCAAGATCTTAACTTTAAGATAAATCAGAAAGTTTTTAGCTTAAAGTTTAAAACTTGAAATTCATAACTTCACAACTTCAAGATCTTAACTTTAAGATAAATCAGAACTTAGTATCTTAAAGTTTAAAACTTGAAATTCATAACTTCACAACTTCAAGATCTTAACTTTAAGATAAATCAGAAAGTTTTTAGCTTAAAGTTTAAAACTTGCAATTCATAACTTCACAACTTCAAGATCTTAACTTTAAGATAAATCAGAAAGTTTTTAGCTTAAAGTTTAAAACTTGAAATTCATAACTTCACAACTTCAAGATCTTAACTTTAAGATAAATCAGAAAGTTTTTAGCTTAAAGTTTAAAACTTGAAATTCATAACTTCACAACTTCAAGATCTTAACTTTAAGATAAATCAGAAAGTTTTTAGCTTAAAGTTTAAAACTTGCAATTCATAACTTCACAACTTCAAGATCTTAACTTTAAGATAAATCAGAAAGTTTTTAGCTTAAAGTTTAAAACTTGAAATTCATAACTTCACAACTTCAAGATCTTAACTTTAAGATAAATCAGAAAGTTTTTAGCTTAAAGTTTAAAACTTGAAATTCATAACTTCACAACTTCAAGATCTTAACTTTAAGATAAATCAGAACTTAGTATCTTAAAGTTTAAAACTTGAAATTCATAACTTCACAACTTCAAGATCTTAACTTTAAGATAAATCAGAAAGTTTTTAGCTTAAAGTTTAAAACTTGAAATTCATAACTTCACAACTTCAAGATCTTAACTTTAAGATAAATCAGAAAGTTTTTAGCTTAAAGTTTAAAACTTGAAATTCATAACTTCACAACTTCAAGATCTTAACTTTAAGATAAATCAGAAAGTTTTTAGCTTAAAGTTTAAAACTTGCAATTCATAACTTCACAACTTCAAGATCTTAACTTTAAGATAAATCAGAACTTAGTATCTTAAAGTTTAAAACTTGAAATTCATAACTTCACAACTTCAAGATCTTAACTTTAAGATAAATCAGAACTTAGTATCTTAAAGTTTAAAACTTGAAATTCATAACTTCACAACTTCAAGATCTTAACTTTAAGATAAATCAGAAAGTTTTTAGCTTAAAGTTTAAAACTTGCAATTCATAACTTCACAACTTCAAGATCTTAACTTTAAGATAAATCAGAAAGTTTTTAGCTTAAAGTTTAAAACTTGAAATTCATAACTTCACAACTTCAAGATCTTAACTTTAAGATAAATCAGAAAGTTTTTAGCTTAAAGTTTAAAACTTGAAATTCATAACTTCACAACTTCAAGATCTTAACTTTAAGATAAATCAGAACTTAGTATCTTAAAGTTTAAAACTTGAAATTCATAACTTCACAACTTCAAGATCTTAACTTTAAGATAAATCAGAACTTAGTATCTTAAAGTTTAAAACTTGAAATTCATAACTTCACAACTTCAAGATCTTAACTTTAAGATAAATCAGAAAGTTTTTAGCTTAAAGTTTAAAACTTGAAATTCATAACTTCACAACTTCAAGATCTTAACTTTAAGATAAATCAGAAAGTTTTTAGCTTAAAGTTTAAAACTTGAAATTCATAACTTCACAACTTCAAGATCTTAACTTTAAGATAAATCAGAAAGTTTTTAGCTTAAAGTTTAAAACTTGCAATTCATAACTTCACAACTTCAAGATCTTAACTTTAAGATAAATCAGAACTTAGTATCTTAAAGTTTAAAACTTGCAATTCATAACTTCACAACTTCAAGATCTTAACTTTAAGATAAATCAGAAAGTTTTTAGCTTAAAGTTTAAAACTTGCAATTCATAACTTCACAACTTCAAGATCTTAACTTTAAGATAAATCAGAACTTAGTATCTTAAAGTTTAAAACTTGCAATTCATAACTTCACAACTTCAAGATCTTAACTTTAAGATAAATCAGAAAGTTTTTAGCTTAAAGTTTAAAACTTGCAATTCATAACTTCACAACTTCAAGATCTTAACTTTAAGATAAATCAGAAAGTTTTTAGCTTAAAGTTTAAAACTTGCAATTCATAACTTCACAACTTCAAGATCTTAACTTTAAGATAAATCAGAACTTAGTATCTTAAAGTTTAAAACTTGAAATTCATAACTTCACAACTTCAAGATCTTAACTTTAAGATAAATCAGAAAGTTTTTAGCTTAAAGTTTAAAACTTGCAATTCATAACTTCACAACTTCAAGATCTTAACTTTAAGATAAATCAGAACTTAGTATCTTAAAGTTTAAAACTTGAAATTCATAACTTCACAACTTCAAGATCTTAACTTTAAGATAAATCAGAAAGTTTTTAGCTTAAAGTTTAAAACTTGCAATTCATAACTTCACAACTTCAAGATCTTAACTTTAAGATAAATCAGAACTTAGTATCTTAAAGTTTAAAACTTGAAATTCATAACTTCACAACTTCAAGATCTTAACTTTAAGATAAATCAGAAAGTTTTTAGCTTAAAGTTTAAAACTTGCAATTCATAACTTCACAACTTCAAGATCTTAACTTTAAGATAAATCAGAAAGTTTTTAGCTTAAAGTTTAAAACTTGCAATTCACAACTTCACAACTTCAAGATCTTAACTTTAAGATAAATCAGAACTTAGTATCTTAAAGTTTAAAACTTGAAATTCATAACTTCACAACTTCAAGATCTTAACTTTAAGATAATTCAGAAAGTTTTTAGCTTAAAGTTTAAAACTTGAAATTCATAACTTCACAACTTCAAGATCTTAACTTTAAGATAAATCAGAACTTAGTATCTTAAAGTTTAAAACTTGAAATTCATAACTTCACAACTTCAAGATCTTAACTTTAAGATAAATCAGAAAGTTTTTAGCTTAAAGTTTAAAACTTGCAATTCATAACTTCACAACTTCAAGATCTTAACTTTAAGATAAATCAGAAAGTTTTTAGCTTAAAGTTTAAAACTTGAAATTCATAACTTCACAACTTCAAGATCTTAACTTTAAGATAAATCAGAAAGTTTTTAGCTTAAAGTTTAAAACTTGAAATTCATAACTTCACAACTTCAAGATCTTAACTTTAAGATAAATCAGAAAGTTTTTAGCTTAAAGTTTAAAACTTGAAATTCATAACTTCACAACTTCAAGATCTTAACTTTAAGATAAATCAGAAAGTTTTTAGCTTAAAGTTTAAAACTTGAAATTCATAACTTCACAACTTCAAGATCTTAACTTTAAGATAAATCAGAAAGTTTTTAGCTTAAAGTTTAAAACTTGAAATTCATAACTTCACAACTTCAAGATCTTAATTTTAAGATAAATCAGAAAGTTTTTAGCTTAAAGTTTAAAACTTGAAATTCATAACTTCACAACTTCAAGATCTTAACTTTAAGATAAATCAGAAAGTTTTTAGCTTAAAGTTTAAAACTTGAAATTCATAACTTCACAACTTCAAGATCTTAACTTTCAGATAAATCAGAACTTAGTATCTTAAAGTTTAAAACTTGAAATTCATAACTTCACAACTTCAAGATCTTAACTTTAAGATAAATCAGAAAGTTTTTAGCTTAAAGTTTAAAACTTGAAATTCATAACTTCACAACTTCAAGATCTTAACTTTAAGATAAATCAGAAAGTTTTTAGCTTAAAGTTTAAAACTTGCAATTCATAACTTCACAACTTCAAGATCTTAACTTTAAGATAAATCAGAACTTAGTATCTTAAAGTTTAAAACTTGCAATTCATAACTTCACAACTTCAAGATCTTAACTTTAAGATAAATCAGAACTTAGTATCTTAAAGTTTAAAACTTGAAATTCATAACTTCACAACTTCAAGATCTTAACTTTAAGATAAATCAGAACTTAGTATCTTAAAGTTTAAAACTTGCAATTCATAACTTCACAACTTCAAGATCTTAACTTTAAGATAAATCAGAAAGTTTTTAGCTTAAAGTTTAAAACTTGAAATTCATAACTTCACAACTTCAAGATCTTAACTTTAAGATAAATCAGAAAGTTTTTAGCTTAAAGTTTAAAACTTGCAATTCATAACTTCACAACTTCAAGATCTTAACTTTAAGATAAATCAGAACTTAGTATCTTAAAGTTTAAAACTTGCAATTCATAACTTCACAACTTCAAGATCTTAACTTTAAGATAAATCAGAAAGTTTTTAGCTTAAAGTTTAAAACTTGAAATTCATAACTTCACAACTTCAAGATCTTAACTTTAAGATAAATCAGAAAGTTTTTAGCTTAAAGTTTAAAACTTGAAATTCATAACTTCACAACTTCAAGATCTTAACTTTAAGATAAATCAGAAAGTTTTTAGCTTAAAGTTTAAAACTTGAAATTCATAACTTCACAACTTCAAGATCTTAACTTTAAGATAAATCAGAAAGTTTTTAGCTTAAAGTTTAAAACTTGAAATTCATAACTTCACAACTTCAAGATCTTAATTTTAAGATAAATCAGAAAGTTTTTAGCTTAAAGTTTAAAACTTGAAATTCATAACTTCACAACTTCAAGATCTTAACTTTAAGATAAATCAGAAAGTTTTTAGCTTAAAGTTTAAAACTTGAAATTCATAACTTCACAACTTCAAGATCTTAACTTTAAGATAAATCAGAACTTAGTATCTTAAAGTTTAAAACTTGAAATTCATAACTTCACAACTTCAAGATCTTAACTTTAAGATAAATCAGAAAGTTTTTAGCTTAAAGTTTAAAACTTGAAATTCATAACTTCACAACTTCAAGATCTTAACTTTAAGATAAATCAGAAAGTTTTTAGCTTAAAGTTTAAAACTTGCAATTCATAACTTCACAACTTCAAGATCTTAACTTTAAGATAAATCAGAACTTAGTATCTTAAAGTTTAAAACTTGCAATTCATAACTTCACAACTTCAAGATCTTAACTTTAAGATAAATCAGAACTTAGTATCTTAAAGTTTAAAACTTGAAATTCATAACTTCACAACTTCAAGATCTTAACTTTAAGATAAATCAGAACTTAGTATCTTAAAGTTTAAAACTTGCAATTCATAACTTCACAACTTCAAGATCTTAACTTTAAGATAAATCAGAAAGTTTTTAGCTTAAAGTTTAAAACTTGAAATTCATAACTTCACAACTTCAAGATCTTAACTTTAAGATAAATCAGAAAGTTTTTAGCTTAAAGTTTAAAACTTGCAATTCATAACTTCACAACTTCAAGATCTTAACTTTAAGATAAATCAGAACTTAGTATCTTAAAGTTTAAAACTTGAAATTCATAACTTCACAACTTCAAGATCTTAACTTTAAGATAAATCAGAAAGTTTTTAGCTTAAAGTTTAAAACTTGCAATTCATAACTTCACAACTTCAAGATCTTAACTTTAAGATAAATCAGAACTTAGTATCTTAAAGTTTAAAACTTGAAATTCATAACTTCACAACTTCAAGATCTTAACTTTAAGATAAATCAGAAAGTTTTTAGCTTAAAGTTTAAAACTTGAAATTCATAACTTCACAACTTCAAGATCTTAACTTTAAGATAAATCAGAAAGTTTTTAGCTTAAAGTTTAAAACTTGCAATTCATAACTTCACAACTTCAAGAACTTAACTTTAAGATAAATCAGAACTTAGTATCTTAAAGTTTAAAACTTGAAATTCATAACTTCACAACTTCAAGATCTTAACTTTAAGATAAATCAGAACTTAGTATCTTAAAGTTTAAAACTTGAAATTCATAACTTCACAACTTCAAGATCTTAACTTTAAGATAAATCAGAAAGTTTTTAGCTTAAAGTTTAAAACTTGCAATTCATAACTTCACAACTTCAAGATCTTAACTTTAAGATAAATCAGAAAGTTTTTAGCTTAAAGTTTAAAACTTGCAATTCATAACTTCACAACTTCAAGATCTTAACTTTAAGATAAATCAGAACTTAGTATCTTAAAGTTTAAAACTTGAAATTCATAACTTCACAACTTCAAGATCTTAACTTTAAGATAAATCAGAACTTAGTATCTTAAAGTTTAAAACTTGAAATTCATAACTTCACAACTTCAAGATCTTAACTTTAAGATAAATCAGAAAGTTTTTAGCTTAAAGTTTAAAACTTGCAATTCATAACTTCACAACTTCAAGATCTTAACTTTAAGATAAATCAGAACTTAGTATCTTAAAGTTTAAAACTTGAAATTCATAACTTCACAACTTCAAGATCTTAACTTTAAGATAAATCAGAAAGTTTTTAGCTTAAAGTTTAAAACTTGCAATTCATAACTTCACAACTTCAAGATCTTAACTTTAAGAAAAATCAGAAAGTTTTTAGCTTAAAGTTTAAAACTTGAAATTCATAACTTCACAACTTCAAGATCTTAACTTTAAGATAAATCAGAAAGTTTTTAGCTTAAAGTTTAAAACTTGCAATTCATAACTTCACAACTTCAAGATCTTAACTTTAAGATAAATCAGAACTTAGTATCTTAAAGTTTAAAACTTGAAATTCATAACTTCACAACTTCAAGATCTTAACTTTAAGATAAATCAGAAAGTTTTTAGCTTAAAGTTTAAAACTTGAAATTCATAACTTCACAACTTCAAGATCTTAACTTTAAGATAAATCAGAAAGTTTTTAGCTTAAAGTTTAAAACTTGAAATTCATAACTTCACAACTTCAAGATCTTAACTTTAAGATAAATCAGAAAGTTTTTAGCTTAAAGTTTAAAACTTGAAATTCATAACTTCACAACTTCAAGATCTTAACTTTAAGATAAATCAGAAAGTTTTTAGCTTAAAGTTTAAAACTTGAAATTCATAACTTCACAACTTCAAGATCTTAACTTTAAGATAAATCAGAAAGTTTTTAGCTTAAAGTTTAAAACTTGCAATTCATAACTTCACAACTTCAAGATCTTAACTTTAAGATAAATCAGAAAGTTTTTAGCTTAAAGTTTAAAACTTGAAATTCATAACTTCACAACTTCAAGATCTTAACTTTAAGATAAATCAGAAAGTTTTTAGCTTAAAGTTTAAAACTTGAAATTCATAACTTCACAACTTCAAGATCTTAACTTTAAGATAAATCAGAACTTAGTATCTTAAAGTTTAAAACTTGAAATTCATAACTTCACAACTTCAAGATCTTAACTTTAAGATAAATCAGAAAGTTTTTAGCTTAAAGTTTAAAACTTGCAATTCATAACTTCACAACTTCAAGATCTTAACTTTAAGATAAATCAGAAAGTTTTTAGCTTAAAGTTTAAAACTTGAAATTCATAACTTCACAACTTCAAGATCTTAACTTTAAGATAAATCAGAAAGTTTTTAGCTTAAAGTTTAAAACTTGAAATTCATAACTTCACAACTTCAAGATCTTAACTTTAAGATAAATCAGAAAGTTTTTAGCTTAAAGTTTAAAACTTGCAATTCATAACTTCACAACTTCAAGATCTTAACTTTAAGATAAATCAGAAAGTTTTTAGCTTAAAGTTTAAAACTTGAAATTCATAACTTCACAACTTCAAGATCTTAACTTTAAGATAAATCAGAAAGTTTTTAGCTTAAAGTTTAAAACTTGAAATTCATAACTTCACAACTTCAAGATCTTAACTTTAAGATAAATCAGAACTTAGTATCTTAAAGTTTAAAACTTGAAATTCATAACTTCACAACTTCAAGATCTTAACTTTAAGATAAATCAGAAAGTTTTTAGCTTAAAGTTTAAAACTTGCAATTCATAACTTCACAACTTCAAGATCTTAACTTTAAGATAAATCAGAAAGTTTTTAGCTTAAAGTTTAAAACTTGAAATTCATAACTTCACAACTTCAAGATCTTAACTTTAAGATAAATCAGAAAGTTTTTAGCTTAAAGTTTAAAACTTGAAATTCATAACTTCACAACTTCAAGATCTTAACTTTAAGATAAATCAGAAAGTTTTTAGCTTAAAGTTTAAAACTTGCAATTCATAACTTCACAACTTCAAGATCTTAACTTTAAGATAAATCAGAAAGTTTTTAGCTTAAAGTTTAAAACTTGAAATTCATAACTTCACAACTTCAAGATCTTAACTTTAAGATAAATCAGAAAGTTTTTAGCTTAAAGTTTAAAACTTGAAATTCATAACTTCACAACTTCAAGATCTTAACTTTAAGATAAATCAGAACTTAGTATCTTAAAGTTTAAAACTTGAAATTCATAACTTCACAACTTCAAGATCTTAACTTTAAGATAAATCAGAAAGTTTTTAGCTTAAAGTTTAAAACTTGAAATTCATAACTTCACAACTTCAAGATCTTAACTTTAAGATAAATCAGAAAGTTTTTAGCTTAAAGTTTAAAACTTGAAATTCATAACTTCACAACTTCAAGATCTTAACTTTAAGATAAATCAGAAAGTTTTTAGCTTAAAGTTTAAAACTTGCAATTCATAACTTCACAACTTCAAGATCTTAACTTTAAGATAAATCAGAACTTAGTATCTTAAAGTTTAAAACTTGAAATTCATAACTTCACAACTTCAAGATCTTAACTTTAAGATAAATCAGAACTTAGTATCTTAAAGTTTAAAACTTGAAATTCATAACTTCACAACTTCAAGATCTTAACTTTAAGATAAATCAGAAAGTTTTTAGCTTAAAGTTTAAAACTTGCAATTCATAACTTCACAACTTCAAGATCTTAACTTTAAGATAAATCAGAAAGTTTTTAGCTTAAAGTTTAAAACTTGAAATTCATAACTTCACAACTTCAAGATCTTAACTTTAAGATAAATCAGAAAGTTTTTAGCTTAAAGTTTAAAACTTGAAATTCATAACTTCACAACTTCAAGATCTTAACTTTAAGATAAATCAGAACTTAGTATCTTAAAGTTTAAAACTTGAAATTCATAACTTCACAACTTCAAGATCTTAACTTTAAGATAAATCAGAACTTAGTATCTTAAAGTTTAAAACTTGAAATTCATAACTTCACAACTTCAAGATCTTAACTTTAAGATAAATCAGAAAGTTTTTAGCTTAAAGTTTAAAACTTGAAATTCATAACTTCACAACTTCAAGATCTTAACTTTAAGATAAATCAGAAAGTTTTTAGCTTAAAGTTTAAAACTTGAAATTCATAACTTCACAACTTCAAGATCTTAACTTTAAGATAAATCAGAAAGTTTTTAGCTTAAAGTTTAAAACTTGCAATTCATAACTTCACAACTTCAAGATCTTAACTTTAAGATAAATCAGAACTTAGTATCTTAAAGTTTAAAACTTGAAATTCATAACTTCACAACTTCAAGATCTTAACTTTAAGATAAATCAGAAAGTTTTTAGCTTAAAGTTTAAAACTTGCAATTCATAACTTCACAACTTCAAGATCTTAACTTTAAGATAAATCAGAACTTAGTATCTTAAAGTTTAAAACTTGCAATTCATAACTTCACAACTTCAAGATCTTAACTTTAAGATAAATCAGAAAGTTTTTAGCTTAAAGTTTAAAACTTGCAATTCATAACTTCACAACTTCAAGATCTTAACTTTAAGATAAATCAGAACTTAGTATCTTAAAGTTTAAAACTTGCAATTCATAACTTCACAACTTCAAGATCTTAACTTTAAGATAAATCAGAAAGTTTTTAGCTTAAAGTTTAAAACTTGCAATTCATAACTTCACAACTTCAAGATCTTAACTTTAAGATAAATCAGAAAGTTTTTAGCTTAAAGTTTAAAACTTGCAATTCATAACTTCACAACTTCAAGATCTTAACTTTAAGATAAATCAGAACTTAGTATCTTAAAGTTTAAAACTTGAAATTCATAACTTCACAACTTCAAGATCTTAACTTTAAGATAAATCAGAAAGTTTTTAGCTTAAAGTTTAAAACTTGCAATTCATAACTTCACAACTTCAAGATCTTAACTTTAAGATAAATCAGAACTTAGTATCTTAAAGTTTAAAACTTGAAATTCATAACTTCACAACTTCAAGATCTTAACTTTAAGATAAATCAGAAAGTTTTTAGCTTAAAGTTTAAAACTTGCAATTCATAACTTCACAACTTCAAGATCTTAACTTTAAGATAAATCAGAACTTAGTATCTTAAAGTTTAAAACTTGAAATTCATAACTTCACAACTTCAAGATCTTAACTTTAAGATAAATCAGAAAGTTTTTAGCTTAAAGTTTAAAACTTGCAATTCATAACTTCACAACTTCAAGATCTTAACTTTAAGATAAATCAGAAAGTTTTTAGCTTAAAGTTTAAAACTTGCAATTCACAACTTCACAACTTCAAGATCTTAACTTTAAGATAAATCAGAACTTAGTATCTTAAAGTTTAAAACTTGAAATTCATAACTTCACAACTTCAAGATCTTAACTTTAAGATAATTCAGAAAGTTTTTAGCTTAAAGTTTAAAACTTGAAATTCATAACTTCACAACTTCAAGATCTTAACTTTAAGATAAATCAGAACTTAGTATCTTAAAGTTTAAAACTTGAAATTCATAACTTCACAACTTCAAGATCTTAACTTTAAGATAAATCAGAAAGTTTTTAGCTTAAAGTTTAAAACTTGCAATTCATAACTTCACAACTTCAAGATCTTAACTTTAAGATAAATCAGAAAGTTTTTAGCTTAAAGTTTAAAACTTGAAATTCATAACTTCACAACTTCAAGATCTTAACTTTAAGATAAATCAGAAAGTTTTTAGCTTAAAGTTTAAAACTTGAAATTCATAACTTCACAACTTCAAGATCTTAACTTTAAGATAAATCAGAAAGTTTTTAGCTTAAAGTTTAAAACTTGAAATTCATAACTTCACAACTTCAAGATCTTAACTTTAAGATAAATCAGAAAGTTTTTAGCTTAAAGTTTAAAACTTGAAATTCATAACTTCACAACTTCAAGATCTTAACTTTAAGATAAATCAGAAAGTTTTTAGCTTAAAGTTTAAAACTTGAAATTCATAACTTCACAACTTCAAGATCTTAATTTTAAGATAAATCAGAAAGTTTTTAGCTTAAAGTTTAAAACTTGAAATTCATAACTTCACAACTTCAAGATCTTAACTTTAAGATAAATCAGAAAGTTTTTAGCTTAAAGTTTAAAACTTGAAATTCATAACTTCACAACTTCAAGATCTTAACTTTAAGATAAATCAGAACTTAGTATCTTAAAGTTTAAAACTTGAAATTCATAACTTCACAACTTCAAGATCTTAACTTTAAGATAAATCAGAAAGTTTTTAGCTTAAAGTTTAAAACTTGAAATTCATAACTTCACAACTTCAAGATCTTAACTTTAAGATAAATCAGAAAGTTTTTAGCTTAAAGTTTAAAACTTGCAATTCATAACTTCACAACTTCAAGATCTTAACTTTAAGATAAATCAGAACTTAGTATCTTAAAGTTTAAAACTTGCAATTCATAACTTCACAACTTCAAGATCTTAACTTTAAGATAAATCAGAACTTAGTATCTTAAAGTTTAAAACTTGAAATTCATAACTTCACAACTTCAAGATCTTAACTTTAAGATAAATCAGAACTTAGTATCTTAAAGTTTAAAACTTGCAATTCATAACTTCACAACTTCAAGATCTTAACTTTAAGATAAATCAGAAAGTTTTTAGCTTAAAGTTTAAAACTTGAAATTCATAACTTCACAACTTCAAGATCTTAACTTTAAGATAAATCAGAAAGTTTTTAGCTTAAAGTTTAAAACTTGCAATTCATAACTTCACAACTTCAAGATCTTAACTTTAAGATAAATCAGAACTTAGTATCTTAAAGTTTAAAACTTGCAATTCATAACTTCACAACTTCAAGATCTTAACTTTAAGATAAATCAGAAAGTTTTTAGCTTAAAGTTTAAAACTTGAAATTCATAACTTCACAACTTCAAGATCTTAACTTTAAGATAAATCAGAAAGTTTTTAGCTTAAAGTTTAAGACTTGAAATTCATAACTTCACAACTTCAAGATCTTAACTTTAAGATAAATCAGAAAGTTTTTAGCTTAAAGTTTAAAACTTGAAATTCATAACTTCACAACTTCAAGATCTTAACTTTAAGATAAATCAGAAAGTTTTTAGCTTAAAGTTTAAAACTTGAAATTCATAACTTCACAACTTCAAGATCTTAATTTTAAGATAAATCAGAAAGTTTTTAGCTTAAAGTTTAAAACTTGAAATTCATAACTTCACAACTTCAAGATCTTAACTTTAAGATAAATCAGAAAGTTTTTAGCTTAAAGTTTAAAACTTGAAATTCATAACTTCACAACTTCAAGATCTTAACTTTAAGATAAATCAGAACTTAGTATCTTAAAGTTTAAAACTTGAAATTCATAACTTCACAACTTCAAGATCTTAACTTTAAGATAAATCAGAAAGTTTTTAGCTTAAAGTTTAAAACTTGAAATTCATAACTTCACAACTTCAAGATCTTAACTTTAAGATAAATCAGAAAGTTTTTAGCTTAAAGTTTAAAACTTGCAATTCATAACTTCACAACTTCAAGATCTTAACTTTAAGATAAATCAGAACTTAGTATCTTAAAGTTTAAAACTTGCAATTCATAACTTCACAACTTCAAGATCTTAACTTTAAGATAAATCAGAACTTAGTATCTTAAAGTTTAAAACTTGAAATTCATAACTTCACAACTTCAAGATCTTAACTTTAAGATAAATCAGAACTTAGTATCTTAAAGTTTAAAACTTGCAATTCATAACTTCACAACTTCAAGATCTTAACTTTAAGATAAATCAGAAAGTTTTTAGCTTAAAGTTTAAAACTTGAAATTCATAACTTCACAACTTCAAGATCTTAACTTTAAGATAAATCAGAAAGTTTTTAGCTTAAAGTTTAAAACTTGCAATTCATAACTTCACAACTTCAAGATCTTAACTTTAAGATAAATCAGAACTTAGTATCTTAAAGTTTAAAACTTGAAATTCATAACTTCACAACTTCAAGATCTTAACTTTAAGATAAATCAGAAAGTTTTTAGCTTAAAGTTTAAAACTTGCAATTCATAACTTCACAACTTCAAGATCTTAACTTTAAGATAAATCAGAACTTAGTATCTTAAAGTTTAAAACTTGAAATTCATAACTTCACAACTTCAAGATCTTAACTTTAAGATAAATCAGAAAGTTTTTAGCTTAAAGTTTAAAACTTGAAATTCATAACTTCACAACTTCAAGATCTTAACTTTAAGATAAATCAGAAAGTTTTTAGCTTAAAGTTTAAAACTTGCAATTCATAACTTCACAACTTCAAGATCTTAACTTTAAGATAAATCAGAAAGTTTTTAGCTTAAAGTTTAAAACTTGAAATTCATAACTTCACAACTTCAAGATCTTAACTTTAAGATAAATCAGAAAGTTTTTAGCTTAAAGTTTAAAACTTGCAATTCATAACTTCACAACTTCAAGATCTTAACTTTAAGATAAATCAGAAAGTTTTTAGTTTAAAGTTTAAAACTTGAAATTCATAACTTCACAACTTCAAGATCTTAACTTTAAGATAAATCAGAACTTAGTATCTTAAAGTTTAAAACTTGAAATTCATAACTTCACAACTTCAAGATCTTAACTTTAAGATAAATCAGAAAGTTTTTAGCTTAAAGTTTAAAACTTGCAATTCATAACTTCACAACTTCAAGATCTTAACTTTAAGATAAATCAGAAAGTTTTTAGCTTAAAGTTTAAAACTTGAAATTCATAACTTCACAACTTCAAGATCTTAACTTTAAGATAAATCAGAAAGTTTTTAGCTTAAAGTTTAAAACTTGCAATTCATAACTTCACAACTTCAAGATCTTAACTTTAAGATAAATCAGAAAGTTTTTAGCTTAAAGTTTAAAACTTGAAATTCATAACTTCACAACTTCAAGATCTTAACTTTAAGATAAATCAGAAAGTTTTTAGCTTAAAGTTTAAAACTTGCAATTCATAACTTCACAACTTCAAGATCTTAACTTTAAGATAAATCAGAACTTAGTATCTTAAAGTTTAAAACTTGAAATTCATAACTTCACAACTTCAAGATCTTAACTTTAAGATAAATCAGAAAGTTTTTAGCTTAAAGTTTAAAACTTGCAATTCATAACTTCACAACTTCAAGATCTTAACTTTAAGATAAATCAGAACTTAGTATCTTAAAGTTTAAAACTTGCAATTCATAACTTCACAACTTCAAGATCTTAACTTTAAGATAAATCAGAACTTAGTATCTTAAAGTTTAAAACTTGAAATTCATAACTTCACAACTTCAAGATCTTAACTTTAAGATAAATCAGAACTTAGTATCTTAAAGTTTAAAACTTGAAATTCATAACTTCACAACTTCAAGATCTTAACTTTAAGATAAATCAGAACTTAGTATCTTAAAGTTTAAAACTTGAAATTCATAACTTCACAACTTCAAGATCTTAACTTTAAGATAAATCAGAAAGTTTTTAGCTTAAAGTTTAAAACTTGCAATTCATAACTTCACAACTTCAAGATCTTAACTTTAAGATAAATCAGAACTTAGTATCTTAAAGTTTAAAACTTGCAATTCATAACTTCACAACTTCAAGATCTTAACTTTAAGATAAATCAGAACTTAGTATCTTAAAGTTTAAAACTTGAAATTCATAACTTCACAACTTCAAGATCTTAACTTTAAGATAAATCAGAAAGTTTTTAGCTTAAAGTTTAAAACTTGAAATTCATAACTTCACAACTTCAAGATCTTAACTTTAAGATAAATCAGAACTTAGTATCTTAAAGTTTAAAACTTGAAATTCATAACTTCACAACTTCAAGATCTTAACTTTAAGATAAATCAGAACTTAGTATCTTAAAGTTTAAAACTTGAAATTCATAACTTCACAACTTCAAGATCTTAACTTTAAGATAAATCAGAAAGTTTTTAGCTTAAAGTTTAAAACTTGCAATTCATAACTTCACAACTTCAAGATCTTAACTTTAAGATAAATCAGAACTTAGTATCTTAAAGTTTAAAACTTGCAATTCATAACTTCACAACTTCAAGATCTTAACTTTAAGATAAATCAGAAAGTTTTTAGCTTAAAGTTTAAAACTTGAAATTCATAACTTCACAACTTCAAGATCTTAACTTTAAGATAAATCAGAACTTAGTATCTTAAAGTTTAAAACTTGAAATTCATAACTTCACAACTTCAAGATCTTAACTTTAAGATAAATCAGAAAGTTTTTAGCTTAAAGTTTAAAACTTGAAATTCATAACTTCACAACTTCAAGATCTTAACTTTAAGATAAATCAGAACTTAGTATCTTAAAGTTTAAAACTTGAAATTCATAACTTCACAACTTCAAGATCTTAACTTTAAGATAAATCAGAACTTAGTATCTTAAAGTTTAAAACTTGAAATTCATAACTTCACAACTTCAAGATCTTAACTTTAAGATAAATCAGAAAGTTTTTAGCTTAAAGTTTAAAACTTGCAATTCATAACTTCACAACTTCAAGATCTTAACTTTAAGATAAATCAGAACTTAGTATCTTAAAGTTTAAAACTTGCAATTCATAACTTCACAACTTCAAGATCTTAACTTTAAGATAAATCAGAACTTAGTATCTTAAAGTTTAAAACTTGAAATTCATAACTTAACAACTTCAAGATCTTAACTTTAAGATAAATCAGAAAGTTTTTAGCTTAAAGTTTAAAACTTGCAATTCATAACTTCACAACTTCAAGATCTTAACTTTAAGATAAATCAGAACTTAGTATCTTAAAGTTTAAAACTTGAAATTCATAACTTCACAACTTCAAGATCTTAACTTTAAGATAAATCAGAAAGTTTTTAGCTTAAAGTTTAAAACTTGAAATTCATAACTTCACAACTTCAAGATCTTAACTTTAAGATAAATCAGAAAGTTTTTAGCTTAAAGTTTAAAACTTGCAATTCATAACTTCACAACTTCAAGATCTTAACTTTAAGATAAATCAGAAAGTTTTTAGCTTAAAGTTTAAAACTTGAAATTCATAACTTCACAACTTCAAGATCTTAACTTTAAGATAAATCAGAAAGTTTTTAGCTTAAAGTTTAAAACTTGAAATTCATAACTTCACAACTTCAAGATCTTAACTTTAAGATAAATCAGAAAGTTTTTAGCTTAAAGTTTAAAACTTGAAATTCATAACTTCACAACTTCAAGATCTTAACTTTAAGATAAATCAGAACTTAGTATCTTAAAGTTTAAAACTTGAAATTCATAACTTCACAACTTCAAGATCTTAACTTTAAGATAAATCAGAAAGTTTTTAGCTTAAAGTTTAAAACTTGCAATTCATAACTTCACAACTTCAAGATCTTAACTTTAAGATAAATCAGAAAGTTTTTAGCTTAAAGTTAAAAACTTGCAATTCATAACTTCACAACTTCAAGATCTTAACTTTAAGATAAATCAGAAAGTTTTTAGCTTAAAGTTTAAAACTTGAAATTCATAACTTCACAACTTCAAGATCTTAACTTTAAGATAAATCAGAAAGTTTTTAGCTTAAAGTTTAAAACTTGCAATTCATAACTTCACAACTTCAAGATCTTAACTTTAAGATAAATCAGAAAGTTTTTAGCTTAAAGGTTAAAACTTGAAATTCATAACTTCACAACTTCAAGATCTTAACTTTAAGATAAATCAGAACTTAGTATCTTAAAGTTTAAAACTTGAAATTCATAACTTCACAACTTCAAGATCTTAACTTTAAGATAAATCAGAAAGTTTTTAGCTTAAAGTTTAAAACTTGAAATTCATAACTTCACAACTTCAAGATCTTAACTTTAAGATAAATCAGAACTTAGTATCTTAAAGTTTAAAACTTGAAATTCATAACTTCACAACTTCAAGATCTTAACTTTAAAATAAATCAGAAAGTTTTTAGCTTAAAGTTTAAAACTTGCAATTCATAACTTCACAACTTCAAGATCTTAACTTTAAGATAAATCAGAAAGTTTTTAGCTTAAAGTTTAAAACTTGAAATTCATAACTTCACAACTTCAAGATCTTAACTTTAAGATAAATAAGAAAGTTTTTAGCTTAAAGTTTAAAACTTGAAATTCATAACTTCACAACTTCAAGATCTTAACTTTAAGATAAATCAGAAAGTTTTTAGCTTAAAGTTTAAAACTTGAAATTCATAACTTCACAACTTCAAGATCTTAATTTTAAGATAAATCAGAAAGTTTTTAGCTTAAAGTTTAAAACTTGAAATTCATAACTTCACAACTTCAAGATCTTAACTTTAAGATAAATCAGAAAGTTTTTAGCTTAAAGTTTAAAACTTGAAATTCATAACTTCACAACTTCAAGATCTTAACTTTAAGATAAATCAGAACTTAGTATCTTAAAGTTTAAAACTTGAAATTCATAACTTCACAACTTCAAGATCTTAACTTTAAGATAAATCAGAAAGTTTTTAGCTTAAAGTTTAAAACTTGAAATTCATAACTTCACAACTTCAAGATCTTAACTTTAAGATAAATCAGAAAGTTTTTAGCTTAAAGTTTAAAACTTGCAATTCATAACTTCACAACTTCAAGATCTTAACTTTAAGATAAATCAGAACTTAGTATCTTAAAGTTTAAAACTTGCAATTCATAACTTCACAACTTCAAGATCTTAACTTTAAGATAAATCAGAACTTAGTATCTTAAAGTTTAAAACTTGAAATTCATAACTTCACAACTTCAAGATCTTAACTTTAAGATAAATCAGAACTTAGTATCTTAAAGTTTAAAACTTGCAATTCATAACTTCACAACTTCAAGATCTTAACTTTAAGATAAATCAGAAAGTTTTTAGCTTAAAGTTTAAAACTTGAAATTCATAACTTCACAACTTCAAGATCTTAACTTTAAGATAAATCAGAAAGTTTTTAGCTTAAAGTTTAAAACTTGCAATTCATAACTTCACAACTTCAAGATCTTAACTTTAAGATAAATCAGAACTTAGTATCTTAAAGTTTAAAACTTGAAATTCATAACTTCACAACTTCAAGATCTTAACTTTAAGATAAATCAGAAAGTTTTTAGCTTAAAGTTTAAAACTTGCAATTCATAACTTCACAACTTCAAGATCTTAACTTTAAGATAAATCAGAACTTAGTATCTTAAAGTTTAAAACTTGAAATTCATAACTTCACAACTTCAAGATCTTAACTTTAAGATAAATCAGAAAGTTTTTAGCTTAAAGTTTAAAACTTGAAATTCATAACTTCACAACTTCAAGATCTTAACTTTAAGATAAATCAGAAAGTTTTTAGCTTAAAGTTTAAAACTTGCAATTCATAACTTCACAACTTCAAGATCTTAACTTTAAGATAAATCAGAAAGTTTTTAGCTTAAAGTTTAAAACTTGAAATTCATAACTTCACAACTTCAAGATCTTAACTTTAAGATAAATCAGAAAGTTTTTAGCTTAAAGTTTAAAACTTGCAATTCATAACTTCACAACTTCAAGATCTTAACTTTAAGATAAATCAGAAAGTTTTTAGTTTAAAGTTTAAAACTTGAAATTCATAACTTCACAACTTCAAGATCTTAACTTTAAGATAAATCAGAACTTAGTATCTTAAAGTTTAAAACTTGAAATTCATAACTTCACAACTTCAAGATCTTAACTTTAAGATAAATCAGAAAGTTTTTAGCTTAAAGTTTAAAACTTGCAATTCATAACTTCACAACTTCAAGATCTTAACTTTAAGATAAATCAGAAAGTTTTTAGCTTAAAGTTTAAAACTTGAAATTCATAACTTCACAACTTCAAGATCTTAACTTTAAGATAAATCAGAAAGTTTTTAGCTTAAAGTTTAAAACTTGCAATTCATAACTTCACAACTTCAAGATCTTAACTTTAAGATAAATCAGAAAGTTTTTAGCTTAAAGTTTAAAACTTGAAATTCATAACTTCACAACTTCAAGATCTTAACTTTAAGATAAATCAGAAAGTTTTTAGCTTAAAGTTTAAAACTTGCAATTCATAACTTCACAACTTCAAGATCTTAACTTTAAGATAAATCAGAACTTAGTATCTTAAAGTTTAAAACTTGAAATTCATAACTTCACAACTTCAAGATCTTAACTTTAAGATAAATCAGAAAGTTTTTAGCTTAAAGTTTAAAACTTGCAATTCATAACTTCACAACTTCAAGATCTTAACTTTAAGATAAATCAGAACTTAGTATCTTAAAGTTTAAAACTTGCAATTCATAACTTCACAACTTCAAGATCTTAACTTTAAGATAAATCAGAACTTAGTATCTTAAAGTTTAAAACTTGAAATTCATAACTTCACAACTTCAAGATCTTAACTTTAAGATAAATCAGAACTTAGTATCTTAAAGTTTAAAACTTGAAATTCATAACTTCACAACTTCAAGATCTTAACTTTAAGATAAATCAGAACTTAGTATCTTAAAGTTTAAAACTTGAAATTCATAACTTCACAACTTCAAGATCTTAACTTTAAGATAAATCAGAAAGTTTTTAGCTTAAAGTTTAAAACTTGCAATTCATAACTTCACAACTTCAAGATCTTAACTTTAAGATAAATCAGAACTTAGTATCTTAAAGTTTAAAACTTGCAATTCATAACTTCACAACTTCAAGATCTTAACTTTAAGATAAATCAGAACTTAGTATCTTAAAGTTTAAAACTTGAAATTCATAACTTCACAACTTCAAGATCTTAACTTTAAGATAAATCAGAAAGTTTTTAGCTTAAAGTTTAAAACTTGAAATTCATAACTTCACAACTTCAAGATCTTAACTTTAAGATAAATCAGAACTTAGTATCTTAAAGTTTAAAACTTGAAATTCATAACTTCACAACTTCAAGATCTTAACTTTAAGATAAATCAGAACTTAGTATCTTAAAGTTTAAAACTTGAAATTCATAACTTCACAACTTCAAGATCTTAACTTTAAGATAAATCAGAAAGTTTTTAGCTTAAAGTTTAAAACTTGCAATTCATAACTTCACAACTTCAAGATCTTAACTTTAAGATAAATCAGAACTTAGTATCTTAAAGTTTAAAACTTGCAATTCATAACTTCACAACTTCAAGATCTTAACTTTAAGATAAATCAGAAAGTTTTTAGCTTAAAGTTTAAAACTTGAAATTCATAACTTCACAACTTCAAGATCTTAACTTTAAGATAAATCAGAACTTAGTATCTTAAAGTTTAAAACTTGAAATTCATAACTTCACAACTTCAAGATCTTAACTTTAAGATAAATCAGAAAGTTTTTAGCTTAAAGTTTAAAACTTGAAATTCATAACTTCACAACTTCAAGATCTTAACTTTAAGATAAATCAGAACTTAGTATCTTAAAGTTTAAAACTTGAAATTCATAACTTCACAACTTCAAGATCTTAACTTTAAGATAAATCAGAACTTAGTATCTTAAAGTTTAAAACTTGAAATTCATAACTTCACAACTTCAAGATCTTAACTTTAAGATAAATCAGAAAGTTTTTAGCTTAAAGTTTAAAACTTGCAATTCATAACTTCACAACTTCAAGATCTTAACTTTAAGATAAATCAGAACTTAGTATCTTAAAGTTTAAAACTTGCAATTCATAACTTCACAACTTCAAGATCTTAACTTTAAGATAAATCAGAACTTAGTATCTTAAAGTTTAAAACTTGAAATTCATAACTTAACAACTTCAAGATCTTAACTTTAAGATAAATCAGAAAGTTTTTAGCTTAAAGTTTAAAACTTGCAATTCATAACTTCACAACTTCAAGATCTTAACTTTAAGATAAATCAGAACTTAGTATCTTAAAGTTTAAAACTTGAAATTCATAACTTCACAACTTCAAGATCTTAACTTTAAGATAAATCAGAAAGTTTTTAGCTTAAAGTTTAAAACTTGAAATTCATAACTTCACAACTTCAAGATCTTAACTTTAAGATAAATCAGAAAGTTTTTAGCTTAAAGTTTAAAACTTGCAATTCATAACTTCACAACTTCAAGATCTTAACTTTAAGATAAATCAGAAAGTTTTTAGCTTAAAGTTTAAAACTTGAAATTCATAACTTCACAACTTCAAGATCTTAACTTTAAGATAAATCAGAAAGTTTTTAGCTTAAAGTTTAAAACTTGAAATTCATAACTTCACAACTTCAAGATCTTAACTTTAAGATAAATCAGAAAGTTTTTAGCTTAAAGTTTAAAACTTGAAATTCATAACTTCACAACTTCAAGATCTTAACTTTAAGATAAATCAGAACTTAGTATCTTAAAGTTTAAAACTTGAAATTCATAACTTCACAACTTCAAGATCTTAACTTTAAGATAAATCAGAAAGTTTTTAGCTTAAAGTTTAAAACTTGCAATTCATAACTTCACAACTTCAAGATCTTAACTTTAAGATAAATCAGAAAGTTTTTAGCTTAAAGTTAAAAACTTGCAATTCATAACTTCACAACTTCAAGATCTTAACTTTAAGATAAATCAGAAAGTTTTTAGCTTAAAGTTTAAAACTTGAAATTCATAACTTCACAACTTCAAGATCTTAACTTTAAGATAAATCAGAAAGTTTTTAGCTTAAAGTTTAAAACTTGCAATTCATAACTTCACAACTTCAAGATCTTAACTTTAAGATAAATCAGAAAGTTTTTAGCTTAAAGGTTAAAACTTGAAATTCATAACTTCACAACTTCAAGATCTTAACTTTAAGATAAATCAGAACTTAGTATCTTAAAGTTTAAAACTTGAAATTCATAACTTCACAACTTCAAGATCTTAACTTTAAGATAAATCAGAAAGTTTTTAGCTTAAAGTTTAAAACTTGAAATTCATAACTTCACAACTTCAAGATCTTAACTTTAAGATAAATCAGAACTTAGTATCTTAAAGTTTAAAACTTGAAATTCATAACTTCACAACTTCAAGATCTTAACTTTAAAATAAATCAGAAAGTTTTTAGCTTAAAGTTTAAAACTTGCAATTCATAACTTCACAACTTCAAGATCTTAACTTTAAGATAAATCAGAAAGTTTTTAGCTTAAAGTTTAAAACTTGAAATTCATAACTTCACAACTTCAAGATCTTAACTTTAAGATAAATCAGAAAGTTTTTAGCTTAAAGTTTAAAACTTGAAATTCATAACTTCACAACTTCAAGATCTTAACTTTAAGATAAATCAGAACTTAGTATTTTAAAGTTTAAAACTTGAAATTCATAACTTCACAACTTCAAGATCTTAACTTTAAGATAAATCAGAACTTAGTATCTTAAAGTTTAAAACTTGAAATTCATAACTTCACAACTTCAAGATCTTAACTTTAAGATAAATCAGAACTTAGTATCTTAAAGTTTAAAACTTGAAATTCATAACTTCACAACTTCAAGATCTTAACTTTAAGATAAATCAGAAAGTTTTTAGCTTAAAGTTTAAAACTTGCAATTCATAACTTCACAACTTCAAGATCTTAACTTTAAGATAAATCAGAAAGTTTTTAGCTTAAAGTTTAAAACTTGAAATTCATAACTTCACAACTTCAAGATCTTAACTTTAAGATAAATCAGAAAGTTTTTAGCTTAAAGTTTAAAACTTGCAATTCATAACTTCACAACTTCAAGATCTTAACTTTAAGATAAATCAGAAAGTTTTTAGCTTAAAGTTTAAAACTTGAAATTCATAACTTCACAACTTCAAGATCTTAACTTTAAGATAAATCAGAAAGTTTTTAGCTTAAAGTTTAAAACTTGCAATTCATAACTTCACAACTTCAAGATCTTAACTTTAAGATAAATCAGAAAGTTTTTAGCTTAAAGTTTAAAACTTGCAATTCATAACTTCACAACTTCAAGATCTTAACTTTAAGATAAATCAGAAAGTTTTTAGCTTAAAGTTTAAAACTTGAAATTCATAACTTCACAACTTCAAGATCTTAACTTTAAGATAAATCAGAAAGTTTTTAGCTTAAAGTTTAAAACTTGAAATTCATAACTTCACAACTTCAAGATCTTAACTTTAAGATAAATCAGAAAGTTTTTAGCTTAAAGTTTAAAACTTGAAATTCATAACTTCACAACTTCAAGATCTTAACTTTAAGATAAATCAGAACTTAGTATCTTAAAGTTTAAAACTTGAAATTCATAACTTCACAACTTCAAGATCTTAACTTTAAGATAAATCAGAACTTAGTATCTTAAAGTTTAAAACTTGCAATTCATAACTTCACAACTTCAAGATCTTAACTTTAAGATAAATCAGAAAGTTTTTAGCTTAAAGTTTAAAACTTGAAATTCATAACTTCACAACTTCAAGATCTTAACTTTAAGATAAATCAGAAAGTTTTTAGCTTAAAGTTTAAAACTTGAAATTCATAACTTCACAACTTCAAGATCTTAACTTTAAGATAAATCAGAAAGTTTTTAGCTTAAAGTTTAAAACTTGCAATTCATAACTTCACAACTTCAAGATCTTAACTTTAAGATAAATCAGAACTTAGTATCTTAAAGTTTAAAACTTGAAATTCATAACTTCACAACTTCAAGATCTTAACTTTAAGATAAATCAGAAAGTTTTTAGCTTAAAGTTTAAAACTTGAAATTCA
Organism: Podabrus alpinus; assembly: GCA_932274525.1. Lineage (NCBI taxonomy): Eukaryota > Metazoa > Arthropoda > Insecta > Coleoptera > Cantharidae > Podabrus > Podabrus alpinus. Next base: position 877,354 of record CAKNZV010000007.1, on the reverse strand, counting down.
TAACTTCACAACTTCAAGATCTTAACTTTAAGATAAATCAGAACTTAGTATCTTAAAGTTTAAAACTTGAAATTCATAACTTCACAACTTCAAGATCTTAACTTTAAGATAAATCAGAACTTAGTATCTTAAAGTTTAAAACTTGAAATTCATAACTTCACAACTTCAAGATCTTAACTTTAAGATAAATCAGAAAGTTTTTAGCTTAAAGTTTAAAACTTGAAATTCATAACTTCACAACTTCAAGATCTTAACTTTAAGATAAATCAGAAAGTTTTTAGCTTGAAGTTTAAAACTTGCAATTCATAACTTCACAACTTCAAGATCTTAACTTTAAGATAAATCAGAACTTAGTATCTTAAAGTTTAAAACTTGCAATTCATAACTTCACAACTTCAAGATCTTAACTTTAAGATAAATCAGAAAGTTTTTAGCTTAAAGTTTAAAACTTGCAATTCATAACTTCACAACTTCAAGATCTTAACTTTAAGATAAATCAGAACTTAGTATCTTAAAGTTTAAAACTTGAAATTCATAACTTCACAACTTCAAGATCTTAACTTTAAGATAAATCAGAAAGTTTTTAGCTTAAAGTTTAAAACTTGAAATTCATAACTTCACAACTTCAAGATCTTAACTTTAAGATAAATCAGAAAGTTTTTAGCTTAAAGTTTAAAACTTGCAATTCATAACTTCACAACTTCAAGATCTTAACTTTAAGATAAATCAGAAAGTTTTTAGCTTAAAGTTTAAAACTTGCAATTCATAACTTCACAACTTCAAGATCTTAACTTTAAGATAAATCAGAAAGTTTTTAGCTTAAAGTTTAAAACTTGAAATTCATAACTTCACAACTTCAAGATCTTAACTTTAAGATAAATCAGAACTTAGTATCTTAAAGTTTAAAACTTGAAATTCATAACTTCACAACTTCAAGATCTTAACTTTAAGATAAATCAGAACTTAGTATCTTAAAGTTTAAAACTTGAAATTCATAACTTCACAACTTCAAGATCTTAACTTTAAGATAAATCAGAAAGTTTTTAGCTTAAAGTTTAAAACTTGCAATTCATAACTTCACAACTTCAAGATCTTAACTTTAAGATAAATCAGAAAGTTTTTAGCTTAAAGTTTAAAACTTGAAATTCATAACTTCACAACTTCAAGATCTTAACTTTAAGATAAATCAGAAAGTTTTTAGCTTAAAGTTTAAAACTTGAAATTCATAACTTCACAACTTCAAGATCTTAACTTTAAGATAAATCAGAACTTAGTATCTTAAAGTTTAAAACTTGAAATTCATAACTTCACAACTTCAAGATCTTAACTTTAAGATAAATCAGAAAGTTTTTAGCTTAAAGTTTAAAACTTGCAATTCATAACTTCACAACTTCAAGATCTTAACTTTAAGATAAATCAGAACTTAGTATCTTAAAGTTTAAAACTTGAAATTCATAACTTCACAACTTCAAGATCTTAACTTTAAGATAAATCAGAAAGTTTTTAGCTTAAAGTTTAAAACTTGAAATTCATAACTTCACAACTTCAAGATCTTAACTTTAAGATAAATCAGAACTTAGTATCTTAAAGTTTAAAACTTGAAATTCATAACTTCACAACTTCAAGATCTTAACTTTAAGATAAATCAGAAAGTTTTTAGCTTAAAGTTTAAAACTTGCAATTCATAACTTCACAACTTCAAGATCTTAACTTTAAGATAAATCAGAACTTAGTATCTTAAAGTTTAAAACTTGCAATTCATAACTTCACAACTTCAAGATCTTAACTTTAAGATAAATCAGAAAGTTTTTAGCTTAAAGTTTAAAACTTGCAATTCATAACTTCACAACTTCAAGATCTTAACTTTAAGATAAATCAGAACTTAGTATCTTAAAGTTTAAAACTTGAAATTCATAACTTCACAACTTCAAGATCTTAACTTTAAGATAAATCAGAAAGTTTTTAGCTTAAAGTTTAAAACTTGCAATTCATAACTTCACAACTTCAAGATCTTAACTTTAAGATAAATCAGAACTTAGTATCTTAAAGTTTAAAACTTGAAATTCATAACTTCACAACTTCAAGATCTTAACTTTAAGATAAATCAGAAAGTTTTTAGCTTAAAGTTTAAAACTTGAAATTCATAACTTCACAACTTCAAGATCTTAACTTTAAGATAAATCAGAACTTAGTATCTTAAAGTTTAAAACTTGCAATTCATAACTTCACAACTTCAAGATCTTAACTTTAAGATAAATCAGAAAGTTTTTAGCTTAAAGTTTAAAACTTGCAATTCATAACTTCACAACTTCAAGATCTTAACTTTAAGATAAATCAGAAAGTTTTTAGCTTAAAGTTTAAAACTTGAAATTCATAACTTCACAACTTCAAGATCTTAACTTTAAGATAAATCAGAAAGTTTTTAGCTTAAAGTTTAAAACTTGCAATTCATAACTTCACAACTTCAAGATCTTAACTTTAAGGATAAATCAGAACTTAGTATCTTAAAGTTTAAAACTTGAAATTCATAACTTCACAACTTCAAGATCTTAATTTTAAGATAAATCAGAAAGTTTTTAGCTTAAAGTTTAAAACTTGCAATTCATAACTTCACAACTTCAAGATCTTAACTTTAAGATAAATCAGAACTTAGTATCTTAAAGTTTAAAACTTGAAATTCATAACTTCACAACTTCAAGATCTTAACTTTAAGATAAATCAGAAAGTTTTTAGCTTAAAGTTTAAAACTTGCAATTCATAACTTCACAACTTCAAGATCTTAACTTTAAGATAAATCAGAACTTAGTATCTTAAAGTTTAAAACTTGAAATTCATAACTTCACAACTTCAAGATCTTAACTTTAAGATAAATCAGAAAGTTTTTAGCTTAAAGTTTAAAACTTGCAATTCATAACTTCACAACTTCAAGATCTTAACTTTAAGATAAATCAGAAAGTTTTTAGCTTAAAGTTTAAAACTTGCAATTCATAACTTCACAACTTCAAGATCTTAACTTTAAGATAAATCAGAAAGTTTTTAGCTTAAAGTTTAAAACTTGCAATTCATAACTTCACAACTTCAAGATCTTAACTTTAAGATAAATCAGAAAGTTTTTAGCTTAAAGTTTAAAACTTGAAATTCATAACTTCACAACTTCAAGATCTTAACTTTAAGATAAATCAGAACTTAGTATCTTAAAGTTTAAAACTTGAAATTCATAACTTCACAACTTCAAGATCTTAACTTTAAGATAAATCAGAAAGTTTTTAGCTTAAAGTTTAAAACTTGAAATTCATAACTTCACAACTTCAAGATCTTAACTTTAAGATAAATCAGAAAGTTTTTAGCTTAAAGTTTAAAACTTGCAATTCATAACTTCACAACTTCAAGATCTTAACTTTAAGATAAATCAGAAAGTTTTTAGCTTAAAGTTTAAAACTTGAAATTCATAACTTCACAACTTCAAGATCTTAACTTTAAGATAAATCAGAAAGTTTTTAGCTTAAAGTTTAAAACTTGCAATTCATAACTTCACAACTTCAAGATCTTAACTTTAAGATAAATCAGAAAGTTTTTAGCTTAAAGTTTAAAACTTGAAATTCATAACTTCACAACTTCAAGATCTTAACTTTAAGATAAATCAGAAAGTTTTTAGCTTAAAGTTTAAAACTTGAAATTCATAACTTCACAACTTCAAGATCTTAACTTTAAGATAAATCAGAACTTAGTATCTTAAAGTTTAAAACTTGAAATTCATAACTTCACAACTTCAAGATCTTAACTTTAAGATAAATCAGAAAGTTTTTAGCTTAAAGTTTAAAACTTGAAATTCATAACTTCACAACTTCAAGATCTTAACTTTAAGATAAATCAGAACTTAGTATCTTAAAGTTTAAAACTTGCAATTCATAACTTCACAACTTCAAGATCTTAACTTTAAGATAAATCAGAACTTAGTATCTTAAAGTTTAAAACTTGAAATTCATAACTTCACAACTTCAAGATCTTAACTTTAAGATAAATCAGAACTTAGTATCTTAAAGTTTAAAACTTGAAATTCATAACTTCACAACTTCAAGATCTTAACTTTAAGATAAATCAGAACTTAGTATCTTAAAGTTTAAAACTTGAAATTCATAACTTCACAACTTCAAGATCTTAACTTTAAGATAAATCAGAAAGTTTTTAGCTTAAAGTTTAAAACTTGAAATTCATAACTTCACAACTTCAAGATCTTAACTTTAAGATAAATCAGAACTTAGTATCTTAAAGTTTAAAACTTGAAATTCATAACTTCACAACTTCAAGATCTTAACTTTAAGATATTTCAGAAAGTTTTTAGCTTAAAGTTTAAAACTTGAAATTCATAACTTCACAACTTCAAGATCTTAACTTTAAGATAAATCAGAACTTAATATCTTAAAGTTTAAAACTTGAAATTCATAACTTCACAACTTCAAGATCTTAACTTTAAGATAAATCAGAACTTAGTATCTTAAAGTTTAAAACTTGAAATTCATAACTTCACAACTTCAAGATCTTAACTTTAAGATAAATCAGAACTTAGTATCTTAAAGTTTAAAACTTGAAATTCATAACTTCACAACTTCAAGATCTTAACTTTAAGATAAATCAGAAAGTTTTTAGCTTAAAGTTTAAAACTTGAAATTCATAACTTCACAACTTCAAGATCTTAACTTTAAGATAAATCAGAAAGTTTTTAGCTTAAAGTTTAAAACTTGCAATTCATAACTTCACAACTTCAAGATCTTAACTTTAAGATAAATCAGAAAGTTTTTAGCTTAAAGTTTAAAACTTGCAATTCATAACTTCACAACTTCAAGATCTTAACTTTAAGATAAATCAGAAAGTTTTTAGCTTAAAGTTTAAAACTTGCAATTCATAACTGCACAACTTCAAGATCTTAACTTTAAGATAAATCAGAACTTAGTATCTTAAAGTTTAAAACTTGAAATTCATAACTTCACAACTTCAAGATCTTAACTTTAAGATAAATCAGAAAGTTTTTAGCTTAAAGTTTAAAACTTGAAATTCATAACTTCACAACTTCAAGATCTTAACTTTAAGATAAATCAGAACTTAGTATCTTAAAGTTTAAAACTTGAAATTCATAACTTCACAACTTCAAGATCTTAACTTTAAGATAAATCAGAACTTAGTATCTTAAAGTTTAAAACTTGAAATTCATAACTTCACAACTTCAAGATCTTAACTTTAAGATAAATCAGAAAGTTTTTAGCTTAAAGTTTAAAACTTGCAATTCATAACTTCACAACTTCAAGATCTTAACTTTAAGATAAATCAGAACTTAGTATCTTAAAGTTTAAAACTTGAAATTCATAACTTCACAACTTCAAGATCTTAACTTTAAGATAAATCAGAACTTAGTATCTTAAAGTTTAAAACTTGAAATTCATAACTTCACAACTTCAAGATCTTAACTTTAAGATAAATCAGAAAGTTTTTAGCTTAAAGTTTAAAACTTGAAATTCATAACTTCACAACTTCAAGATCTTAACTTTAAGATAAATCAGAAAGTTTTTAGCTTAAAGTTTAAAACTTGCAATTCATAACTTCACAACTTCAAGATCTTAACTTTAAGATAAATCAGAACTTAGTATCTTAAAGTTTAAAACTTGAAATTCATAACTTCACAACTTCAAGATCTTAACTTTAAGATAAATCAGAAAGTTTTTAGCTTAAAGTTTAAAACTTGAAATTCATAACTTCACAACTTCAAGATCTTAACTTTAAGATAAATCAGAAAGTTTTTAGCTTAAAGTTTAAAACTTGCAATTCATAACTTCACAACTTCAAGATCTTAACTTTAAGATAAATCAGAAAGTTTTTAGCTTAAAGTTTAAAACTTGAAATTCATAACTTCACAACTTCAAGATCTTAACTTTAAGATAAATCAGAAAGTTTTTAGCTTAAAGTTTAAAACTTGCAATTCATAACTTCACAACTTCAAGATCTTAACTTTAAGATAAATCAGAACTTAGTATCTTAAAGTTTAAAACTTGCAATTCATAACTTCACAACTTCAAGATCTTAACTTTAAGATAAATCAGAAAGTTTTTAGCTTAAAGTTTAAAACTTGAAATTCATAACTTCACAACTTCAAGATCTTAACTTTAAGATAAATCAGAACTTAGTATCTTAAAGTTTAAAACTTGAAATTCATAACTTCACAACTTCAAGATCTTAACTTTAAGATAAATCAGAAAGTTTTTAGCTTAAAGTTTAAAACTTGAAATTCATAACTTCACAACTTCAAGATCTTAACTTTAAGATAAATCAGAAAGTTTTTAGCTTAAAGTTTAAAACTTGCAATTCATAACTTCACAACTTCAAGATCTTAACTTTAAGATAAATCAGAACTTAGTATCTTAAAGTTTAAAACTTGAAATTCATAACTTCACAACTTCAAGATCTTAACTTTAAGATAAATCAGAAAGTTTTTAGCTTAAAGTTTAAAACTTGCAATTCATAACTTCACAACTTCAAGATCTTAACTTTAAGATAAATCAGAACTTAGTATCTTAAAGTTTAAAACTTGAAATTCATAACTTCACAACTTCAAGATCTTAACTTTAAGATAAATCAGAAAGTTTTTAGCTTAAAGTTTAAAACTTGCAATTCATAACTTCACAACTTCAAGATCTTAACTTTAAGATAAATCAGAAAGTTTTTAGCTTAAAGTTTAAAACTTGCAATTCATAACTTCACAACTTCAAGATCTTAACTTTAAGATAAATCAGAAAGTTTTTAGCTTAAAGTTTAAAACTTGAAATTCATAACTTCACAACTTCAAGATCTTAACTTTAAGATAAATCAGAACTTAGTATCTTAAAGTTTAAAACTTGAAATTCATAACTTCACAACTTCAAGATCTTAACTTTAAGATAAATCAGAAAGTTTTTAGCTTAAAGTTTAAAACTTGAAATTCATAACTTCACAACTTCAAGATCTTAACTTTAAGATAAATCAGAACTTAGTATCTTAAAGTTTAAAACTTGAAATTCATAACTTCACAACTTCAAGATCTTAACTTTAAGATAAATCAGAAAGTTTTTAGCTTAAAGTTTAAAACTTGCAATTCATAACTTCACAACTTCAAGATCTTAACTTTAAGATAAATCAGAACTTAGTATCTTAAAGTTTAAAACTTGAAATTCATAACTTCACAACTTCAAGATCTTAACTTTAAGATAAATCAGAACTTAGTATCTTAAAGTTTAAAACTTGAAATTCATAACTTCACAACTTCAAGATCTTAACTTTAAGATAAATCAGAAAGTTTTTAGCTTAAAGTTTAAAACTTGCAATTCATAACTTCACAACTTCAAGATCTTAACTTTAAGATAAATCAGAACTTAGTATCTTAAAGTTTAAAACTTGAAATTCATAACTTCACAACTTCAAGATCTTAACTTTAAGATAAATCAGAAAGTTTTTAGCTTAAAGTTTAAAACTTGCAATTCATAACTTCACAACTTCAAGATCTTAACTTTAAGATAAATCAGAACTTAGTATCTTAAAGTTTAAAACTTGAAATTCATAACTTCACAACTTCAAGATCTTAACTTTAAGATAAATCAGAAAGTTTTTAGCTTAAAGTTTAAAACTTGCAATTCATAACTTCACAACTTCAAGATCTTAACTTTAAGATAAATCAGAAAGTTTTTAGCTTAAAGTTTAAAACTTGAAATTCATAACTTCACAACTTCAAGATCTTAACTTTAAGATAAATCAGAACTTAGTATCTTAAAGTTTAAAACTTGCAATTCATAACTTCACAAGTTCAAGATCTTAACTTTAAGATAAATCAGAACTTAGTATCTTAAAGTTTAAAACTTGAAATTCATAACTTCACAACTTCAAGATCTTAACTTTAAGATAAATCAGAAAGTTTTTAGCTTAAAGTTTAAAACTTGAAATTCATAACTTCACAACTTCAAGATCTTAACTTTAAGATAAATCAGAACTTAGTATCTTAAAGTTTAAAACTTGAAATTCATAACTTCACAACTTCAAGATCTTAACTTTAAGATAAATCAGAAAGTTTTTAGCTTAAAGTTTAAAACTTGAAATTCATAACTTCACAACTTCAAGATCTTAACTTTAAGATAAATCAGAACTTAGTATCTTAAAGTTTAAAACTTGAAATTCATAACTTCACAACTTCAAGATCTTAACTTTAAGATAAATCAGAAAGTTTTTAGCTTAAAGTTTAAAACTTGCAATTCATAACTTCACAACTTCAAGATCTTAACTTTAAGATAAATCAGAAAGTTTTTAGCTTAAAGTTTAAAACTTGAAATTCATAACTTCACAACTTCAAGATCTTAACTTTAAGATAAATCAGAACTTAGTATCTTAAAGTTTAAAACTTGAAATTCATAACTTCACAACTTCAAGATCTTAACTTTAAGATAAATCAGAAAGTTTTTAGCTTAAAGTTTAAAACTTGAAATTCATAACTTCACAACTTCAAGATCTTAACTTTAAGATAAATCAGAAAGTTTTTAGCTTAAAGTTTAAAACTTGCAATTCATAACTTCACAACTTCAAGATCTTAACTTTAAGATAAATCAGAAAGTTTTTAGCTTAAAGTTTAAAACTTGAAATTCATAACTTCACAACTTCAAGATCTTAACTTTAAGATAAATCAGAAAGTTTTTAGCTTAAAGTTTAAAACTTGAAATTCATAACTTCACAACTTCAAGATCTTAACTTTAAGATAAATCAGAACTTAGTATCTTAAAGTTTAAAACTTGAAATTCATAACTTCACAACTTCAAGATCTTAACTTTAAGATAAATCAGAAAGTTTTTAGCTTAAAGTTTAAAACTTGAAATTCATAACTTCACAACTTCAAGATCTTAACTTTAAGATAAATCAGAAAGTTTTTAGCTTAAAGTTTAAAACTTGCAATTCATAACTTCACAACTTCAAGATCTTAACTTTAAGATAAATCAGAAAGTTTTTAGCTTAAAGTTTAAAACTTGAAATTCATAACTTCACAACTTCAAGATCTTAACTTTAAGATAAATCAGAAAGTTTTTAGCTTAAAGTTTAAAACTTGCAATTCATAACTTCACAACTTCAAGATCTTAACTTTAAGATAAATCAGAAAGTTTTTAGCTTAAAGTTTAAAACTTGAAATTCATAACTTCACAACTTCAAGATCTTAACTTTAAGATAAATCAGAAAGTTTTTAGCTTAAAGTTTAAAACTTGAAATTCATAACTTCACAACTTCAAGATCTTAACTTTAAGATAAATCAGAACTTAGTATCTTAAAGTTTAAAACTTGAAATTCATAACTTCACAACTTCAAGATCTTAACTTTAAGATAAATCAGAAAGTTTTTAGCTTAAAGTTTAAAACTTGAAATTCATAACTTCACAACTTCAAGATCTTAACTTTAAGATAAATCAGAACTTAGTATCTTAAAGTTTAAAACTTGAAATTCATAACTTCACAACTTCAAGATCTTAACTTTAAGATAAATCAGAAAGTTTTTAGCTTAAAGTTTAAAACTTGAAATTCATAACTTCACAACTTCAAGATCTTAACTTTAAGATAAATCAGAAAGTTTTTAGCTTAAAGTTTAAAACTTGCAATTCATAACTTCACAACTTCAAGATCTTAACTTTAAGATAAATCAGAAAGTTTTTAGCTTAAAGTTTAAAACTTGAAATTCATAGCTTCACAACTTCAAGATCTTAACTTTAAGATAAATCAGAAAGTTTTTAGCTTAAAGTTTAAAACTTGCAATTCATAACTTCACAACTTCAAGATCTTAACTTTAAGATAAATCAGAACTTAGTATCTTAAAGTTTAAAACTTGAAATTCATAACTTCACAACTTCAAGATCTTAACTTTAAGATAAATCAGAAAGTTTTTAGCTTAAAGTTTAAAACTTGCAATTCATAACTTCACAACTTCAAGATCTTAACTTTAAGATAAATCAGAACTTAGTATCTTAAAGTTTAAAACTTGCAATTCATAACTTCACAACTTCAAGATCTTAACTTTAAGATAAATCAGAACTTAGTATCTTAAAGTTTAAAACTTGAAATTCATAACTTCACAACTTCAAGATCTTAACTTTAAGATAAATCAGAACTTAGTATCTTAAAGTTTAAAACTTGAAATTCATAACTTCACAACTTCAAGATCTTAACTTTAAGATAAATCAGAAAGTTTTTAGCTTAAAGTTTAAAACTTGAAATTCATAACTTCACAACTTCAAGATCTTAACTTTAAGATAAATCAGAAAGTTTTTAGCTTAAAGTTTAAAACTTGCAATTCATAACTTCACAACTTCAAGATCTTAACTTTAAGATAAATCAGAACTTAGTATCTTAAAGTTTAAAACTTGAAATTCATAACTTCACAACTTCAAGATCTTAACTTTAAGATAAATCAGAAAGTTTTTAGCTTAAAGTTTAAAACTTGAAATTCATAACTTCACAACTTCGAGATCTTAACTTTAAGATAAATCAGAACTTAGTATCTTAAAGTTTAAAACTTGCAATTCATAACTTCACAACTTCAAGATCTTAACTTTAAGATAAATCAGAAAGTTTTTAGCTTAAAGTTTAAAACTTGCAATTCATAACTTCACAACTTCAAGATCTTAACTTTAAGATAAATCAGAAAGTTTTTAGCTTAAAGTTTAAAACTTGAAATTCATAACTTCACAACTTCAAGATCTTAACTTTAAGATAAATCAGAAAGTTTTTAGCTTAAAGTTTAAAACTTGCAATTCATAACTTCACAACTTCAAGATCTTAACTTTAAGATAAATCAGAAAGTTTTTAGCTTAAAGTTTAAAACTTGCAATTCATAACTTCACAACTTCAAGATCTTAACTTTAAGATAAATCAGAACTTAGTATCTTAAAGTTTAAAACTTGAAATTCATAACTTCACAACTTCAAGATCTTAACTTTAAGATAAATCAGAAAGTTTTTAGCTTAAAGTTTAAAACTTGCAATTCATAACTTCACAACTTCAAGATCTTAACTTTAAGATAAATCAGAACTTAGTATCTTAAAGTTTAAAACTTGAAATTCATAACTTCACAACTTCAAGATCTTAACTTTAAGATAAATCAGAAAGTTTTTAGCTTAAAGTTTAAAACTTGCAATTCATAACTTCACAACTTCAAGATCTTAACTTTAAGATAAATCAGAACTTAGTATCTTAAAGTTTAAAACTTGAAATTCATAACTTCACAACTTCAAGATCTTAACTTTAAGATAAATCAGAAAGTTTTTAGCTTAAAGTTTAAAACTTGAAATTCATAACTTCACAACTTCAAGATCTTAACTTTAAGATAAATCAGAAAGTTTTTAGCTTAAAGTTTAAAACTTGCAATTCATAACTTCACAACTTCAAGATCTTAACTTTAAGATAAATCAGAAAGTTTTTAGCTTAAAGTTTAAAACTTGCAATTCATAACTTCACAACTTCAAGATCTTAACTTTAAGATAAATCAGAAAGTTTTTAGCTTAAAGTTTAAAACTTGAAATTCATAACTTCACAACTTCAAGATCTTAACTTTAAGATAAATCAGAAAGTTTTTAGCTTAAAGTTTAAAACTTGAAATTCATAACTTCACAACTTCAAGATCTTAACTTTAAAATAAATCAGAACTTAGTATCTTAAAGTTTAAAACTTGAAATTCATAACTTCACAACTTCAAGATCTTAACTTTAAGATAAATCAGAAAGTTTTTAGCTTAAAGTTTAAAACTTGAAATTCATAACTTCACAACTTCAAGATCTTAACTTTAAGATAAATCAGAAAGTTTTTAGCTTAAAGTTTAAAACTTGCAATTCATAACTTCACAACTTCAAGATCTTAACTTTAAGATAAATCAGAAAGTTTTTAGCTTAAAGTTTAAAACTTGAAATTCATAACTTCACAACTTCAAGATCTTAACTTTAAGATAAATCAGAAAGTTTTTAGCTTAAAGTTTAAAACTTGAAATTCATAACTTCACAACTTCAAGATCTTAACTTTAAGATAAATCAGAAAGTTTTTAGCTTAAAGTTTAAAACTTGCAATTCATAACTTCACAACTTCAAGATCTTAACTTTAAGATAAATCAGAACTTAGTATCTTAAAGTTTAAAACTTGCAATTCATAACTTCACAACTTCAAGATCTTAACTTTAAGATAAATCAGAAAGTTTTTAGCTTAAAGTTTAAAACTTGCAATTCATAACTTCACAACTTCAAGATCTTAACTTTAAGATAAATCAGAACTTAGTATCTTAAAGTTTAAAACTTGAAATTCATAACTTCACAACTTCAAGATCTTAACTTTAAGATAAATCAGAAAGTTTTTAGCTTAAAGTTTAAAACTTGAAATTCATAACTTCACAACTTCAAGATCTTAACTTTAAGATAAATCAGAAAGTTTTTAGCTTAAAGTTTAAAACTTGCAATTCATAACTTCACAACTTCAAGATCTTAACTTTAAGATAAATCAGAAAGTTTTTAGCTTAAAGTTTAAAACTTGAAATTCATAGCTTCACAACTTCAAGATCTTAACTTTAAGATAAATCAGAAAGTTTTTAGCTTAAAGTTTAAAACTTGCAATTCATAACTTCACAACTTCAAGATCTTAACTTTAAGATAAATCAGAACTTAGTATCTTAAAGTTTAAAACTTGAAATTCATAACTTCACAACTTCAAGATCTTAACTTTAAGATAAATCAGAAAGTTTTTAGCTTAAAGTTTAAAACTTGCAATTCATAACTTCACAACTTCAAGATCTTAACTTTAAGATAAATCAGAAAGTTTTTAGCTTAAAGTTTAAAACTTGCAATTCATAACTTCACAACTTCAAGATCTTAACTTTAAGATAAATCAGAACTTAGTATCTTAAAGTTTAAAACTTGAAATTCATAACTTCACAACTTCAAGATCTTAACTTTAAGATAAATCAGAAAGTTTTTAGCTTAAAGTTTAAAACTTGCAATTCATAACTTCACAACTTCAAGATCTTAACTTTAAGATAAATCAGAACTTAGTATCTTAAAGTTTAAAACTTGAAATTCATAACTTCACAACTTCAAGATCTTAACTTTAAGATAAATCAGAAAGTTTTTAGCTTAAAGTTTAAAACTTGCAATTCATAACTTCACAACTTCAAGATCTTAACTTTAAGATAAATCAGAACTTAGTATCTTAAAGTTTAAAACTTGAAATTCATAACTTCACAACTTCAAGATCTTAACTTTAAGATAAATCAGAAAGTTTTTAGCTTAAAGTTTAAAACTTGCAATTCATAACTTCACAACTTCAAGATCTTAACTTTAAGATAAATCAGAAAGTTTTTAGCTTAAAGTTTAAAACTTGAAATTCATAACTTCACAACTTCAAGATCTTAACTTTAAGATAAATCAGAACTTAGTATCTTAAAGTTTAAAACTTGAAATTCATAACTTCACAACTTCAAGATCTTAACTTTAAGATAAATCAGAAAGTTTTTAGCTTAAAGTTTAAAACTTGAAATTCATAACTTCACAACTTCAAGATCTTAACTTTAAGATAAATCAGAAAGTTTTTAGCTTAAAGTTTAAAACTTGCAATTCATAACTTCACAACTTCAAGATCTTAACTTTAAGATAAATCAGAAAGTTTTTAGCTTAAAGTTTAAAACTTGAAATTCATAACTTCACAACTTCAAGATCTTAACTTTAAGATAAATCAGAAAGTTTTTAGCTTAAAGTTTAAAACTTGAAATTCATAACTTCACAACTTCAAGATCTTAACTTTAAGATAAATCAGAAAGTTTTTAGCTTAAAGTTTAAAACTTGCAATTCATAACTTCACAACTTCAAGATCTTAACTTTAAGATAAATCAGAACTTAGTATCTTAAAGTTTAAAACTTGCAATTCATAACTTCACAACTTCAAGATCTTAACTTTAAGATAAATCAGAAAGTTTTTAGCTTAAAGTTTAAAACTTGCAATTCATAACTTCACAACTTCAAGATCTTAACTTTAAGATAAATCAGAACTTAGTATCTTAAAGTTTAAAACTTGAAATTCATAACTTCACAACTTCAAGATCTTAACTTTAAGATAAATCAGAAAGTTTTTAGCTTAAAGTTTAAAACTTGAAATTCATAACTTCACAACTTCAAGATCTTAACTTTAAGATAAATCAGAAAGTTTTTAGCTTAAAGTTTAAAACTTGCAATTCATAACTTCACAACTTCAAGATCTTAACTTTAAGATAAATCAGAAAGTTTTTAGCTTAAAGTTTAAAACTTGAAATTCATAGCTTCACAACTTCAAGATCTTAACTTTAAGATAAATCAGAAAGTTTTTAGCTTAAAGTTTAAAACTTGCAATTCATAACTTCACAACTTCAAGATCTTAACTTTAAGATAAATCAGAACTTAGTATCTTAAAGTTTAAAACTTGAAGTTGTGAAGTTATGAATTGCAAGTTTTAAACTTTAAGCTAAAAACTTTCTGATTTATCTTAAAGTTAAGATCTTGAAGTTGTGAAGTTATGAATTTCAAGTTTTAAACTTTAAGCTAAAAACTTTCTGATTTATCTTAAAGTTAAGATCTTGAAGTTGTGAAGTTATGAATTTCAAGTTTTAAACTTTAAGATACTAAGTTCTGATTTATCTTAAAGTTAAGATCTTGAAGTTGTGAAGTTATGAATTTCAAGTTTTAAACTTTAAGATACTAAGTTCTGATTTATCTTAAAGTTAAGATCTTGAAGTTGTGAAGTTATGAATTTCAAGTTTTAAACTTTAAGCTAAAAACTTTCTGATTTATCTTAAAGTTAAGATCTTGAAGTTGTGAAGTTATGAATTGCAAGTTTTAAACTTTAAGATACTAAGTTCTGATTTATCTTAAAGTTAAGATCTTGAAGTTGTGAAGTTATGAATTGCAAGTTTTAAACTTTAAGCTAAAAACTTTCTGATTTATCTTAAAGTTAAGATCTTGAAGTTGTGAAGTTATGAATTTCAAGTTTTAAACTTTAAGATACTAAGTTCTGATTTATCTTAAAGTTAAGATCTTGAAGTTGTGAAGTTATGAATTTCAAGTTTTAAACTTTAAGATACTAAGTTCTGATTTATCTTAAAGTTAAGATCTTGAAGTTGTGAAGTTATGAATTGCAAGTTTTAAACTTTAAGATACTAAGTTCTGATTTATCTTAAAGTTAAGATCTTGAAGTTGTGAAGTTATGAATTTCAAGTTTTAAACTTTAAGCTAAAAACTTTCTGATTTATCTTAAAGTTAAGATCTTGAAGTTGTGAAGTTATGAATTTCAAGTTTTAAACTTTAAGCTAAAAACTTTCTGATTTATCTTAAAGTTAAGATCTTGAAGTTGTGAAGTTATGAATTGCAAGTTTTAAACTTTAAGCTAAAAACTTTCTGATTTATCTTAAAGTTAAGATCTTGAAGTTGTGAAGTTATGAATTTCAAGTTTTAAACTTTAAGCTAAAAACTTTCTGATTTATCTTAAAGTTAAGATCTTGAAGTTGTGAAGTTATGAATTTCAAGTTTTAAACTTTAAGATACTAAGTTCTGATTTATCTTAAAGTTAAGATCTTGAAGTTGTGAAGTTATGAATTTCAAGTTTTAAACTTTAAGATACTAAGTTCTGATTTATCTTAAAGTTAAGATCTTGAAGTTGTGAAGTTATGAATTTCAAGTTTTAAACTTTAAGCTAAAAACTTTCTGATTTATCTTAAAGTTAAGATCTTGAAGTTGTGAAGTTATGAATTTCAAGTTTTAAACTTTAAGATACTAAGTTCTGATTTATCTTAAAGTTAAGATCTTGAAGTTGTGAAGTTATGAATTGCAAGTTTTAAACTTTAAGCTAAAAACTTTCTGATTTATCTTAAAGTTAAGATCTTGAAGTTGTGAAGTTATGAATTTCAAGTTTTAAACTTTAAGCTAAAAACTTTCTGATTTATCTTAAAGTTAAGATCTTGAAGTTGTGAAGTTATGAATTGCAAGTTTTAAACTTTAAGCTAAAAACTTTCTGATTTATCTTAAAGTTAAGATCTTGAAGTTGTGAAGTTATGAATTTCAAGTTTTAAACTTTAAGATACTAAGTTCTGATTTATCTTAAAGTTAAGATCTTGAAGTTGTGAAGTTATTAATTTCAAGTTTTAAACTTTAAGCTAAAAACTTTCTGATTTATCTTAAAGTTAAGATCTTGAAGTTGTGAAGTTATGAATTTCAAGTTTTAAACTTTAAGCTAAAAACTTTCTGATTTATCTTAAAGTTAAGATCTTGAAGTTGTGAAGTTATGAATTTCAAGTTTTAAACTTTAAGCTAAAAACTTTCTGATTTATCTTAAAGTTAAGATCTTGAAGTTGTGAAGTTATGAATTGCAAGTTTTAAACTATAAGATACTAAGTTCTGATTTATCTTAAAGTTAAGATCTTGAAGTTGTGAAGTTATGAATTGCAAGTTTTAAACTTTAAGCTAAAAACTTTCTGATTTATCTTAAAGTTAAGATCTTGAAGTTGTGAAGTTATGAATTTCAAGTTTTAAACTTTAAGCTAAAAACTTTCTGATTTATCTTAAAGTTAAGATCTTGAAGTTGTGAAGTTATGAATTTCAAGTTTTAAACTTTAAGCTAAAAACTTTCTGATTTATCTTAAAGTTAAGATCTTGAAGTTGTGAAGTTATGAATTTCAAGTTTTAAACTTTAAGATACTAAGTTCTGATTTATCTTAAAGTTAAGATCTTGAAGTTGTGAAGTTATGAATTGCAAGTTTTAAACTTTAAGCTAAAAACTTTCTGATTTATCTTAAAGTTAAGATCTTGAAGTTGTGAAGTTATGAATTTCAAGTTTTAAACTTTAAGCTAAAAACTTTCTGATTTATCTTAAAGTTAAGATCTTGAAGTTGTGAAGTTATGAATTTCAAGTTTTAAACTTTAAGCTAAAAACTTTCTGATTTATCTTAAAGTTAAGATCTTGAAGTTGTGAAGTTATGAATTTCAAGTTTTAAACTTTAAGCTAAAAACTTTCTGATTTATCTTAAAGTTAAGATCTTGAAGTTGTGAAGTTATGAATTGCAAGTTTTAAACTTTAAGATACTAAGTTCTGATTTATCTTAAAGTTAAGATCTTGAAGTTGTGAAGTTATGAATTGCAAGTTTTAAACTTTAAGCTAAAAACTTTCTGATTTATCTTAAAGTTAAGATCTTGAAGTTGTGAAGTTATGAATTTCAAGTTTTAAACTTTAAGCTAAAAACTTTCTGATTTATCTTAAAGTTAAGATCTTGAAGTTGTGAAGTTATGAATTTCAAGTTTTAAACTTTAAGCTAAAAACTTTCTGATTTATCTTAAAGTTAAGATCTTGAAGTTGTGAAGTTATGAATTGCAAGTTTTAAACTTTAAGCTAAAAACTTTCTGATTTATCTTAAAGTTAAGATCTTGAAGTTGTGAAGTTATGAATTTCAAGTTTTAAACTTTAAGCTAAAAACTTTCTGATTTATCTTAAAGTTAAGATCTTGAAGTTGTGAAGTTATGAATTTCAAGTTTTAAACTTTAAGCTAAAAACTTTCTGATTTATCTTAAAGTTAAGATCTTGAAGTTGTGAAGTTATGAATTTCAAGTTTTAAACTTTAAGCTAAAAACTTTCTGATTTATCTTAAAGTTAAGATCTTGAAGTTGTGAAGTTATGAATTGCAAGTTTTAAACTTTAAGATACTAAGTTCTGATTTATCTTAAAGTTAAGATCTTGAAGTTGTGAAGTTATGAATTTCAAGTTTTAAACTTTAAGCTAAAAACTTTCTGATTTATCTTAAAGTTAAGATCTTGAAGTTGTGAAGTTATGAATTTCAAGTTTTAAACTTTAAGATACTAAGTTCTGATTTATCTTAAAGTTAAGATCTTGAAGTTGTGAAGTTATGAATTGCAAGTTTTAAACTTTAAGCTAAAAACTTTCTGATTTATCTTAAAGTTAAGATCTTGAAGTTGTGAAGTTATGAATTTCAAGTTTTAAACTTTAAGCTAAAAACTTTCTGATTTATCTTAAAGTTAAGATCTTGAAGTTGTGAAGTTATGAATTTCAAGTTTTAAACTTTAAGCTAAAAACTTTCTGATTTATCTTAAAGTTAAGATCTTGAAGTTGTGAAGTTATGAATTTCAAGTTTTAAACTTTAAGCTAAAAACTTTCTGATTTATCTTAAAGTTAAGATCTTGAAGTTGTGAAGTTATGAATTGCAAGTTTTAAACTTTAAGCTAAAAACTTTCTGATTTATCTTAAAGTTAAGATCTTGAAGTTGTGAAGTTATGAATTTCAAGTTTTAAACTTTAAGATACTAAGTTCTGATTTATCTTAAAGTTAAGATCTTGAAGTTGTGAAGTTATGAATTTCAAGTTTTAAACTTTAAGCTAAAAACTTTCTGATTTATCTTAAAGTTAAGATCTTGAAGTTGTGAAGTTATGAATTTCAAGTTTTAAACTTTAAGATACTAAGTTCTGATTTATCTTAAAGTTAAGATCTTGAAGTTGTGAAGTTATGAATTTCAAGTTTTAAACTTTAAGCTAAAAACTTTCTGATTTATCTTAAAGTTAAGATCTTGAAGTTGTGAAGTTATGAATTTCAAGTTTTAAACTTTAAGATACTAAGTTCTGATTTATCTTAAAGTTAAGATCTTGAAGTTGTGAAGTTATGAATTTCAAGTTTTAAACTTTAAGCTAAAAACTTTCTGATTTATCTTAAAGTTAAGATCTTGAAGTTGTGAAGTTATGAATTTCAAGTTTTAAACTTTAAGCTAAAAACTTTCTGATTTATCTTAAAGTTAAGATCTTGAAGTTGTGAAGTTATGAATTTCAAGTTTTAAACTTTAAGATACTAAGTTCTGATTTATCTTAAAGTTAAGATCTTGAAGTTGTGAAGTTATGAATTGCAAGTTTTAAACTTTAAGCTAAAAACTTTCTGATTTATCTTAAAGTTAAGATCTTGAAGTTGTGAAGTTATGAATTTCAAGTTTTAAACTTTAAGCTAAAAACTTTCTGATTTATCTTAAAGTTAAGATCTTGAAGTTGTGAAGTTATGAATTTCAAGTTTTAAACTTTAAGCTAAAAACTTTCTGATTTATCTTAAAGTTAAGATCTTGAAGTTGTGAAGTTATGAATTTCAAGTTTTAAACTTTAAGATACTAAGTTCTGATTTATCTTAAAGTTAAGATCTTGAAGTTGTGAAGTTATGAATTGCAAGTTTTAAACTTTAAGATACTAAGTTCTGATTTATCTTAAAGTTAAGATCTTGAAGTTGTGAAGTTATGAATTTCAAGTTTTAAACTTTAAGCTAAAAACTTTCTGATTTATCTTAAAGTTAAGATCTTGAAGTTGTGAAGTTATGAATTTCAAGTTTTAAACTTTAAGCTAAAAACTTTCTGATTTATCTTAAAGTTAAGATCTTGAAGTTGTGAAGTTATGAATTTCAAGTTTTAAACTTTAAGATACTAAGTTCTGATTTATCTTAAAGTTAAGATCTTGAAGTTGTGAAGTTATGAATTGCAAGTTTTAAACTTTAAGATACTAAGTTCTGATTTATCTTAAAGTTAAGATCTTGAAGTTGTGAAGTTATGAATTGCAAGTTTTAAACTTTAAGCTAAAAACTTTCTGATTTATCTTAAAGTTAAGATCTTGAAGTTGTGAAGTTATGAATTTCAAGTTTTAAACTTTAAGATACTAAGTTCTGATTTATCTTAAAGTTAAGATCTTGAAGTTGTGAAGTTATGAATTTCAAGTTTTAAACTTTAAGATACTAAGTTCTGATTTATCTTAAAGTTAAGATCTTGAAGTTGTGAAGTTATGAATTGCAAGTTTTAAACTTTAAGATACTAAGTTCTGATTTATCTTAAAGTTAAGATCTTGAAGTTGTGAAGTTATGAATTTCAAGTTTTAAACTTTAAGCTAAAAACTTTCTGATTTATCTTAAAGTTAAGATCTTGAAGT
Organism: Podabrus alpinus; assembly: GCA_932274525.1. Lineage (NCBI taxonomy): Eukaryota > Metazoa > Arthropoda > Insecta > Coleoptera > Cantharidae > Podabrus > Podabrus alpinus. The sequence goes on along the minus strand of CAKNZV010000007.1, from coordinate 857,355 downwards.
TGTGAAGTTATGAATTTCAAGTTTTAAACTTTAAGCTAAAAACTTTCTGATTTATCTTAAAGTTAAGATCTTGAAGTTGTGAAGTTATGAATTGCAAGTTTTAAACTTTAAGCTAAAAACTTTCTGATTTATCTTAAAGTTAAGATCTTGAAGTTGTGAAGTTATGAATTTCAAGTTTTAAACTTTAAGCTAAAAACTTTCTGATTTATCTTAAAGTTAAGATCTTGAAGTTGTGAAGTTATGAATTTCAAGTTTTAAACTTTAAGCTAAAAACTTTCTGATTTATCTTAAAGTTAAGATCTTGAAGTTGTGAAGTTATGAATTTCAAGTTTTAAACTTTAAGATACTAAGTTCTGATTTATCTTAAAGTTAAGATCTTGAAGTTGTGAAGTTATGAATTTCAAGTTTTAAACTTTAAGCTAAAAACTTTCTGATTTATCTTAAAGTTAAGATCTTGAAGTTGTGAAGTTATGAATTTCAAGTTTTAAACTTTAAGATACTAAGTTCTGATTTATCTTAAAGTTAAGATCTTGAAGTTGTGAAGTTATGAATTGCAAGTTTTAAACTTTAAGCTAAAAACTTTCTGATTTATCTTAAAGTTAAGATCTTGAAGTTGTGAAGTTATGAAATTCAAGTTTTAAACTTTAAGCTAAAAACTTTCTGATTTATCTTAAAGTTAAGATCTTGAAGTTGTGAAGTTATGAATTTCAAGTTTTAAACTTTAAGCTAAAAACTTTCTGATTTATCTTAAAGTTAAGATCTTGAAGTTGTGAAGTTATGAATTTCAAGTTTTAAACTTTAAGATACTAAGTTCTGATTTATCTTAAAGTTAAGATCTTGAAGTTGTGAAGTTATGAATTGCAAGTTTTAAACTTTAAGCTAAAAACTTTCTGATTTATCTTAAAGTTAAGATCTTGAAGTTGTGAAGTTATGAATTTCAAGTTTTAAACTTTAAGCTAAAAACTTTCTGATTTATCTTAAAGTTAAGATCTTGAAGTTGTGAAGTTATGAATTGCAAGTTTTAAACTTTAAGCTAAAAACTTTCTGATTTATCTTAAAGTTAAGATCTTGAAGTTGTGAAGTTATGAATTTCAAGTTTTAAACTTTAAGATACTAAGTTCTGATTTATCTTAAAGTTAAGATCTTGAAGTTGTGAAGTTATTAATTTCAAGTTTTAAACTTTAAGCTAAAAACTTTCTGATTTATCTTAAAGTTAAGATCTTGAAGTTGTGAAGTTATGAATTTCAAGTTTTAAACTTTAAGCTAAAAACTTTCTGATTTATCTTAAAGTTAAGATCTTGAAGTTGTGAAGTTATGAATTTCAAGTTTTAAACTTTAAGCTAAAAACTTTCTGATTTATCTTAAAGTTGTGAAGTTATGAATTTCAAGTTTTAAACTTTAAGATACTAAGTTCTGATTTATCTTAAAGTTAAGATCTTGAAGTTGTGAAGTTATGAATTGCAAGTTTTAAACTTTAAGCTAAAAACTTTCTGATTTATCTTAAAGTTGTGAAGTTATGAATTTCAAGTTTTAAACTTTAAGATACTAAGTTCTGATTTATCTTAAAGTTAAGATCTTGAAGTTGTGAAGTTATGAATTGCAAGTTTTAAACTTTAAGCTAAAAACTTTCTGATTTATCTTAAAGTTAAGATCTTGAAGTTGTGAAGTTATGAATTGCAAGTTTTAAACTTTAAGCTAAAAACTTTCTGATTTATCTTAAAGTTAAGATCTTGAAGTTGTGAAGTTATGAAATTCAAGTTTTAAACTTTAAGCTAAAAACTTTCTGATTTATCTTAAAGTTAAGATCTTGAAGTTGTGAAGTTATGAATTGCAAGTTTTAAACTTTAAGCTAAAAACTTTCTGATTTATCTTAAAGTTAAGATCTTGAAGTTGTGAAGTTATGAATTTCAAGTTTTAAACTTTAAGATACTAAGTTCTGATTTATCTTAAAGTTAAGATCTTGAAGTTGTGAAGTTATGAATTTCAAGTTTTAAACTTTAAGCTAAAAACTTTCTGATTTATCTTAAAGTTAAGATCTTGAAGTTGTGAAGTTATGAATTTCAAGTTTTAAACTTTAAGCTAAAAACTTTCTGATTTATCTTAAAGTTAAGATCTTGAAGTTGTGAAGTTATGAATTGCAAGTTTTAAACTTTAAGCTAAAAACTTTCTGATTTATCTTAAAGTTAAGATCTTGAAGTTGTGAAGTTATGAATTTCAAGTTTTAAACTTTAAGATACTAAGTTCTGATTTATCTTAAAGTTAAGATCTTGAAGTTGTGAAGTTATGAATTTCAAGTTTTAAACTTTAAGCTAAAAACTTTCTGATTTATCTTAAAGTTAAGATCTTGAAGTTGTGAAGTTATGAATTTCAAGTTTTAAACTTTAAGCTAAAAACTTCCTGATTTATCTTAAAGTTAAGATCTTGAAGTTGTGAAGTTATGAATTGCAAGTTTTAAACTTTAAGATACTAAGTTCTGATTTATCTTAAAGTTAAGATCTTGAAGTTGTGAAGTTATGAATTGCAAGTTTTAAACTTTAAGCTAAAAACTTTCTGATTTATCTTAAAGTTAAGATCTTGAAGTTGTGAAGTTATGAATTTCAAGTTTTAAACTTTAAGATACTAAGTTCTGATTTATCTTAAAGTTAAGATCTTGAAGTTGTGAAGTTATGAATTGCAAGTTTTAAACTTTAAGCAAAAAACTTTCTGATTTATCTTAAAGTTAAGATCTTGAAGTTGTGAAGTTATGAATTTCAAGTTTTAAACTTTAAGCTAAAAACTTTCTGATTTATCTTAAAGTTAAGATCTTGAAGTTGTGAAGTTATGAATTTCAAGTTTTAAACTTTAAGCTAAAAACTTTCTGATTTATCTTAAAGTTAAGATCTTGAAGTTGTGAAGTTATGAATTGCAAGTTTTAAACTTTAAGATACTAAGTTCTGATTTATCTTAAAGTTAAGATCTTGAAGTTGTGAAGTTATGAATTGCAAGTTTTAAACTTTAAGCTAAAAACTTTCTGATTTATCTTAAAGTTAAGATCTTGAAGTTGTGAAGTTATGAATTTCAAGTTTTAAACTTTAAGCTAAAAACTTTCTGATTTATCTTAAAGTTAAGATCTTGAAGTTGTGAAGTTATGAATTTCAAGTTTTAAACTTTAAGCTAAAAACTTTCTGATTTATCTTAAAGTTAAGATCTTGAAGTTGTGAAGTTATGAATTTCAAGTTTTAAACTTTAAGATACTAAGTTCTGATTTATCTTAAAGTTAAGATCTTGAAGTTGTGAAGTTATGAATTGCAAGTTTTAAACTTTAAGCTAAAAACTTTCTGATTTATCTTAAAGTTAAGATCTTGAAGTTGTGAAGTTATGAATTGCAAGTTTTAAACTTTAAGCTAAAAACTTTCTGATTTATCTTAAAGTTAAGATCTTGAAGTTGTGAAGTTATGAATTTCAAGTTTTAAACTTTAAGATACTAAGTTCTGATTTATCTTAAAGTTAAGATCTTGAAGTTGTGAAGTTATGAATTTCAAGTTTTAAACTTTAAGATAGTAAGTTCTGATTTATCTTAAAGTTAAGATCTTGAAGTTGTGAAGTTATGAATTGCAAGTTTTAAACTTTAAGCTAAAAACTTTCTGATTTATCTTAAAGTTAAGATCTTGAAGTTGTGAAGTTATGAATTTCAAGTTTTAAACTTTAAGATACTAAGTTCTGATTTATCTTAAAGTTAAGATCTTGAAGTTGTGAAGTTATGAATTTCAAGTTTTAAACTTTAAGATACTAAGTTCTGATTTATCTTAAAGTTAAGATCTTGAAGTTGTGAAGTTATGAATTGCAAGTTTTAAACTTTAAGATACTAAGTTCTGATTTATCTTAAAGTTAAGATCTTGTAGTTGTGAAGTTATGAATTGCAAGTTTTAAACTTTAAGCTAAAAACTTTCTGATTTATCTTAAAGTTAAGATCTTGAAGTTGTGAAGTTATGAATTTCAAGTTTTAAACTTTAAGCTAAAAACTTTCTGATTTATCTTAAAGTTAAGATCTTGAAGTTGTGAAGTTATGAATTTCAAGTTTTAAACTTTAAGCTAAAAACTTTCTGATTTATCTTAAAGTTAAGATCTTGAAGTTGTGAAGTTATGAATTGCAAGTTTTAAACTTTAAGCTAAAAACTTTCTGATTTATCTTAAAGTTAAGATCTTGAAGTTGTGAAGTTATGAATTGCAAGTTTTAAACTTTAAGCTAAAAACTTTCTGATTTATCTTAAAGTTAAGATCTTGAAGTTGTGAAGTTATGAATTTCAAGTTTTAAACTTTAAGATACTAAGTTCTGATTTATCTTAAAGTTAAGATCTTGAAGTTGTGAAGTTATGAATTTCAAGTTTTAAACTTTAAGCTAAAAACTTTCTGATTTATCTTAAAGTTAAGATCTTGAAGTTGTGAAGTTATGAATTTCAAGTTTTAAACTTTAAGCTAAAAACTTTCTGATTTATCTTAAAGTTAAGATCTTGAAGTTGTGAAGTTATGAATTGCAAGTTTTAAACTTTAAGCTAAAAACTTTCTGATTTATCTTAAAGTTAAGATCTTGAAGTTGTGAAGTTATGAATTTCAAGTTTTAAACTTTAAGATACTAAGTTCTGATTTATCTTAAAGTTAAGATCTTGAAGTTGTGAAGTTATGAATTGCAAGTTTTAAACTTTAAGCTAAAAACTTTCTGATTTATCTTAAAGTTAAGATCTTGAAGTTGTGAAGTTATGAATTTCAAGTTTTAAACTTTAAGATACTAAGTTCTGATTTATCTTAAAGTTAAGATCTTGAAGTTGTGAAGTTATGAATTTCAAGTTTTAAACTTTAAGATACTAAGTTCTGATTTATCTTAAAGTTAAGATCTTGAAGTTGTGAAGTTATGAATTTCAAGTTTTAAACTTTAAGATACTAAGTTCTGATTTATCTTAAAGTTAAGATCTTGAAGTTGTGAAGTTATGAATTGCAAGTTTTAAACTTTAAGCTAAAAACTTTCTGATTTATCTTAAAGTTAAGATCTTGAAGTTGTGAAGTTATGAATTTCAAGTTTTAAACTTTAAGATACTAAGTTCTGATTTATCTTAAAGTTAAGATCTTGAAGTTGTGAAGTTATGAATTGCAAGTTTTAAACTTTAAGCTAAAAACTTTCTGATTTATCTTAAAGTTAAGATCTTGAAGTTGTGAAGTTATGAATTGCAAGTTTTAAACTTTAAGCTAAAAACTTTCTGATTTATCTTAAAGTTAAGATCTTGAAGTTGTGAAGTTATGAATTTCAAGTTTTAAACTTTAAGATACTAAGTTCTGATTTATCTTAAAGTTAAGATCTTGAAGTTGTGAAGTTATGAATTGCAAGTTTTAAACTTTAAGCTAAAAACTTTCTGATTTATCTTAAAGTTAAGATCTTGAAGTTGTGAAGTTATGAATTGCAAGTTTTAAACTTTAAGCTAAAAACTTTCTGATTTATCTTAAAGTTAAGATCTTGAAGTTGTGAAGTTATGAATTTCAAGTTTTAAACTTTAAGATACTAAGTTCTGATTTATCTTAAAGTTAAGATCTTGAAGTTGTGAAGTTATGAATTTCAAGTTTTAAACTTTAAGATACTAAGTTCTGATTTATCTTAAAGTTAAGATCTTGAAGTTGTGAAGTTATGAATTGCAAGTTTTAAACTTTAAGCAAAAAACTTTCTGATTTATCTTAAAGTTAAGATCTTGAAGTTGTGAAGTTATGAATTTCAAGTTTTAAACTTTAAGCTAAAAACTTTCTGATTTATCTTAAAGTTAAGATCTTGAAGTTGTGAAGTTATGAATTTCAAGTTTTAAACTTTAAGATACTAAGTTCTGATTTATCTTAAAGTTAAGATCTTGAAGTTGTGAAGTTATGAATTGCAAGTTTTAAACTTTAAGATACTAAGTTCTGATTTATCTTAAAGTTAAGATCTTGAAGTTGTGAAGTTATGAATTGCAAGTTTTAAACTTTAAGCTAAAAACTTTCTGATTTATCTTAAAGTTAAGATCTTGAAGTTGTGAAGTTATGAATTTCAAGTTTTAAACTTTAAGATACTAAGTTCTGATTTATCTTAAAGTTAAGATCTTGAAGTTGTGAAGTTATGAATTTCAAGTTTTAAACTTTAAGATACTAAGTTCTGATTTATCTTAAAGTTAAGATCTTGAAGTTGTGAAGTTATGAATTGCAAGTTTTAAACTTTAAGATACTAAGTTCTGATTTATCTTAAAGTTAAGATCTTGAAGTTGTGAAGTTATGAATTTCAAGTTTTAAACTTTAAGCTAAAAACTTTCTGATTTATCTTAAAGTTAAGATCTTGAAGTTGTGAAGTTATGAATTTCAAGTTTTAAACTTTAAGCTAAAAACTTTCTGATTTATCTTAAAGTTAAGATCTTGAAGTTGTGAAGTTATGAATTGCAAGTTTTAAACTTTAAGCTAAAAACTTTCTGATTTATCTTAAAGTTAAGATCTTGAAGTTGTGAAGTTATGAATTTCAAGTTTTAAACTTTAAGCTAAAAACTTTCTGATTTATCTTAAAGTTAAGATCTTGAAGTTGTGAAGTTATGAATTTCAAGTTTTAAACTTTAAGATACTAAGTTCTGATTTATCTTAAAGTTAAGATCTTGAAGTTGTGAAGTTATGAATTTCAAGTTTTAAACTTTAAGATACTAAGTTCTGATTTATCTTAAAGTTAAGATCTTGAAGTTGTGAAGTTATGAATTTCAAGTTTTAAACTTTAAGCTAAAAACTTTCTGATTTATCTTAAAGTTAAGATCTTGAAGTTGTGAAGTTATGAATTTCAAGTTTTAAACTTTAAGATACTAAGTTCTGATTTATCTTAAAGTTAAGATCTTGAAGTTGTGAAGTTATGAATTGCAAGTTTTAAACTTTAAGCTAAAAACTTTCTGATTTATCTTAAAGTTAAGATCTTGAAGTTGTGAAGTTATGAAATTCAAGTTTTAAACTTTAAGCTAAAAACTTTCTGATTTATCTTAAAGTTAAGATCTTGAAGTTGTGAAGTTATGAATTGCAAGTTTTAAACTTTAAGCTAAAAACTTTCTGATTTATCTTAAAGTTAAGATCTTGAAGTTGTGAAGTTATGAATTTCAAGTTTTAAACTTTAAGATACTAAGTTCTGATTTATCTTAAAGTTAAGATCTTGAAGTTGTGAAGTTATGAATTTCAAGTTTTAAACTTTAAGCTAAAAACTTTCTGATTTATCTTAAAGTTAAGATCTTGAAGTTGTGAAGTTATGAATTTCAAGTTTTAAACTTTAAGCTAAAAACTTTCTGATTTATCTTAAAGTTAAGATCTTGAAGTTGTGAAGTTATGAATTGCAAGTTTTAAACTTTAAGCTAAAAACTTTCTGATTTATCTTAAAGTTAAGATCTTGAAGTTGTGAAGTTATGAATTTCAAGTTTTAAACTTTAAGATACTAAGTTCTGATTTATCTTAAAGTTAAGATCTTGAAGTTGTGAAGTTATGAATTGCAAGTTTTAAACTTTAAGCTAAAAACTTTCTGATTTATCTTAAAGTTAAGATCTTGAAGTTGTGAAGTTATGAATTTCAAGTTTTAAACTTTAAGCTAAAAACTTTCTGATTTATCTTAAAGTTAAGATCTTGAAGTTGTGAAGTTATGAATTTCAAGTTTTAAACTTTAAGCTAAAAACTTTCTGATTTATCTTAAAGTTGTGAAGTTATGAATTTCAAGTTTTAAACTTTAAGATACTAAGTTCTGATTTATCTTAAAGTTAAGATCTTGAAGTTGTGAAGTTATGAATTGCAAGTTTTAAACTTTAAGCTAAAAACTTTCTGATTTATCTTAAAGTTGTGAAGTTATGAATTTCAAGTTTTAAACTTTAAGATACTAAGTTCTGATTTATCTTAAAGTTAAGATCTTGAAGTTGTGAAGTTATGAATTGCAAGTTTTAAACTTTAAGCTAAAAACTTTCTGATTTATCTTAAAGTTAAGATCTTGAAGTTGTGAAGTTATGAATTGCAAGTTTTAAACTTTAAGCTAAAAACTTTCTGATTTATCTTAAAGTTAAGATCTTGAAGTTGTGAAGTTATGAAATTCAAGTTTTAAACTTTAAGCTAAAAACTTTCTGATTTATCTTAAAGTTAAGATCTTGAAGTTGTGAAGTTATGAATTGCAAGTTTTAAACTTTAAGCTAAAAACTTTCTGATTTATCTTAAAGTTAAGATCTTGAAGTTGTGAAGTTATGAATTTCAAGTTTTAAACTTTAATATACTAAGTTCTGATTTATCTTAAAGTTAAGATCTTGAAGTTGTGAAGTTATGAATTTCAAGTTTTAAACTTTAAGCTAAAAACTTTCTGATTTATCTTAAAGTTAAGATCTTGAAGTTGTGAAGTTATGAATTTCAAGTTTTAAACTTTAAGCTAAAAACTTTCTGATTTATCTTAAAGTTAAGATCTTGAAGTTGTGAAGTTATGAATTGCAAGTTTTAAACTTTAAGCTAAAAACTTTCTGATTTATCTTAAAGTTAAGATCTTGAAGTTGTGAAGTTATGAATTTCAAGTTTTAAACTTTAAGATACTAAGTTCTGATTTATCTTAAAGTTAAGATCTTGAAGTTGTGAAGTTATGAATTTCAAGTTTTAAACTTTAAGCTAAAAACTTTCTGATTTATCTTAAAGTTAAGATCTTGAAGTTGTGAAGTTATGAATTTCAAGTTTTAAACTTTAAGCTAAAAACTTCCTGATTTATCTTAAAGTTAAGATCTTGAAGTTGTGAAGTTATGAATTGCAAGTTTTAAACTTTAAGATACTAAGTTCTGATTTATCTTAAAGTTAAGATCTTGAAGTTGTGAAGTTATGAATTGCAAGTTTTAAACTTTAAGCTAAAAACTTTCTGATTTATCTTAAAGTTAAGATCTTGAAGTTGTGAAGTTATGAATTTCAAGTTTTAAACTTTAAGATACTAAGTTCTGATTTATCTTAAAGTTAAGATCTTGAAGTTGTGAAGTTATGAATTTCAAGTTTTAAACTTTAAGCAAAAAACTTTCTGATTTATCTTAAAGTTAAGATCTTGAAGTTGTGAAGTTATGAATTTCAAGTTTTAAACTTTAAGCTAAAAACTTTCTGATTTATCTTAAAGTTAAGATCTTGAAGTTGTGAAGTTATGAATTTCAAGTTTTAAACTTTAAGCTAAAAACTTTCTGATTTATCTTAAAGTTAAGATCTTGAAGTTGTGAAGTTATGAATTGCAAGTTTTAAACTTTAAGATACTAAGTTCTGATTTATCTTAAAGTTAAGATCTTGAAGTTGTGAAGTTATGAATTGCAAGTTTTAAACTTTAAGCTAAAAACTTTCTGATTTATCTTAAAGTTAAGATCTTGAAGTTGTGAAGTTATGAATTTCAAGTTTTAAACTTTAAGCTAAAAACTTTCTGATTTATCTTAAAGTTAAGATCTTGAAGTTGTGAAGTTATGAATTTCAAGTTTTAAACTTTAAGCTAAAAACTTTCTGATTTATCTTAAAGTTAAGATCTTGAAGTTGTGAAGTTATGAATTTCAAGTTTTAAACTTTAAGATACTAAGTTCTGATTTATCTTAAAGTTAAGATCTTGAAGTTGTGAAGTTATGAATTGCAAGTTTTAAACTTTAAGCTAAAAACTTTCTGATTTATCTTAAAGTTAAGATCTTGAAGTTGTGAAGTTATGAATTGCAAGTTTTAAACTTTAAGCTAAAAACTTTCTGATTTATCTTAAAGTTAAGATCTTGAAGTTGTGAAGTTATGAATTTCAAGTTTTAAACTTTAAGATACTAAGTTCTGATTTATCTTAAAGTTAAGATCTTGAAGTTGTGAAGTTATGAATTTCAAGTTTTAAACTTTAAGATACTAAGTTCTGATTTATCTTAAAGTTAAGATCTTGAAGTTGTGAAGTTATGAATTGCAAGTTTTAAACTTTAAGCTAAAAACTTTCTGATTTATCTTAAAGTTAAGATCTTGAAGTTGTGAAGTTATGAATTTCAAGTTTTAAACTTTAAGATACTAAGTTCTGATTTATCTTAAAGTTAAGATCTTGAAGTTGTGAAGTTATGAATTTCAAGTTTTAAACTTTAAGATACTAAGTTCTGATTTATCTTAAAGTTAAGATCTTGAAGTTGTGAAGTTATGAATTGCAAGTTTTAAACTTTAAGATACTAAGTTCTGATTTATCTTAAAGTTAAGATCTTGTAGTTGTGAAGTTATGAATTGCAAGTTTTAAACTTTAAGCTAAAAACTTTCTGATTTATCTTAAAGTTAAGATCTTGAAGTTGTGAAGTTATGAATTTCAAGTTTTAAACTTTAAGCTAAAAACTTTCTGATTTATCTTAAAGTTAAGATCTTGAAGTTGTGAAGTTATGAATTTCAAGTTTTAAACTTTAAGCTAAAAACTTTCTGATTTATCTTAAAGTTAAGATCTTGAAGTTGTGAAGTTATGAATTGCAAGTTTTAAACTTTAAGCTAAAAACTTTCTGATTTATCTTAAAGTTAAGATCTTGAAGTTGTGAAGTTATGAATTGCAAGTTTTAAACTTTAAGCTAAAAACTTTCTGATTTATCTTAAAGTTAAGATCTTGAAGTTGTGAAGTTATGAATTTCAAGTTTTAAACTTAAAGATACTAAGTTCTGATTTATCTTAAAGTTAAGATCTTGAAGTTGTGAAGTTATGAATTTCAAGTTTTAAACTTTAAGCTAAAAACTTTCTGATTTATCTTAAAGTTAAGATCTTGAAGTTGTGAAGTTATGAATTTCAAGTTTTAAACTTTAAGCTAAAAACTTTCTGATTTATCTTAAAGTTAAGATCTTGAAGTTGTGAAGTTATGAATTGCAAGTTTTAAACTTTAAGCTAAAAACTTTCTGATTTATCTTAAAGTTAAGATCTTGAAGTTGTGAAGTTATGAATTTCAAGTTTTAAACTTTAAGATACTAAGTTCTGATTTATCTTAAAGTTAAGATCTTGAAGTTGTGAAGTTATGAATTGCAAGTTTTAAACTTTAAGCTAAAAACTTTCTGATTTATCTTAAAGTTAAGATCTTGAAGTTGTGAAGTTATGAATTTCAAGTTTTAAACTTTAAGATACTAAGTTCTGATTTATCTTAAAGTTAAGATCTTGAAGTTGTGAAGTTATGAATTTCAAGTTTTAAACTTTAAGATACTAAGTTCTGATTTATCTTAAAGTTAAGATCTTGAAGTTGTGAAGTTATGAATTTCAAGTTTTAAACTTTAAGATACTAAGTTCTGATTTATCTTAAAGTTAAGATCTTGAAGTTGTGAAGTTATGAATTGCAAGTTTTAAACTTTAAGCTAAAAACTTTCTGATTTATCTTAAAGTTAAGATCTTGAAGTTGTGAAGTTATGAATTTCAAGTTTTAAACTTTAAGATACTAAGTTCTGATTTATCTTAAAGTTAAGATCTTGAAGTTGTGAAGTTATGAATTGCAAGTTTTAAACTTTAAGCTAAAAACTTTCTGATTTATCTTAAAGTTAAGATCTTGAAGTTGTGAAGTTATGAATTGCAAGTTTTAAACTTTAAGCTAAAAACTTTCTGATTTATCTTAAAGTTAAGATCTTGAAGTTGTGAAGTTATGAATTTCAAGTTTTAAACTTTAAGATACTAAGTTCTGATTTATCTTAAAGTTAAGATCTTGAAGTTGTGAAGTTATGAATTTCAAGTTTTAAACTTTAAGATACTAAGTTCTGATTTATCTTAAAGTTAAGATCTTGAAGTTGTGAAGTTATGAATTTCAAGTTTTAAACTTTAAGCTAAAAACTTTCTGATTTATCTTAAAGTTAAGATCTTGAAGTTGTGAAGTTATGAATTTCAAGTTTTAAACTTTAAGCTAAAAACTTTCTGATTTATCTTAAAGTTAAGATCTTGAAGTTGTGAAGTTATGAATTGCAAGTTTTAAACTTTAAGCTAAAAACTTTCTGATTTATCTTAAAGTTAAGATCTTGAAGTTGTGAAGTTATGAATTTCAAGTTTTAAACTTTAAGCTAAAAACTTTCTGATTTATCTTAAAGTTAAGATCTTGAAGTTGTGAAGTTATGAATTGCAAGTTTTAAACTTTAAGATACTAAGTTCTGATTTATCTTAAAGTTAAGATCTTGAAGTTGTGAAGTTATGAATTTCAAGTTTTAAACTTTAAGATACTAAGTTCTGATTTATCTTAAAGTTAAGATCTTGAAGTTGTGAAGTTATGAATTTCAAGTTTTAAACTTTAAGCTAAAAACTTTCTGATTTATCTTAAAGTTAAGATCTTGAAGTTGTGAAGTTATGAATTGCAAGTTTTAAACTTTAAGATACTAAGTTCTGATTTATCTTAAAGTTAAGATCTTGAAGTTGTGAAGTTATGAATTGCAAGTTTTAAACTTTAAGCTAAAAACTTTCTGATTTATCTTAAAGTTAAGATCTTGAAGTTGTGAAGTTATGAATTGCAAGTTTTAAACTTTAAGCTAAAAACTTTCTGATTTATCTTAAAGTTAAGATCTTGAAGTTGTGAAGTTATGAATTTCAAGTTTTAAACTTTAAGATACTAAGTTCTGATTTATCTTAAAGTTAAGATCTTGAAGTTGTGAAGTTATGAATTGCAAGTTTTAAACTTTAAGCTAAAAACTTTCTGATTTATCTTAAAGTTAAGATCTTGAAGTTGTGAAGTTATGAATTGCAAGTTTTAAACTTTAAGCTAAAAACTTTCTGATTTATCTTAAAGTTAAGATCTTGAAGTTGTGAAGTTATGAATTGCAAGTTTTAAACTTTAAGCTAAAAACTTTCTGATTTATCTTAAAGTTAAGATCTTGAAGTTGTGAAGTTATGAATTGCAAGTTTTAAACTTTAAGCTAAAAACTTTCTGATTTATCTTAAAGTTAAGATCTTGAAGTTGTGAAGTTATGAATTTCAAGTTTTAAACTTTAAGCTAAAAACTTTCTGATTTATCTTAAAGTTAAGATCTTGAAGTTGTGAAGTTATGAATTGCAAGTTTTAAACTTTAAGATACTAAGTTCTGATTTATCTTAAAGTTAAGATCTTGAAGTTGTGAAGTTATGAATTGCAAGTTTTAAACTTTAAGCTAAAAACTTTCTGATTTATCTTAAAGTTAAGATCTTGAAGTTGTGAAGTTATGAATTTCAAGTTTTAAACTTTAAGCTAAAAACTTTCTGATTTATCTTAAAGTTAAGATCTTGAAGTTGTGAAGTTATGAATTGCAAGTTTTAAACTTTAAGCTAAAAACTTTCTGATTTATCTTAAAGTTAAGATCTTGAAGTTGTGAAGTTATGAATTTCAAGTTTTAAACTTTAAGATACTAAGTTCTGATTTATCTTAAAGTTAAGATCTTGAAGTTGTGAAGTTATGAATTTCAAGTTTTAAACTTTAAGCTAAAAACTTTCTGATTTATCTTAAAGTTAAGATCTTGAAGTTGTGAAGTTATGAATTGCAAGTTTTAAACTTTAAGCTAAAAACTTTCTGATTTATCTTAAAGTTAAGATCTTGAAGTTGTGAAGTTATGAATTTCAAGTTTTAAACTTTAAGATACTAAGTTCTGATTTATCTTAAAGTTAAGATCTTGAAGTTGTGAAGTTATGAATTGCAAGTTTTAAACTTTAAGCTAAAAACTTTCTGATTTATCTTAAAGTTAAGATCTTGAAGTTGTGAAGTTATGAATTTCAAGTTTTAAACTTTAAGATACTAAGTTCTGATTTATCTTAAAGTTAAGATCTTGAAGTTGTGAAGTTATGAATTTCAAGTTTTAAACTTTAAGCTAAAAACTTTCTGATTTATCTTAAAGTTAAGATCTTGAAGTTGTGAAGTTATGAATTGCAAGTTTTAAACTTTAAGCTAAAAACTTTCTGATTTATCTTAAAGTTAAGATCTTGAAGTTGTGAAGTTATGAATTGCAAGTTTTAAACTTTAAGCTAAAAACTTTCTGATTTATCTTAAAGTTAAGATCTTGAAGTTGTGAAGTTATGAATTTCAAGTTTTAAACTTTAAGATACTAAGTTCTGATTTATCTTAAAGTTAAGATCTTGAAGTTGTGAAGTTATGAATTGCAAGTTTTAAACTTTAAGCTAAAAACTTTCTGATTTATCTTAAAGTTAAGATCTTGAAGTTGTGAAGTTATGAATTTCAAGTTTTAAACTTTAAGCTAAAAACTTTCTGATTTATCTTAAAGTTAAGATCTTGAAGTTGTGAAGTTATGAATTGCAAGTTTTAAACTTTAAGCTAAAAACTTTCTGATTTATCTTAAAGTTAAGATCTTGAAGTTGTGAAGTTATGAATTGCAAGTTTTAAACTTTAAGCTAAAAACTTTCTGATTTATCTTAAAGTTAAGATCTTGATTTGTGAAGTTATGAATTTCAAGTTTTAAACTTTAAGCTAAAAACTTTCTGATTTATCTTAAAGTTAAGATCTTGAAGTTGTGAAGTTATGAATTGCAAGTTTTAAACTTTAAGCTAAAAACTTTCTGATTTATCTTAAAGTTAAGATCTTGAAGTTGTGAAGTTATGAATTTCAAGTTTTAAACTTTAAGCTAAAAACTTTCTGATTTATCTTAAAGTTAAGATCTTGAAGTTGTGAAGTTATGAATTTCAAGTTTTAAACTTTAAGCTAAAAACTTTCTGATTTATCTTAAAGTTAAGATCTTGAAGTTGTGAAGTTATGAATTGCAAGTTTTAAACTTTAAGCTAAAAACTTTCTGATTTATCTTAAAGTTAAGATCTTGAAGTTGTGAAGTTATGAATTTCAAGTTTTAAACTTTAAGATACTAAGTTCTGATTTATCTTAAAGTTAAGATCTTGAAGTTGTGAAGTTATGAATTTCAAGTTTTAAACTTTAAGCTAAAAACTTTCTGATTTATCTTAAAGTTAAGATCTTGAAGTTGTGAAGTTATGAATTGCAAGTTTTAAACTTTAAGCTAAAAACTTTCTGATTTATCTTAAAGTTAAGATCTTGAAGTTGTGAAGTTATGAATTTCAAGTTTTAAACTTTAAGATACTAAGTTCTGATTTATCTTAAAGTTAAGATCTTGAAGTTGTGAAGTTATGAATTGCAAGTTTTAAACTTTAAGCTAAAAACTTTCTGATTTATCTTAAAGTTAAGATCTTGAAGTTGTGAAGTTATGAATTTCAAGTTTTAAACTTTAAGATACTAAGTTCTGATTTATCTTAAAGTTAAGATCTTGAAGTTGTGAAGTTATGAATTGCAAGTTTTAAACTTTAAGATACTAAGTTCTGATTTATCTTAAAGTTAAGATCTTGAAGTTGTGAAGTTATGAATTGCAAGTTTTAAACTTTAAGATACTAAGTTCTGATTTATCTTAAAGTTAAGATCTTGAAGTTGTGAAGTTATGAATTTCAAGTTTTAAACTTTAAGATACTAAGTTCTGATTTATCTTAAAGTTAAGATCTTGAAGTTGTGAAGTTATGAATTGCAAGTTTTAAACTTTAAGCTAAAAACTTTCTGATTTATCTTAAAGTTAAGATCTTGAAGTTGTGAAGTTATGAATTTCAAGTTTTAAACTTTAAGCTAAAAACTTTCTGATTTATCTTAAAGTTAAGATCTTGAAGTTGTGAAGTTATGAATTGCAAGTTTTAAACTTTAAGCTAAAAACTTTCTGATTTATCTTAAAGTTAAGATCTTGAAGTTGTGAAGTTATGAATTGCAAGTTTTAAACTTTAAGCTAAAAACTTTCTGATTTATCTTAAAGTTAAGATCTTGAAGTTGTGAAGTTATGAATTTCAAGTTTTAAACTTTAAGATACTAAGTTCTGATTTATCTTAAAGTTAAGATCTTGAAGTTGTGAAGTTATGAATTGCAAGTTTTAAACTTTAAGCTAAAAACTTTCTGATTTATCTTAAAGTTAAGATCTTGAAGTTGTGAAGTTATGAATTGCAAGTTTTAAACTTTAAGCTAAAAACTTTCTGATTTATCTTAAAGTTAAGATCTTGAAGTTGTGAAGTTATGAATTGCAAGTTTTAAACTTTAAGATACTAAGTTCTGATTTATCTTAAAGTTAAGATCTTGAAGTTGTGAAGTTATGAATTTCAAGTTTTAAACTTTAAGCTAAAAACTTTCTGATTTATCTTAAAGTTAAGATCTTGAAGTTGTGAAGTTATGAATTGCAAGTTTTAAACTTTAAGCTAAAAACTTTCTCATTTATCTTAAAGTTAAGATCTTGAAGTTGTGAAGTTATGAATTTCAAGTTTTAAACTTTAAGCTAAAAACTTTCTGATTTATCTTAAAGTTAAGATCTTGAAGTTGTGAAGTTATGAATTTCAAGTTTTAAACTTTAAGCTAAAAACTTTCTGATTTATCTTAAAGTTAAGATCTTGAAGTTGTGAAGTTATGAATTGCAAGTTTTAAACTTTAAGCTAAAAACTTTCTGATTTATCTTAAAGTTAAGATCTTGAAGTTGTGAAGTTATGAATTGCAAGTTTTAAACTTTAAGCTAAAAACTTTCTGATTTATCTTAAAGTTAAGATCTTGAAGTTGTGAAGTTATGAATTGCAAGTTTTAAACTTTAAGCTAAAAACTTTCTGATTTATCTTAAAGTTAAGATCTTGAAGTTGTGAAGTTATGAATTGCAAGTTTTAAACTTTAAGCTAAAAACTTTCTGATTTATCTTAAAGTTAAGATCTTGAAGTTGTGAAGTTATGAATTGCAAGTTTTAAACTTTAAGCTAAAAACTTTCTGATTTATCTTAAAGTTAAGATCTTGAAGTTGTGAAGTTATGAATTGCAAGTTTTAAACTTTAAGATACTAAGTTCTGATTTATCTTAAAGTTAAGATCTTGAAGTTGTGAAGTTATGAATTTCAAGTTTTAAACTTTAAGCTAAAAACTTTCTGATTTATCTTAAAGTTAAGATCTTGAAGTTGTGAAGTTATGAATTGCAAGTTTTAAACTTTAAGCTAAAAACTTTCTGATTTATCTTAAAGTTAACATCTTGAAGTTGTGAAGTTATGAATTGCAAGTTTTAAACTTTAAGCTAAAAACTTTCTGATTTATCTTAAAGTTAAGATCTTGAAGTTGTGAAGTTATGAATTGCAAGTTTTAAACTTTAAGATACTAAGTTCTGATTTATCTTAAAGTTAAGATCTTGAAGTTGTGAAGTTATGAATTGCAAGTTTTAAACTTTAAGCTAAAAACTTTCTGATTTATCTTAAAGTTAAGATCTTGAAGTTGTGAAGTTATGAATTGCAAGTTTTAAACTTTAAGATACTAAGTTCTGATTTATCTTAAAGTTAAGATCTTGAAGTTGTGAAGTTATGAATTTCAAGTTTTAAACTTTAAGCTAAAAACTTTCTGATTTATCTTAAAGTTAAGATCTTGAAGTTGTGAAGTTATGAATTGCAAGTTTTAAACTTTAAGCTAAAAACTTTCTGATTTATCTTAAAGTTAAGATCTTGAAGTTGTGAAGTTATGAATTTCAAGTTTTAAACTTTAAGCTAAAAACTTTCTGATTTATCTTAAAGTTAAGATCTTGAAGTTGTGAAGTTATGAATTGCAAGTTTTAAACTTTAAGCTAAAAACTTTCTGATTTATCTTAAAGTTAAGATCTTGAAGTTGTGAAGTTATGAATTGCAAGTTTTAAACTTTAAGATACTAAGTTCTGATTTATCTTAAAGTTAAGATCTTGAAGTTGTGAAGTTATGAATTTCAAGTTTTAAACTTTAAGCTAAAAACTTTCTGATTTATCTTAAAGTTAAGATCTTGAAGTTGTGAAGTTATGAATTGCAAGTTTTAAACTTTAAGCTAAAAACTTTCTCATTTATCTTAAAGTTAAGATCTTGAAGTTGTGAAGTTATGAATTTCAAGTTTTAAACTTTAAGCTAAAAACTTTCTGATTTATCTTAAAGTTAAGATCTTGAAGTTGTGAAGTTATGAATTTCAAGTTTTAAACTTTAAGCTAAAAACTTTCTGATTTATCTTAAAGTTAAGATCTTGAAGTTGTGAAGTTATGAATTGCAAGTTTTAAACTTTAAGCTAAAAACTTTCTGATTTATCTTAAAGTTAAGATCTTGAAGTTGTGAAGTTATGAATTGCAAGTTTTAAACTTTAAGCTAAAAACTTTCTGATTTATCTTAAAGTTAAGATCTTGAAGTTGTGAAGTTATGAATTGCAAGTTTTAAACTTTAAGCTAAAAACTTTCTGATTTATCTTAAAGTTAAGATCTTGAAGTTGTGAAGTTATGAATTGCAAGTTTTAAACTTTAAGCTAAAAACTTTCTGATTTATCTTAAAGTTAAGATCTTGAAGTTGTGAAGTTATGAATTGCAAGTTTTAAACTTTAAGATACTAAGTTCTGATTTATCTTAAAGTTAAGATCTTGAAGTTGTGAAGTTATGAATTTCAAGTTTTAAACTTTAAGCTAAAAACTTTCTGATTTATCTTAAAGTTAAGATCTTGAAGTTGTGAAGTTATGAATTGCAAGTTTTAAACTTTAAGCTAAAAACTTTCTGATTTATCTTAAAGTTAACATCTTGAAGTTGTGAAGTTATGAATTGCAAGTTTTAAACTTTAAGCTAAAAACTTTCTGATTTATCTTAAAGTTAAGATCTTGAAGTTGTGAAGTTATGAATTGCAAGTTTTAAACTTTAAGATACTAAGTTCTGATTTATCTTAAAGTTAAGATCTTGAAGTTGTGAAGTTATGAATTTCAAGTTTTAAACTTTAAGCTAAAAACTTTCTGATTTATCTTAAAGTTAAGATCTTGAAGTTGTGAAGTTATGAATTGCAAGTTTTAAACTTTAAGCTAAAAACTTTCTGATTTATCTTAAAGTTAACATCTTGAAGTTGTGAAGTTATGAATTGCAAGTTTTAAACTTTAAGCTAAAAACTTTCTGATTTATCTTAAAGTTAAGATCTTGAAGTTGTGAAGTTATGAATTGCAAGTTTTAAACTTTAAGATACTAAGTTCTGATTTATCTTAAAGTTAAGATCTTGAAGTTGTGAAGTTATGAATTGCAAGTTTTAAACTTTAAGCTAAAAACTTTCTGATTTATCTTAAAGTTAAGATCTTGAAGTTGTGAAGTTATGAATTGCAAGTTTTAAACTTTAAGATACTAAGTTCTGATTTATCTTAAAGTTAAGATCTTGAAGTTGTGAAGTTATGAATTTCAAGTTTTAAACTTTAAGCTAAAAACTTTCTGATTTATCTTAAAGTTAAGATCTTGAAGTTGTGAAGTTATGAATTGCAAGTTTTAAACTTTAAGCTAAAAACTTTCTGATTTATCTTAAAGTTAAGATCTTGAAGTTGTGAAGTTATGAATTTCAAGTTTTAAACTTTAAGCTAAAAACTTTCTGATTTATCTTAAAGTTAAGATCTTGAAGTTGTGAAGTTATGAATTTCAAGTTTTAAACTTTAAGCTAAAAACTTTCTGATTTATCTTAAAGTTAAGATCTTGAAGTTGTGAAGTTATGAATTGCAAGTTTTAAACTTTAAGCTAAAAACTTTCTGATTTATCTTAAAGTTAAGATCTTGAAGTTGTGAAGTTATGAATTTCAAGTTTTAAACTTTAAGCTAAAAACTTTCTGATTTATCTTAAAGTTAAGATCTTGAAGTTGTGAAGTTATGAATTTCAAGTTTTAAACTTTAAGATACTAAGTTCTGATTTATCTTAAAGTTAAGATCTTGAAGTTGTGAAGTTATGAATTGCAAGTTTTAAACTTTAAGCTAAAAACTTTCTGATTTATCTTAAAGTTAAGATCTTGAAGTTGTGAAGTTATGAATTGCAAGTTTTAAACTTTAAGCTAAAAACTTTCTGATTTATCTTAAAGTTAAGATCTTGAAGTTGTGAAGTTATGAATTGCAAGTTTTAAACTTTAAGATACTAAGTTCTGATTTATCTTAAAGTTAAGATCTTGAAGTTGTGAAGTTATGAATTTCAAGTTTTAAACTTTAAGCTAAAAACTTTCTGATTTATCTTAAAGTTAAGATCTTGAAGTTGTGAAGTTATGAATTGCAAGTTTTAAACTTTAAGCTAAAAACTTTCTCATTTATCTTAAAGTTAAGATCTTGAAGTTGTGAAGTTATGAATTTCAAGTTTTAAACTTTAAGCTAAAAACTTTCTGATTTATCTTAAAGTTAAGATCTTGAAGTTGTGAAGTTATGAATTTCAAGTTTTAAACTTTAAGCTAAAAACTTTCTGATTTATCTTAAAGTTAAGATCTTGAAGTTGTGAAGTTATGAATTGCAAGTTTTAAACTTTAAGCTAAAAACTTTCTGATTTATCTTAAAGTTAAGATCTTGAAGTTGTGAAGTTATGAATTGCAAGTTTTAAACTTTAAGCTAAAAACTTTCTGATTTATCTTAAAGTTAAGATCTTGAAGTTGTGAAGTTATGAATTGCAAGTTTTAAACTTTAAGCTAAAAACTTTCTGATTTATCTTAAAGTTAAGATCTTGAAGTTGTGAAGTTATGAATTGCAAGTTTTAAACTTTAAGCTAAAAACTTTCTGATTTATCTTAAAGTTAAGATCTTGAAGTTGTGAAGTTATGAATTGCAAGTTTTAAACTTTAAGCTAAAAACTTTCTGATTTATCTTAAAGTTAAGATCTTGAAGTTGTGAAGTTATGAATTGCAAGTTTTAAACTTTAAGATACTAAGTTCTGATTTATCTTAAAGTTAAGATCTTGAAGTTGTGAAGTTATGAATTTCAAGTTTTAAACTTTAAGCTAAAAACTTTCTGATTTATCTTAAAGTTAAGATCTTGAAGTTGTGAAGTTATGAATTGCAAGTTTTAAACTTTAAGCTAAAAACTTTCTGATTTATCTTAAAGTTAACATCTTGAAGTTGTGAAGTTATGAATTGCAAGTTTTAAACTTTAAGCTAAAAACTTTCTGATTTATCTTAAAGTTAAGATCTTGAAGTTGTGAAGTTATGAATTGCAAGTTTTAAACTTTAAGATACTAAGTTCTGATTTATCTTAAAGTTAAGATCTTGAAGTTGTGAAGTTATGAATTGCAAGTTTTAAACTTTAAGCTAAAAACTTTCTGATTTATCTTAAAGTTAAGATCTTGAAGTTGTGAAGTTATGAATTGCAAGTTTTAAACTTTAAGATACTAAGTTCTGATTTATCTTAAAGTTAAGATCTTGAAGTTGTGAAGTTATGAATTTCAAGTTTTAAACTTTAAGCTAAAAACTTTCTGATTTATCTTAAAGTTAAGATCTTGAAGTTGTGAAGTTATGAATTGCAAGTTTTAAACTTTAAGCTAAAAACTTTCTGATTTATCTTAAAGTTAAGATCTTGAAGTTGTGAAGTTATGAATTTCAAGTTTTAAACTTTAAGCTAAAAACTTTCTGATTTATCTTAAAGTTAAGATCTTGAAGTTGTGAAGTTATGAATTTCAAGTTTTAAACTTTAAGCTAAAAACTTTCTGATTTATCTTAAAGTTAAGATCTTGAAGTTGTGAAGTTATGAATTGCAAGTTTTAAACTTTAAGCTAAAAACTTTCTGATTTATCTTAAAGTTAAGATCTTGAAGTTGTGAAGTTATGAATTTCAAGTTTTAAACTTTAAGCTAAAAACTTTCTGATTTATCTTAAAGTTAAGATCTTGAAGTTGTGAAGTTATGAATTGCAAGTTTTAAACTTTAAGCTAAAAACTTTCTGATTTATCTTAAAGTTAAGATCTTGAAGTTGTGAAGTTATGAATTGCAAGTTTTAAACTTTAAGCTAAAAACTTTCTGATTTATCTTAAAGTTAAGATCTTGAAGTTGTGAAGTTATGAATTTCAAGTTTTAAACTTTAAGCTAAAAACTTTCTGATTTATCTTAAAGTTAAGATCTTGAAGTTGTGAAGTTATGAATTGCAAGTTTTAAACTTTAAGCTAAAAACTTTTTTATTTATCTTAAAGTTAAGATCTTGAAGTTGTGAAGTTATGAATTTCAAGTTTTAAACTTTAAGCTAAAAACTTTCTGATTTATCTTAAAGTTAAGATCTTGAAGTTGTGAAGTTATGAATTTCAAGTTTTAAACTTTAAGCTAAAAACTTTCTGATTTATCTTAAAGTTAAGATCTTGAAGTTGTGAAGTTATGAATTTCAAGTTTTAAACTTTAAGCTAAAAACTTTCTGATTTATCTTAAAGTTAAGATCTTGAAGTTGTGAAGTGGACAGTGATTCTCGCTCCAATATTTGACGAAGTAAAGGTTCTTGGGTGTAAGGAGACGGAATAAATAAAACACAATTTTCACTCAATCGACATGTTTCGGCACAGATTCCTGGCCATCTTCAGGACTGTAATTAAATGAACTGTATCATACAAAGTTGGACAATATAAAGGTATATTTGTGTACAATAATTAATAAAAATAATAAGGTTTACGAAATGTGGTGTAGTAATTTACCTTTTGAGTAGGTGTAAATGTGAATTCCGTAAAAATGTAATTCATACAGTCATTTAGACAAAGAAGCCGAAACATCTAATAATAACCAACACAGTCGGTTCGTGCATAGCACTAAATACAAGTTAAAATCACGAAATCTATAGTCTACAGGTAGTAAAATACAAAGTGGCAAAATGTCAGCTAGATAAAAAACATATACAACAAAGTAGGACCAACCAGGTAAGTTAGAACAAACCAAAAAGTCAAAAAATCACTGGTCCTAGTGTCGGCAAATTAAAATGTCAAAAACATAAACAATAACACAATCACAAGTTACTAGTTAATTCCAACTTCGCGCCGTGTCACTTAGTTCGTCTAGATAGAAACAATTATCTCGTTGGATCAAACATTACACTTGTCCTTTCACTAAGGGGTTCGATGACCCTTTTGTTTTGCTATTGAAAATCCTCAGCACCGCCTTATATGACGCATTAATTGGTTCAAAGTCCGTAACCTTATTTACGTTGTTCACCTCCTCAGCAATATAGGCCGCTTCCAGAAACGCTCTTTTAGGAAAATATGGCTCTTCAGCTAAAACCGTGACATCATCCTCATTGAAGAAATGGTTATGTTTGTTAAGGTGCTCGGAAATACCGGTTTTGTTGGAGCCTTTCTTAGCGTCTCCAACGTGTTGGGATAGACGCTTTGATAGCAATTGGCAGGTTTGTCCCACGTATGTTTTTGCACATTCACAGGTTATTTTATAAATTACTCCACTTCTGTAAAAGATAAAGTAAAAGATGCTGTTCCTAACAACTACAGAAGTGGAGTAATTTATAAAATAACCTGTGAATGTGCAAAAACATACGTGGGACAAACCTGCCAATTGCTATCAAAGCGTCTATCCCAACACGTTGGAGACGCTAAGAAAGGCTCCAACAAAACCGGTATTTCCGAGCACCTTAACAAACATAACCATTTCTTCAATGAGGATGATGTCACGGTTTTAGCTGAAGAGCCATATTTTCCTAAAAGAGCGTTTCTGGAAGCGGCCTATATTGCTGAGGAGGTGAACAACGTAAATAAGGTTACGGACTTTGAACCAATTAATGCGTCATATAAGGCGGTGCTGAGGATTTTCAATAGCAAAACAAAAGGGTCATCGAACCCCTTAGTGAAAGGACAAGTGTAATGTTTGATCCAACGAGATAATTGTTTCTATCTAGACGAACTAAGTGACACGGCGCGAAGTTGGAATTAACTAGTAACTTGTGATTGTGTTATTGTTTATGTTTTTGACATTTTAATTTGCCGACACTAGGACCAGTGATTTTTTGACTTTTTGGTTTGTTCTAACTTACCTGGTTGGTCCTACTTTGTTGTATATGTTTTTTATCTAGCTGACATTTTGCCACTTTGTATTTTACTACCTGTAGACTATAGATTTCGTGATTTTAACTTGTATTTAGTGCTATGCACGAACCGACTGTGTTGGTTATTATTAGATGTTTCGGCTTCTTTGTCTAAATGACTGTATGAATTACATTTTTACGGAATTCACATTTACACCTACTCAAAAGGTAAATTACTACACCACATTTCGTAAACCTTATTATTTTTATTAATTATTGTACACAAATATACCTTTATATTGTCCAACTTTGTATGATACAGTTCATTTAATTACAGTCCTGAAGATGGCCAGGAATCTGTGCCGAAACATGTCGATTGAGTGAAAATTGTGTTTTATTTATTCCGTCTCCTTACACCCAAGAACCTTTACTTCGTTGAAGTTGTGAAGTTATGAATTTCAAGTTTTAAACTTTAAGATACTAAGTTCTGATTTATCTTAAAGTTAAGATCTTGAAGTTGTGAAGTTATGAATTTCAAGTTTTAAACTTTAAGCTAAAAACTTTCTGATTTATCTTAAAGTTAAGATCTTGAAGTTGTGAAGTTATGAATTTCAAGTTTTAAACTTTAAGATACTAAGTTCTGATTTATCTTAAAGTTAAGATCTTGAAGTTGTGAAGTTATGAATTGCAAGTTTTAAACTTTAAGATACTAAGTTCTGATTTATCTTAAAGTTAAGATCTTGAAGTTGTGAAGTTATGAATTGCAAGTTTTAAACTTTAAGCTAAAAACTTTCTGATTTATCTTAAAGTTAAGATCTTGAAGTTGTGAAGTTATGAATTGCAAGTTTTAAACTTTAAGATACTAAGTTCTGATTTATCTTAAAGTTAAGATCTTGAAGTTGTGAAGTTATGAATTTCAAGTTTTAAACTTTAAGCTAAAAACTTTCTGATTTATCTTAAAGTTAAGATCTTGAAGTTGTGAAGTTATGAATTGCAAGTTTTAAACTTTAAGCTAAAAACTTTCTGATTTATCTTAAAGTTAAGATCTTGAAGTTGTGAAGTTATGAATTTCAAGTTTTAAACTTTAAGCTAAAAACTTTCTGATTTATCTTAAAGTTAAGATCTTGAAGTTGTGAAGTTATGAATTTCAAGTTTTAAACTTTAAGCTAAAAACTTTCTGATTTATCTTAAAGTTAAGATCTTGAAGTTGTGATGTTATGAATTGCAAGTTTTAAACTTTAAGCTAAAAACTTTCTGATTTATCTTAAAGTTAAGATCTTGAAGTTGTGAAGTTATGAATTTCAAGTTTTAAACTTTAAGATACTAAGTTCTGATTTATCTTAAAGTTAAGATCTTGAAGTTGTGAAGTTATGAATTGCAAGTTTTAAACTTTAAGCTAAAAACTTTCTGATTTATCTTAAAGTTAAGATCTTGAAGTTGTGAAGTTATGAATTGCAAGTTTTAAACTTTAAGCTAAAAACTTTCTGATTTATCTTAAAGTTAAGATCTTGAAGTTGTGAAGTTATGAATTTCAAGTTTTAAACTTTAAGCTAAAAACTTTCTGATTTATCTTAAAGTTAAGATCTTGAAGTTGTGAAGTTATGAATTGCAAGTTTTAAACTTTAAGCTAAAAACTTTCTGATTTATCTTAAAGTTAAGATCTTGAAGTTGTGAAGTTATGAATTTCAAGTTTTAAACTTTAAGCTAAAAACTTTCTGATTTATCTTAAAGTTAAGATCTTGAAGTTGTGAAGTTATGAATTTCAAGTTTTAAACTTTAAGCTAAAAACTTTCTGATTTATCTTAAAGTTAAGATCTTGAAGTTGTGAAGTTATGAATTTCAAGTTTTAAACTTTAAGCTAAAAACTTTCTGATTTATCTTAAAGTTAAGATCTTGAAGTTGTGAAGTTATGAATTTCAAGTTTTAAACTTTAAGATACTAAGTTCTGATTTATCTTAAAGTTAAGATCTTGAAGTTGTGAAGTTATGAATTTCAAGTTTTAAACTTTAAGCTAAAAACTTTCTGATTTATCTTAAAGTTAAGATCTTGAAGTTGTGAAGTTATGAATTTCAAGTTTTAAACTTTAAGATACTAAGTTCTGATTTATCTTAAAGTTAAGATCTTGAAGTTGTGAAGTTATGAATTGCAAGTTTTAAACTTTAAGCTAAAAACTTTCTGATTTATCTTAAAGTTAAGATCTTGAAGTTGTGAAGTTATGAATTTCAAGTTTTAAACTTTAAGCTAAAAACTTTCTGATTTATCTTAAAGTTAAGATCTTGAAGTTGTGAAGTTATGAATTTCAAGTTTTAAACTTTAAGCTAAAAACTTTCTGATTTATCTTAAAGTTAAGATCTTGAAGTTGTGAAGTTATGAATTTCAAGTTTTAAACTTTAAGCTAAAAACTTTCTGATTTATCTTAAAGTTAAGATCTTGAAGTTGTGAAGTTATGAATTTCAAGTTTTAAACTTTAAGCTAAAAACTTTCTGATTTATCTTAAAGTTAAGATCTTGAAGTTGTGAAGTTATGAATTGCAAGTTTTAAACTTTAAGCTAAAAACTTTCTGATTTATCTTAAAGTTAAGATCTTGAAGTTGTGAAGTTATGAATTTCAAGTTTTAAACTTTAAGCTAAAAACTTTCTGATTTATCTTAAAGTTAAGATCTTGAAGTTGTGAAGTTATGAATTGCAAGTTTTAAACTTTAAGCTAAAAACTTTCTGATTTATCTTAAAGTTAAGATCTTGAAGTTGTGAAGTTATGAATTGCAAGTTTTAAACTTTAAGATACTAAGTTCTGATTTATCTTAAAGTTAAGATCTTGAAGTTGTGAAGTTATGAATTTCAAGTTTTAAACTTTAAGCTAAAAACTTTCTGATTTATCTTAAAGTTAAGATCTTGAAGTTGTGAAGTTATGAATTGCAAGTTTTAAACTTTAAGCTAAAAACTTTCTGATTTATCTTAAAGTTAAGATCTTGAAGTTGTGAAGTTATGAATTTCAAGTTTTAAACTTTAAGCTAAAAACTTTCTGATTTATCTTAAAGTTAAGATCTTGAAGTTGTGAAGTTATGAATTTCAAGTTTTAAACTTTAAGCTAAAAACTTTCTGATTTATCTTAAAGTTAAGATCTTGAAGTTGTGAAGTTATGAATTGCAAGTTTTAAACTTTAAGCTAAAAACTTTCTGATTTATCTTAAAGTTAAGATCTTGAAGTTGTGAAGTTATGAATTTCAAGTTTTAAACTTTAAGCTAAAAACTTTCTGATTTATCTTAAAGTTAAGATCTTGAAGTTGTGAAGTTATGAATTGCAAGTTTTAAACTTTAAGCTAAAAACTTTCTGATTTATCTTAAAGTTAAGATCTTGAAGTTGTGAAGTTATGAATTTCAAGTTTTAAACTTTAAGCTAAAAACTTTCTGATTTATCTTAAAGTTAAGATCTTGAAGTTGTGAAGTTATGAATTTCAAGTTTTAAACTTTAAGCTAAAAACTTTCTGATTTATCTTAAAGTTAAGATCTTGAAGTTGTGAAGTTATGAATTTCAAGTTTTAAACTTTAAGATACTAAGTTCTGATTTATCTTAAAGTTAAGATCTTGAAGTTGTGAAGTTATGAATTGCAAGTTTTAAACTTTAAGATACTAAGTTCTGATTTATCTTAAAGTTAAGATCTTGAAGTTGTGAAGTTATGAATTGCAAGTTTTAAACTTTAAGATACTAAGTTCTGATTTATCTTAAAGTTAAGATCTTGAAGTTGTGAAGTTATGAATTGCAAGTTTTAAACTTTAAGCTAAAAACTTTCTGATTTATCTTAAAGTTAAGATCTTGAAGTTGTGAAGTTATGAATTTCAAGTTTTAAACTTTAAGATACTAAGTTCTGATTTATCTTAAAGTTAAGATCTTGAAGTTGTGAAGTTATGAATTGCAAGTTTTAAACTTTAAGCTAAAAACTTTCTGATTTATCTTAAAGTTAAGATCTTGAAGTTGTGAAGTTATGAATTTCAAGTTTTAAACTTTAAGCTAAAAACTTTCTGATTTATCTTAAAGTTAAGATCTTGAAGTTGTGAAGTTATGAATTGCAAGTTTTAAACTTTAAGCTAAAAACTTTCTGATTTATCTTAAAGTTAAGATCTTGAAGTTGTGAAGTCATGAATTGCAAGTTTTAAACTTTAAGCTAAAAACTTTCTGATTTATCTTAAAGTTAAGATCTTGAAGTTGTGAAGTTATGAATTTCAAGTTTTAAACTTTAAGATACTAAGTTCTGATTTATCTTAAAGTTAAGATCTTGAAGTTGTGAAGTTATGAATTGCAAGTTTTAAACTTTAAGCTAAAAACTTTCTGATTTATCTTAAAGTTAAGATCTTGAAGTTGTGAAGTTATGAATTGCAAGTTTTAAACTTTAAGCTAAAAACTTTCTGATTTATCTTAAAGTTAAGATCTTGAAGTTGTGAAGTTATGAATTGCAAGTTTTAAACTTTAAGATACTAAGTTCTGATTTATCTTAAAGTTAAGATCTTGAAGTTGTGAAGTTATGAATTGCAAGTTTTAAACTTTAAGCTAAAAACTTTCTGATTTATCTTAAAGTTAAGATCTTGAAGTTGTGAAGTTATGAATTGCAAGTTTTAAACTTTAAGATACTAAGTTCTGATTTATCTTAAAGTTAAGATCTTGAAGTTGTGAAGTTATGAATTTCAAGTTTTAAACTTTAAGCTAAAAACTTTCTGATTTATCTTAAAGTTAAGATCTTGAAGTTGTGAAGTTATGAATTGCAAGTTTTAAACTTTAAGCTAAAAACTTTCTGATTTATCTTAAAGTTAAGATCTTGAAGTTGTGAAGTTATGAATTTCAAGTTTTAAACTTTAAGCTAAAAACTTTCTGATTTATCTTAAAGTTAAGATCTTGAAGTTGTGAAGTTATGAATTTCAAGTTTTAAACTTTAAGCTAAAAACTTTCTGATTTATCTTAAAGTTAAGATCTTGAAGTTGTGAAGTTATGAATTGCAAGTTTTAAACTTTAAGCTAAAAACTTTCTGATTTATCTTAAAGTTAAGATCTTGAAGTTGTGAAGTTATGAATTTCAAGTTTTAAACTTTAAGCTAAAAACTTTCTGATTTATCTTAAAGTTAAGATCTTGAAGTTGTGAAGTTATGAATTGCAAGTTTTAAACTTTAAGCTAAAAACTTTCTGATTTATCTTAAAGTTAAGATCTTGAAGTTGTGAAGTTATGAATTGCAAGTTTTAAACTTTAAGCTAAAAACTTTCTGATTTATCTTAAAGTTAAGATCTTGAAGTTGTGAAGTTATGAATTTCAAGTTTTAAACTTTAAGCTAAAAACTTTCTGATTTATCTTAAAGTTAAGATCTTGAAGTTGTGAAGTTATGAATTGCAAGTTTTAAACTTTAAGCTAAAAACTTTCTGATTTATCTTAAAGTTAAGATCTTGAAGTTGTGAAGTTATGAATTTCAAGTTTTAAACTTTAAGCTAAAAACTTTCTGATTTATCTTAAAGTTAAGATCTTGAAGTTGTGAAGTTATGAATTTCAAGTTTTAAACTTTAAGCTAAAAACTTTCTGATTTATCTTAAAGTTAAGATCTTGAAGTTGTGAAGTTATGAATTTCAAGTTTTAAACTTTAAGCTAAAAACTTTCTGATTTATCTTAAAGTTAAGATCTTGAAGTTGTGAAGTTATGAATTTCAAGTTTTAAACTTTAAGATACTAAGTTCTGATTTATCTTAAAGTTAAGATCTTGAAGTTGTGAAGTTATGAATTTCAAGTTTTAAACTTTAAGCTAAAAACTTTCTGATTTATCTTAAAGTTAAGATCTTGAAGTTGTGAAGTTATGAATTTCAAGTTTTAAACTTTAAGATACTAAGTTCTGATTTATCTTAAAGTTAAGATCTTGAAGTTGTGAAGTTATGAATTGCAAGTTTTAAACTTTAAGATACTAAGTTCTGATTTATCTTAAAGTTAAGATCTTGAAGTTGTGAAGTTATGAATTGCAAGTTTTAAACTTTAAGCTAAAAACTTTCTGATTTATCTTAAAGTTAAGATCTTGAAGTTGTGAAGTTATGAATTGCAAGTTTTAAACTTTAAGATACTAAGTTCTGATTTATCTTAAAGTTAAGATCTTGAAGTTGTGAAGTTATGAATTTCAAGTTTTAAACTTTAAGCTAAAAACTTTCTGATTTATCTTAAAGTTAAGATCTTGAAGTTGTGAAGTTATGAATTGCAAGTTTTAAACTTTAAGCTAAAAACTTTCTGATTTATCTTAAAGTTAAGATCTTGAAGTTGTGAAGTTATGAATTTCAAGTTTTAAACTTTAAGCTAAAAACTTTCTGATTTATCTTAAAGTTAAGATCTTGAAGTTGTGAAGTTATGAATTTCAAGTTTTAAACTTTAAGCTAAAAACTTTCTGATTTATCTTAAAGTTAAGATCTTGAAGTTGTGAAGTTATGAATTGCAAGTTTTAAACTTTAAGCTAAAAACTTTCTGATTTATCTTAAAGTTAAGATCTTGAAGTTGTGAAGTTATGAATTTCAAGTTTTAAACTTTAAGATACTAAGTTCTGATTTATCTTAAAGTTAAGATCTTGAAGTTGTGAAGTTATGAATTGCAAGTTTTAAACTTTAAGCTAAAAACTTTCTGATTTATCTTAAAGTTAAGATCTTGAAGTTGTGAAGTTATGAATTGCAAGTTTTAAACTTTAAGCTAAAAACTTTCTGATTTATCTTAAAGTTAAGATCTTGAAGTTGTGAAGTTATGAATTTCAAGTTTTAAACTTTAAGCTAAAAACTTTCTGATTTATCTTAAAGTTAAGATCTTGAAGTTGTGAAGTTATGAATTGCAAGTTTTAAACTTTAAGCTAAAAACTTTCTGATTTATCTTAAAGTTAAGATCTTGAAGTTGTGAAGTTATGAATTTCAAGTTTTAAACTTTAAGCTAAAAACTTTCTGATTTATCTTAAAGTTAAGATCTTGAAGTTGTGAAGTTATGAATTTCAAGTTTTAAACTTTAAGCTAAAAACTTTCTGATTTATCTTAAAGTTAAGATCTTGAAGTTGTGAAGTTATGAATTTCAAGTTTTAAACTTTAAGCTAAAAACTTTCTGATTTATCTTAAAGTTAAGATCTTGAAGTTGTGAAGTTATGAATTTCAAGTTTTAAACTTTAAGATACTAAGTTCTGATTTATCTTAAAGTTAAGATCTTGAAGTTGTGAAGTTATGAATTTCAAGTTTTAAACTTTAAGCTAAAAACTTTCTGATTTATCTTAAAGTTAAGATCTTGAAGTTGTGAAGTTATGAATTTCAAGTTTTAAACTTTAAGATACTAAGTTCTGATTTATCTTAAAGTTAAGATCTTGAAGTTGTGAAGTTATGAATTGCAAGTTTTAAACTTTAAGCTAAAAACTTTCTGATTTATCTTAAAGTTAAGATCTTGAAGTTGTGAAGTTATGAATTTCAAGTTTTAAACTTTAAGCTAAAAACTTTCTGATTTATCTTAAAGTTAAGATCTTGAAGTTGTGAAGTTATGAATTTCAAGTTTTAAACTTTAAGCTAAAAACTTTCTGATTTATCTTAAAGTTAAGATCTTGAAGTTGTGAAGTTATGAATTTCAAGTTTTAAACTTTAAGCTAAAAACTTTCTGATTTATCTTAAAGTTAAGATCTTGAAGTTGTGAAGTTATGAATTTCAAGTTTTAAACTTTAAGCTAAAAACTTTCTGATTTATCTTAAAGTTAAGATCTTGAAGTTGTGAAGTTATGAATTGCAAGTTTTAAACTTTAAGCTAAAAACTTTCTGATTTATCTTAAAGTTAAGATCTTGAAGTTGTGAAGTTATGAATTTCAAGTTTTAAACTTTAAGCTAAAAACTTTCTGATTTATCTTAAAGTTAAGATCTTGAAGTTGTGAAGTTATGAATTGCAAGTTTTAAACTTTAAGCTAAAAACTTTCTGATTTATCTTAAAGTTAAGATCTTGAAGTTGTGAAGTTATGAATTGCAAGTTTTAAACTTTAAGATACTAAGTTCTGATTTATCTTAAAGTTAAGATCTTGAAGTTGTGAAGTTATGAATTTCAAGTTTTAAACTTTAAGCTAAAAACTTTCTGATTTATCTTAAAGTTAAGATCTTGAAGTTGTGAAGTTATGAATTGCAAGTTTTAAACTTTAAGCTAAAAACTTTCTGATTTATCTTAAAGTTAAGATCTTGAAGTTGTGAAGTTATGAATTTCAAGTTTTAAACTTTAAGCTAAAAACTTTCTGATTTATCTTAAAGTTAAGATCTTGAAGTTGTGAAGTTATGAATTTCAAGTTTTAAACTTTAAGCTAAAAACTTTCTGATTTATCTTAAAGTTAAGATCTTGAAGTTGTGAAGTTATGAATTGCAAGTTTTAAACTTTAAGCTAAAAACTTTCTGATTTATCTTAAAGTTAAGATCTTGAAGTTGTGAAGTTATGAATTTCAAGTTTTAAACTTTAAGCTAAAAACTTTCTGATTTATCTTAAAGTTAAGATCTTGAAGTTGTGAAGTTATGAATTGCAAGTTTTAAACTTTAAGCTAAAAACTTTCTGATTTATCTTAAAGTTAAGATCTTGAAGTTGTGAAGTTATGAATTTCAAGTTTTAAACTTTAAGCTAAAAACTTTCTGATTTATCTTAAAGTTAAGATCTTGAAGTTGTGAAGTTATGAATTTCAAGTTTTAAACTTTAAGCTAAAAACTTTCTGATTTATCTTAAAGTTAAGATCTTGAAGTTGTGAAGTTATGAATTGGAAGTTTTAAACTTTAAGATACTAAGTTCTGATTTATCTTAAAGTTAAGATCTTGAAGTTGTGAAGTTATGAATTGCAAGTTTTAAACTTTAAGATACTAAGTTCTGATTTATCTTAAAGTTAAGATCTTGAAGTTGTGAAGTTATGAATTTCAAGTTTTAAACTTTAAGATACTAAGTTCTGATTTATCTTAAAGTTAAGATCTTGAAGTTGTGAAGTTATGAATTTCAAGTTTTAAACTTTAAGCTAAAAACTTTCTGATTTATCTTAAAGTTAAGATCTTGAAGTTGTGAAGTTATGAATTGCAAGTTTTAAACTTTAAGCTAAAAACTTTCTGATTTATCTTAAAGTTAAGATCTTGAAGTTGTGAAGTTATGAATTTCAAGTTTTAAACTTTAAGCTAAAAACTTTCTGATTTATCTTAAAGTTAAGATCTTGAAGTTGTGAAGTTATGAATTTCAAGTTTTAAACTTTAAGCTAAAAACTTTCTGATTTATCTTAAAGTTAAGATCTTGAAGTTGTGAAGTTATGAATTTCAAGTTTTAAACTTTAAGCTAAAAACTTTCTGATTTATCTTAAAGTTAAGATCTTGAAGTTGTGAAGTTATGAATTTCAAGTTTTAAACTTTAAGATACTAAGTTCTGATTTATCTTAAAGTTAAGATCTTGAAGTTGTGAAGTTATGAATTGCAAGTTTTAAACTTTAAGCTAAAAACTTTCTGATTTATCTTAAAGTTAAGATCTTGAAGTTGTGAAGTTATGAATTTCAAGTTTTAAACTTTAAGCTAAAAACTTTCTGATTTATCTTAAAGTTAAGATCTTGAAGTTGTGAAGTTATGAATTTCAAGTTTTAAACTTTAAGCTAAAAACTTTCTGATTTATCTTAAAGTTAAGATCTTGAAGTTGTGAAGTTATGAATTTCAAGTTTTAAACTTTAAGATACTAAGTTCTGATTTATCTTAAAGTTAAGATCTTGAAGTTGTGAAGTTATGAATTGCAAGTTTTAAACTTTAAGATACTAAGTTCTGATTTATCTTAAAGTTAAGATCTTGAAGTTGTGAAGTTATGAATTGCAAGTTTTAAACTTTAAGCTAAAAACTTTCTGATTTATCTTAAAGTTAAGATCTTGAAGTTGTGAAGTTATGAATTTCAAGTTTTAAACTTTAAGCTAAAAACTTTCTGATTTATCTTAAAGTTAAGATCTTGAAGTTGTGAAGTTATGAATTGCAAGTTTTAAACTTTAAGCTAAAAACTTTCTGATTTATCTTAAAGTTAAGATCTTGAAGTTGTGAAGTTATGAATTTCAAGTTTTAAACTTTAAGATACTAAGTTCTGATTTATCTTAAAGTTAAGATCTTGAAGTTGTGAAGTTATGAATTGCAAGTTTTAAACTTTAAGCTAAAAACTTTCTGATTTATCTTAAAGTTAAGATCTTGAAGTTGTGAAGTTATGAATTTCAAGTTTTAAACTTTAAGCTAAAAACTTTCTGATTTATCTTAAAGTTAAGATCTTGAAGTTGTGAAGTTATGAATTGCAAGTTTTAAACTTTAAGCTAAAAACTTTCTGATTTATCTTAAAGTTAAGATCTTGAAGTTGTGAAGTTATGAATTGCAAGTTTTAAACTTTAAGCTAAAAACTTTCTGATTTATCTTAAAGTTAAGATCTTGAAGTTGTGAAGTTATGAATTTCAAGTTTTAAACTTTAAGATACTAAGTTCTGATTTATCTTAAAGTTAAGATCTTGAAGTTGTGAAGTTATGAATTGCAAGTTTTAAACTTTAAGCTAAAAACTTTCTGATTTATCTTAAAGTTAAGATCTTGAAGTTGTGAAGTTATGAATTTCAAGTTTTAAACTTTAAGCTAAAAACTTTCTGATTTATCTTAAAGTTAAGATCTTGAAGTTGTGAAGTTATGAATTTCAAGTTTTAAACTTTAAGCTAAAAACTTTCTGATTTATCTTAAAGTTAAGATCTTGAAGTTGTGAAGTTATGAATTGCAAGTTTTAAACTTTAAGATACTAAGTTCTGATTTATCTTAAAGTTAAGATCTTGAAGTTGTGAAGTTATGAATTGCAAGTTTTAAACTTTAAGCTAAAAACTTTCTGATTTATCTTAAAGTTAAGATCTTGAAGTTGTGAAGTTATGAATTGCAAGTTTTAAACTTTAAGCTAAAAACTTTCTGATTTATCTTAAAGTTAAGATCTTGAAGTTGTGAAGTTATGAATTTCAAGTTTTAAACTTTAAGATACTAAGTTCTGATTTATCTTAAAGTTAAGATCTTGAAGTTGTGAAGTTATGAATTGCAAGTTTTAAACTTTAAGCTAAAAACTTTCTGATTTATCTTAAAGTTAAGATCTTGAAGTTGTGAAGTTATGAATTTCAAGTTTTAAACTTTAAGATACTAAGTTCTGATTTATCTTAAAGTTAAGATCTTGAAGTTGTGAAGTTATGAATTTCAAGTTTTAAACTTTAAGCTAAAAACTTTCTGATTTATCTTAAAGTTAAGATCTTGAAGTTGTGAAGTTATGAATTGCAAGTTTTAAACTTTAAGCTAAAAACTTTCTGATTTATCTTAAAGTTAAGATCTTGAAGTTGTGAAGTTATGAATTGCAAGTTTTAAACTTTAAGCTAAAAACTTTCTGATTTATCTTAAAGTTAAGATCTTGAAGTTGTGAAGTTATGAATTGCAAGTTTTAAACTTTAAGCTAAAAACTTTCTGATTTATCTTAAAGTTAAGATCTTGAAGTTGTGAAGTTATGAATTGCAAGTTTTAAACTTTAAGCTAAAAACTTTCTGATTTATCTTAAAGTTAAGATCTTGAAGTTGTGAAGTTATGAATTGCAAGTTTTAAACTTTAAGCTAAAAACTTTCTGATTTATCTTAAAGTTAAGATCTTGAAGTTGTGAAGTTATGAATTTCAAGTTTTAAACTTTAAGATACTAAGTTCTGATTTATCTTAAAGTTAAGATCTTGAAGTTGTGAAGTTATGAATTGCAAGTTTTAAACTTTAAGCTAAAAACTTTCTGATTTATCTTAAAGTTAAGATCTTGAAGTTGTGAAGTTATGAATTGCAAGTTTTAAACTTTAAGCTAAAAACTTTCTGATTTATCTTAAAGTTAAGATCTTGAAGTTGTGAAGTTATGAATTTCAAGTTTTAAACTTTAAGATACTAAGTTCTGATTTATCTTAAAGTTAAGATCTTGAAGTTGTGAAGTTATGAATTTCAAGTTTTAAACTTTAAGATACTAAGTTCTGATTTATCTTAAAGTTAAGATCTTGAAGTTGTGAAGTTATGAATTGCAAGTTTTAAACTTTAAGATACTAAGTTCTGATTTATCTTAAAGTTAAGATCTTGAAGTTGTGAAGTTATGAATTTCAAGTTTTAAACTTTAAGCTAAAAACTTTCTGATTTATCTTAAAGTTAAGATCTTGAAGTTGTGAAGTTATGAATTTCAAGTTTTAAACTTTAAGATACTAAGTTCTGATTTATCTTAAAGTTAAGATCTTGAAGTTGTGAAGTTATGAATTGCAAGTTTTAAACTTTAAGCTAAAAACTTTCTGATTTATCTTAAAGTTAAGATCTTGAAGTTGTGAAGTTATGAATTGCAAGTTTTAAACTTTAAGCTAAAAACTTTCTGATTTATCTTAAAGTTAAGATCTTGAAGTTGTGAAGTTATGAATTTCAAGTTTTAAACTTTAAGATACTAAGTTCTGATTTATCTTAAAGTTAAGATCTTGAAGTTGTGAAGTTATGAATTTCAAGTTTTAAACTTTAAGATACTAAGTTCTGATTTATCTTAAAGTTAAGATCTTGAAGTTGTGAAGTTATGAATTTCAAGTTTTAAACTTTAAGCTAAAAACTTTCTGATTTATCTTAAAGTTAAGATCTTGAAGTTGTGAAGTTATGAATTGCAAGTTTTAAACTTTAAGCTAAAAACTTTCTGATTTATCTTAAAGTTAAGATCTTGAAGTTGTGAAGTTATGAATTGCAAGTTTTAAACTTTAAGCTAAAAACTTTCTGATTTATCTTAAAGTTAAGATCTTGAAGTTGTGAAGTTATGAATTTCAAGTTTTAAACTTTAAGATACTAAGTTCTGATTTATCTTAAAGTTAAGATCTTGAAGTTGTGAAGTTATGAATTGCAAGTTTTAAACTTTAAGCTAAAAACTTTCTGATTTATCTTAAAGTTAAGATCTTGAAGTTGTGAAGTTATGAATTTCAAGTTTTAAACTTTAAGCTAAAAACTTTCTGATTTATCTTAAAGTTAAGATCTTGAAGTTGTGAAGTTATGAATTTCAAGTTTTAAACTTTAAGCTAAAAACTTTCTGATTTATCTTAAAGTTAAGATCTTGAAGTTGTGAAGTTATGAATTGCAAGTTTTAAACTTTAAGATACTAAGTTCTGATTTATCTTAAAGTTAAGATCTTGAAGTTGTGAAGTTATGAATTGCAAGTTTTAAACTTTAAGCTAAAAACTTTCTGATTTATCTTAAAGTTAAGATCTTGAAGTTGTGAAGTTATGAATTGCAAGTTTTAAACTTTAAGCTAAAAACTTTCTGATTTATCTTAAAGTTAAGATCTTGAAGTTGTGAAGTTATGAATTTCAAGTTTTAAACTTTAAGATACTAAGTTCTGATTTATCTTAAAGTTAAGATCTTGAAGTTGTGAAGTTATGAATTGCAAGTTTTAAACTTTAAGCTAAAAACTTTCTGATTTATCTTAAAGTTAAGATCTTGAAGTTGTGAAGTTATGAATTTCAAGTTTTAAACTTTAAGATACTAAGTTCTGATTTATCTTAAAGTTAAGATCTTGAAGTTGTGAAGTTATGAATTTCAAGTTTTAAACTTTAAGCTAAAAACTTTCTGATTTATCTTAAAGTTAAGATCTTGAAGTTGTGAAGTTATGAATTGCAAGTTTTAAACTTTAAGCTAAAAACTTTCTGATTTATCTTAAAGTTAAGATCTTGAAGTTGTGAAGTTATGAATTGCAAGTTTTAAACTTTAAGCTAAAAACTTTCTGATTTATCTTAAAGTTAAGATCTTGAAGTTGTGAAGTTATGAATTGCAAGTTTTAAACTTTAAGCTAAAAACTTTCTGATTTATCTTAAAGTTAAGATCTTGAAGTTGTGAAGTTATGAATTGCAAGTTTTAAACTTTAAGCTAAAAACTTTCTGATTTATCTTAAAGTTAAGATCTTGAAGTTGTGAAGTTATGAATTGCAAGTTTTAAACTTTAAGCTAAAAACTTTCTGATTTATCTTAAAGTTAAGATCTTGAAGTTGTGAAGTTATGAATTTCAAGTTTTAAACTTTAAGATACTAAGTTCTGATTTATCTTAAAGTTAAGATCTTGAAGTTGTGAAGTTATGAATTGCAAGTTTTAAACTTTAAGCTAAAAACTTTCTGATTTATCTTAAAGTTAAGATCTTGAAGTTGTGAAGTTATGAATTGCAAGTTTTAAACTTTAAGCTAAAAACTTTCTGATTTATCTTAAAGTTAAGATCTTGAAGTTGTGAAGTTATGAATTTCAAGTTTTAAACTTTAAGATACTAAGTTCTGATTTATCTTAAAGTTAAGATCTTGAAGTTGTGAAGTTATGAATTTCAAGTTTTAAACTTTAAGATACTAAGTTCTGATTTATCTTAAAGTTAAGATCTTGAAGTTGTGAAGTTATGAATTGCAAGTTTTAAACTTTAAGATACTAAGTTCTGATTTATCTTAAAGTTAAGATCTTGAAGTTGTGAAGTTATGAATTTCAAGTTTTAAACTTTAAGCTAAAAACTTTCTGATTTATCTTAAAGTTAAGATCTTGAAGTTGTGAAGTTATGAATTTCAAGTTTTAAACTTTAAGATACTAAGTTCTGATTTATCTTAAAGTTAAGATCTTGAAGTTGTGAAGTTATGAATTGCAAGTTTTAAACTTTAAGCTAAAAACTTTCTGATTTATCTTAAAGTTAAGATCTTGAAGTTGTGAAGTTATGAATTGCAAGTTTTAAACTTTAAGCTAAAAACTTTCTGATTTATCTTAAAGTTAAGATCTTGAAGTTGTGAAGTTATGAATTTCAAGTTTTAAACTTTAAGATACTAAGTTCTGATTTATCTTAAAGTTAAGATCTTGAAGTTGTGAAGTTATGAATTTCAAGTTTTAAACTTTAAGATACTAAGTTCTGATTTATCTTAAAGTTAAGATCTTGAAGTTGTGAAGTTATGAATTTCAAGTTTTAAACTTTAAGCTAAAAACTTTCTGATTTATCTTAAAGTTAAGATCTTGAAGTTGTGAAGTTATGAATTTCAAGTTTTAAACTTTAAGATACTAAGTTCTGATTTATCTTAAAGTTAAGATCTTGAAGTTGTGAAGTTATGAATTGCAAGTTTTAAACTTTAAGCTAAAAACTTTCTGATTTATCTTAAAGTTAAGATCTTGAAGTTGTGAAGTTATGAATTTCAAGTTTTAAACTTTAAGCTAAAAACTTTCTGATTTATCTTAAAGTTAAGATCTTGAAGTTGTGAAGTTATGAATTTCTAGTTTTAAACTTTAAGCTAAAAACTTTCTGATTTATCTTAAAGTTAAGATCTTGCAGTTGTGAAGTTATGAATTGCAAGTTTTAAACTTTAAGCTAAAAACTTTCTGATTTATCTTAAAGTTAAGATCTTGAAGTTGTGAAGTTATGAAGTTCAAGTTTTAAACTTTAAGCTAAAAACTTTCTGATTTATCTTAAAGTTAAGATCTTGAAGTTGTGAAGTTATGAATTTCAAGTTTTAAACTTTAAGCTAAAAACTTTCTGATTTATCTTAAAGTTAAGATCTTGAAGTTGTGAAGTTATGAATTTCAAGTTTTAAACTTTAAGATACTAAGTTCTGATTTATCTTAAAGTTAAGATCTTGAAGTTGTGAAGTTATGAATTTCAAGTTTTAAACTTTAAGCTAAAAACTTTCTGATTTATCTTAAAGTTAAGATCTTGAAGTTGTGAAGTTATGAATTTCAAGTTTTAAACTTTAAGCTAAAAACTTTCTGATTTATCTTAAAGTTAAGATCTTGCAGTTGTGAAGTTATGAATTTCAAGTTTTAAACTTTAAGATACTAAGTTCTGATTTATCTTAAAGTTAAGATCTTGAAGTTGTGAAGTTATGAATTGCAAGTTTTAAACTTTAAGCTAAAAACTTTCTGATTTATCTTAAAGTTAAGATCTTGAAGTTGTGAAGTTATGAATTGCAAGTTTTAAACTTTAAGCTAAAAACTTTCTGATTTATCTTAAAGTTAAGATCTTGAAGTTGTGAAGTTATGAATTTCAAGTTTTAAACTTTAAGCTAAAAACTTTCTGATTTATCTTAAAGTTAAGATCTTGAAGTTGTGAAGTTATGAATTGCAAGTTTTAAACTTTAAGCTAAAAACTTTCTGATTTATCTTAAAGTTAAGATCTTGAAGTTGTGAAGTTATGAATTTCAAGTTTTAAACTTTAAGATACTAAGTTCTGATTTATCTTAAAGTTAAGATCTTGAAGTTGTGAAGTTATGAATTGCAAGTTTTAAACTTTAAGCTAAAAACTTTCTGATTTATCTTAAAGTTAAGATCTTGAAGTTGTGAAGTTATGAATTGCAAGTTTTAAACTTTAAGCTAAAAACTTTCTGATTTATCTTAAAGTTAAGATCTTGAAGTTGTGAAGTTATGAATTGCAAGTTTTAAACTTTAAGCTAAAAACTTTCTGATTTATCTTAAAGTTAAGATCTTGAAGTTGTGAAGTTATGAATTTCAAGTTTTAAACTTTAAGCTAAAAACTTTCTGATTTATCTTAAAGTTAAGATCTTGAAGTTGTGAAGTTATGAATTTCAAGTTTTAAACTTTAAGCTAAAAACTTTCTGATTTATCTTAAAGTTAAGATCTTGAAGTTGTGAAGTTATGAATTGCAAGTTTTAAACTTTAAGCTAAAAACTTTCTGATTTATCTTAAAGTTAAGATCTTGAAGTTGTGAAGTTATGAATTTCAAGTTTTAAACTTTAAGATACTAAGTTCTGATTTATCTTAAAGTTAAGATCTTGAAGTTGTGAAGTTATGAATTGCAAGTTTTAAACTTTAAGCTAAAAACTTTCTGATTTATCTTAAAGTTAAGATCTTGAAGTTGTGAAGTTATGAATTTCAAGTTTTAAACTTTAAGCTAAAAACTTTCTGATTTATCTTAAAGTTAAGATCTTGAAGTTGTGAAGTTATGAATTGCAAGTTTTAAACTTTAAGCTAAAAACTTTCTGATTTATCTTAAAGTTAAGATCTTGAAGTTGTGAAGTTATGAATTTCAAGTTTTAAACTTTAAGCTAAAAACTTTCTGATTTATCTTAAAGTTAAGATCTTGAAGTTGTGAAGTTATGAATTTCAAGTTTTAAACTTTAAGATACTAAGTTCTGATTTATCTTAAAGTTAAGATCTTGAAGTTGTGAAGTTATGAATTTCAAGTTTTAAACTTTAAGATACTAAGTTCTGATTTATCTTAAAGTTAAGATCTTGAAGTTGTGAAGTTATGAATTGCAAGTTTTAAACTTTAAGCTAAAAACTTCTGATTTATCTTAAAGTTAAGATCTTGAAGTTGTGAAGTTATGAATTTCAAGTTTTAAACTTTAAGATACTAAGTTCTGATTTATCTTAAAGTTAAGATCTTGAAGTTGTGAAGTTATGAATTTCAAGTTTTAAACTTTAAGATACTAAGTTCTGATTTATCTTAAAGTTAAGATCTTGAAGTTGTGAAGTTATGAATTGCAAGTTTTAAACTTTAAGCTAAAAACTTTCTGATTTATCTTAAAGTTAAGATCTTGAAGTTGTGAAGTTATGAATTTCAAGTTTTAAACTTTAAGCTAAAAACTTTCTGATTTATCTTAAAGTTTAGATCTTGAAGTTGTGAAGTTATGAATTGCAAGTTTTAAACTTTAAGCTAAAAACTTTCTGATTTATCTTAAAGTTAAGATCTTGAAGTTGTGAAGTTATGAATTTCAAGTTTTAAACTTTAAGCTAAAAACTTTCTGATTTATCTTAAAGTTAAGATCTTGAAGTTGTGAAGTTATGAATTTCAAGTTTTAAACTTTAAGATACTAAGTTCTGATTTATCTTAAAGTTAAGATCTTGAAGTTGTGAAGTTATGAATTTCAAGTTTTAAACTTTAAGATACTAAGTTCTGATTTATCTTAAAGTTAAGATCTTGAAGTTGTGAAGTTATGAATTGCAAGTTTTAAACTTTAAGCTAAAAACTTTCTGATTTATCTTAAAGTTAAGATCTTGAAGTTGTGAAGTTATGAATTTCAAGTTTTAAACTTTAAGATACTAAGTTCTGATTTATCTTAAAGTTAAGATCTTGAAGTTGTGAAGTTATGAATTTCAAGTTTTAAACTTTAAGATACTAAGTTCTGATTTATCTTAAAGTTAAGATCTTGAAGTTGTGAAGTTATGAATTGCAAGTTTTAAACTTTAAGATACTAAGTTCTGATTTATCTTAAAGTTAAGATCTTGAAGTTGTGAAGTTATGAATTGCAAGTTTTAAACTTTAAGCTAAAAACTTTCTGATTTATCTTAAAGTTAAGATCTTGAAGTTGTGAAGTTATGAATTTCAAGTTTTAAACTTTAAGCTAAAAACTTTCTGATTTATCTTAAAGTTAAGATCTTGAAGTTGTGAAGTTATGAATTTCAAGTTTTAAACTTTAAGATACTAAGTTCTGATTTATCTTAAAGTTAAGATCTTGAAGTTGTGAAGTTATGAATTTCAAGTTTTAAACTTTAAGATACTAAGTTCTGATTTATCTTAAAGTTAAGATCTTGAAGTTGTGAAGTTATGAATTGCAAGTTTTAAACTTTAAGCTAAAAACTTTCTGATTTATCTTAAAGTTAAGATCTTGAAGTTGTGAAGTTATGAATTGCAAGTTTTAAACTTTAAGCTAAAAACTTTCTGATTTATCTTAAAGTTAAGATCTTGAAGTTGTGAAGTTATGAATTGCAAGTTTTAAACTTTAAGCTAAAAACTTTCTGATTTATCTTAAAGTTAAGATCTTGAAGTTGTGAAGTTATGAATTTCAAGTTTTAAACTTTAAGATACTAAGTTCTGATTTATCTTAAAGTTAAGATCTTGAAGTTGTGAAGTTATGAATTTCAAGTTTTAAACTTTAAGATACTAAGTTCTGATTTATCTTAAAGTTAAGATCATGAAGTTGTGAAGTTATGAATTTCAAGTTTTAAACTTTAAGATACTAAGTTCTGATTTATCTTAAAGTTAAGATCTTGAAGTTGTGAAGTTATGAATTTCAAGTTTTAAACTTTAAGATACTAAGTTCTGATTTATCTTAAAGTTAAGATCTTGAAGTTGTGAAGTTATGAATTGCAAGTTTTAAACTTTAAGCTAAAAACTTTCTGATTTATCTTAAAGTTAAGATCTTGAAGTTGTGAAGTTATGAATTTCAAGTTTTAAACTTTAAGATACTAAGTTCTGATTTATCTTAAAGTTAAGATCTTGAAGTTGTGAAGTTATGAATTGCAAGTTTTAAACTTTAAGCTAAAAACTTTCTGATTTATCTTAAAGTTAAGATCTTGAAGTTGTGAAGTTATGAATTTCAAGTTTTAAACTTTAAGATACTAAGTTCTGATTTATCTTAAAGTTAAGATCTTGAAGTTGTGAAGTTATGAATTGCAAGTTTTAAACTTTAAGCTAAAAACTTTCTGATTTATCTTAAAGTTAAGATCTTGAAGTTGTGAAGTTATGAATTGCAAGTTTTAAACTTTAAGCTAAAAACTTTCTGATTTATCTTAAAGTTAAGATCTTGAAGTTGTGAAGTTATGAATTGCAAGTTTTAAACTTTAAGCTAAAAACTTTCTGATTTATCTTAAAGTTAAGATCTTGAAGTTGTGAAGTTATGAATTTCAAGTTTTAAACTTTAAGCTAAAAACTTTCTGATTTATCTTAAAGTTAAGATCTTGAAGTTGTGAAGTTATGAATTGCAAGTTTTAAACTTTAAGCTAAAAACTTTCTGATTTATCTTAAAGTTAAGATCTTGAAGTTGTGAAGTTATGAATTGCAAGTTTTAAACTTTAAGCTAAAAACTTTCTGATTTATCTTAAAGTTAAGATCTTGAAGTTGTGAAGTTACGAATTTCAAGTTTTAAACTTTAAGATACTAAGTTCTGATTTATCTTAAAGTTAAGATCTTGAAGTTGTGAAGTTATGAATTTCAAGTTTTAAACTTTAAGCTAAAAACTTTCTGATATATCTTAAAGTTAAGATCTTGAAGTTGTGAAGTTATGAATTTCAAGTTTTAAACTTTAAGATACTAAGTTCTGATTTATCTTAAAGTTAAGATCTTGAAGTTGTGAAGTTATGAATTTCAAGTTTTAAACTTTAAGCTAAAAACTTTCTGATTTATCTTAAAGTTAAGATCTTGAAGTTGTGAAGTTATGAATTGCAAGTTTTAAACTTTAAGCTAAAAACTTTCTGATTTATCTTAAAGTTAAGATCTTGAAGTTGTGAAGTTATGAATTTCAAGTTTTAAACTTTAAGCTAAAAACTTTCTGATTTATCTTAAAGTTAAGATCTTGAAGTTGTGAAGTTATGAATTTCAAGTTTTAAACTTTAAGCTAAAAACTTTCTGATTTATCTTAAAGTTAAGATCTTGAAGTTGTGAAGTTATGAATTGCAAGTTTTAAACTTTAAGCTAAAAACTTTCTGATTTATCTTAAAGTTAAGATCTTGAAGTTGTGAAGTTATGAATTTCAAGTTTTAAACTTTAAGCTAAAAACTTTCTGATTTATCTTAAAGTTAAGATCTTGAAGTTGTGAAGTTATGAATTTCAAGTTTTAAACTTTAAGCTAAAAACTTTCTGATTTATCTTAAAGTTAAGATCTTGACGTTGTGAAGTTATGAATTGCAAGTTTTAAACTTTAAGATACTAAGTTCTGATTTATCTTAAAGTTAAGATCTTGAAGTTGTGAAGTTATGAATTTCAAGTTTTAAACTTTAAGATACTAAGTTCTGATTTATCTTAAAGTTAAGATCTTGAAGTTGTGAAGTTATGAATTTCAAGTTTTAAACTTTAAGCTAAAAACTTTCTGATTTATCTTAAAGTTAAGATCTTGAAGTTGTGAAGTTATGAATTGCAAGTTTTAAACTTTAAGCTAAAAACTTTCTGATTTATCTTAAAGTTAAGATCTTGAAGTTGTGAAGTTATGAATTTCAAGTTTTAAACTTTAAGCTAAAAACTTTCTGATTTATCTTAAAGTTAAGATCTTGAAGTTGTGAAGTTATGAATTTCAAGTTTTAAACTTTAAGCTAAAAACTTTCTGATTTATCTTAAAGTTAAGATCTTGAAGTTGTGAAGTTATGAATTTCAAGTTTTAAACTTTAAGATACTAAGTTCTGATTTATCTTAAAGTTAAGATCTTGAAGTTGTGAAGTTATGAATTTCAAGTTATAAACTTTAAGATACTAAG
This sequence comes from Podabrus alpinus, assembly GCA_932274525.1. Classification (NCBI taxonomy): domain Eukaryota; kingdom Metazoa; phylum Arthropoda; class Insecta; order Coleoptera; family Cantharidae; genus Podabrus; species Podabrus alpinus. The sequence continues at coordinate 812,477 of CAKNZV010000007.1, read as the reverse complement.
TTCTGATTTATCTTAAAGTTAAGATCTTGAAGTTGTGAAGTTATGAATTTCAAGTTTTAAACTTTAAGATACTAAGTTCTGATTTATCTTAAAGTTAAGATCTTGAAGTTGTGAAGTTATGAATTGCAAGTTTTAAACTTTAAGATACTAAGTTCTGATTTATCTTAAAGTTAAGATCTTGAAGTTGTGAAGTTATGAATTGCAAGTTTTAAACTTTAAGCTAAAAACTTTCTGATTTATCTTAAAGTTAAGATCTTGAAGTTGTGAAGTTATGAATTGCAAGTTTTAAACTTTAAGCTAAAAACTTTCTGATTTATCTTAAAGTTAAGATCTTGAAGTTGTGAAGTTATGAATTGCAAGTTTTAAACTTTAAGCTAAAAACTTTCTGATTTATCTTAAAGTTAAGATCTTGAAGTTGTGAAGTTATGAATTTCAAGTTTTAAACTTTAAGCTAAAAACTTTCTGATTTATCTTAAAGTTAAGATCTTGAAGTTGTGAAGTTATGAATTGCAAGTTTTAAACTTTAAGCTAAAAACTTTCTGATTTATCTTAAAGTTAAGATCTTGAAGTTGTGAAGTTATGAATTGCAAGTTTTAAACTTTAAGCTAAAAACTTTCTGATTTATCTTAAAGTTAAGATCTTGAAGTTGTGAAGTTATGAATTTCAAGTTTTAAACTTTAAGATACTAAGTTCTGATTTATCTTAAAGTTAAGATCTTGAAGTTGTGAAGTTATGAATTGCAAGTTTTAAACTTTAAGCTAAAAACTTTCTGATTTATCTTAAAGTTAAGATCTTGAAGTTGTGAAGTTATGAATTTCAAGTTTTAAACTTTAAGCTAAAAACTTTCTGATTTATCTTAAAGTTAAGATCTTGAAGTTGTGAAGTTATGAATTTCAAGTTTTAAACTTTAAGATACTAAGTTCTGATTTATCTTAAAGTTAAGATCTTGAAGTTGTGAAGTTATGAATTTCAAGTTTTAAACTTTAAGATACTAAGTTCTGATTTATCTTAAAGTTAAGATCTTGAAGTTGTGAAGTTATGAATTTCAAGTTTTAAACTTTAAGCTAAAAACTTTCTGATTTATCTTAAAGTTAAGATCTTGAAGTTGTGAAGTTATGAATTTCAAGTTTTAAACTTTAAGATACTAAGTTCTGATTTATCTTAAAGTTAAGATCTTGAAGTTGTGAAGTTATGAATTGCAAGTTTTAAACTTTAAGATACTAAGTTCTGATTTATCTTAAAGTTAAGATCTTGAAGTTGTGAAGTTATGAATTTCAAGTTTTAAACTTTAAGCTAAAAACTTTCTGATTTATCTTATAGTTAAGATCTTGAAGTTGTGAAGTTATGAATTTCAAGTTTTAAACTTTAAGATACTAAGTTCTGATTTATCTTAAAGTTAAGATCTTGAAGTTGTGAAGTTATGAATTGCAAGTTTTAAACTTTAAGCTAAAAACTTTCTGATTTATCTTAAAGTTAAGATCTTGAAGTTGTGAAGTTATGAATTGCAAGTTTTAAACTTTAAGCTAAAAACTTTCTGATTTATCTTAAAGTTAAGATCTTGAAGTTGTGAAGTTATGAATTTCAAGTTTTAAACTTTAAGATACTAAGTTCTGATTTATCTTAAAGTTAAGATCTTGAAGTTGTGAAGTTATGAATTTCAAGTTTTAAACTTTAAGATACTAAGTTCTGATTTATCTTAAAGTTAAGATCTTGAAGTTGTGAAGTTATGAATTTCAAGTTTTAAACTTTAAGCTAAAAACTTTCTGATTTATCTTAAAGTTAAGATCTTGAAGTTGTGAAGTTATGAATTTCAAGTTTTAAACTTTAAGATACTAAGTTCTGATTTATCTTAAAGTTAAGATCTTGAAGTTGTGAAGTTATGAATTGCAAGTTTTAAACTTTAAGCTAAAAACTTTCTGATTTATCTTAAAGTTAAGATCTTGATGTTGTGAAGTTATGAATTTCAAGTTTTAAACTTTAAGCTAAAAACTTTCTGATTTATCTTAAAGTTAAGATCTTGAAGTTGTGAAGTTATAAATTTCAAGTTTTAAACTTTAAGCTAAAAACTTTCTGATTTATCTTAAAGTTAAGATCTTGAAGTTGTGAAGTTATGAATTGCAAGTTTTAAACTTTAAGCTAAAAACTTTCTGATTTATCTTAAAGTTAAGATCTTGAAGTTGTGAAGTTATGAATTTCAAGTTTTAAACTTTAAGATACTAAGTTCTGATTTATCTTAAAGTTAAGATCTTGAAGTTGTGAAGTTATGAATTGCAAGTTTTAAACTTTAAGCTAAAAACTTTCTGATTTATCTTAAAGTTAAGATCTTGAAGTTGTGAAGTTATGAATTTCAAGTTTTAAACTTTAAGATACTAAGTTCTGATTTATCTTAAAGTTAAGATCTTGAAGTTGTGAAGTTATGAATTGCAAGTTTTAAACTTTAAGCTAAAAACTTTCTGATTTATCTTAAAGTTAAGATCTTGAAGTTGTGAAGTTATGAATTGCAAGTTTTAAACTTTAAGCTAAAAACTTTCTGATTTATCTTAAAGTTAAGATCTTGAAGTTGTGAAGTTATGAATTTCAAGTTTTAAACTTTAAGATACTAAGTTCTGATTTATCTTAAAGTTAAGATCTTGAAGTTGTGAAGTTATGAATTTCAAGTTTTAAACTTTAAGATACTAAGTTCTGATTTATCTTAAAGTTAAGATCTTGAAGTTGTGAAGTTATGAATTGCAAGTTTTAAACTTTAAGCTAAAAACTTTCTGATTTATCTTAAAGTTAAGATCTTGAAGTTGTGAAGTTATGAATTGCAAGTTTTAAACTTTAAGCTAAAAACTTTCTGATTTATCTTAAAGTTAAGATCTTGAAGTTGTGAAGTTATGAATTTCAAGTTTTAAACTTTAAGCTAAAAACTTTCTGATTTATCTTAAAGTTAAGATCTTGAAGTTGTGAAGTTATGAATTTCAAGTTTTAAACTTTAAGATACTAAGTTCTGATTTATCTTAAAGTTAAGATCTTGAAGTTGTGAAGTTATGAATTTCAAGTTTTAAACTTTAAGCTAAAAACTTTCTGATTTATCTTAAAGTTAAGATCTTGAAGTTGTGAAGTTATGAATTTCAAGTTTTAAACTTTAAGATACTAAGTTCTGATTTATCTTAAAGTTAAGATCTTGAAGTTGTGAAGTTATGAATTGCAAGTTTTAAACTTTAAGCTAAAAACTTTCTGATTTATCTTAAAGTTAAGATCTTGAAGTTGTGAAGTTATGAATTTCAAGTTTTAAACTTTAAGCTAAAAACTTTCTGATTTATCTTAAAGTTAAGATCTTGAAGTTGTGAAGTTATGAATTTCAAGTTTTAAACTTTAAGCTAAAAACTTTCTGATTTATCTTAAAGTTAAGATCTTGAAGTTGTGAAGTTATGAATTTCAAGTTTTAAACTATAAGCTAAAAACTTTCTGATTTATCTTAAAGTTAAGATCTTGAAGTTGTGAAGTTATGAATTTCAAGTTTTAAACTTTAAGCTAAAAACTTTCTGATTTATCTTAAAGTTAAGATCTTGAAGTTGTGAAGTTATGAATTGCAAGTTTTAAACTTTAAGATACTAAGTTCTGATTTATCTTAAAGTTAAGATCTTGAAGTTGTGAAGTTATGAATTGCAAGTTTTAAACTTTAAGATACTAAGTTCTGATTTATCTTAAAGTTAAGATCTTGAAGTTGTGAAGTTATGAATTTCAAGTTTTAAACTTTAAGATACTAAGTTCTGATTTATCTTAAAGTTAAGATCTTGAAGTTGTGAAGTTATGAATTTCAAGTTTTAAACTTTAAGCTAAAAACTTTCTGATTTATCTTAAAGTTAAGATCTTGAAGTTGTGAAGTTATGAATTGCAAGTTTTAAACTTTAAGCTAAAAACTTTCTGATTTATCTTAAAGTTAAGATCTTGAAGTTGTGAAGTTATGAATTTCAAGTTTTAAACTTTAAGCTAAAAACTTTCTGATTTATCTTAAAGTTAAGATCTTGAAGTTGTGAAGTTATGAATTTCAAGTTTTAAACTTTAAGATACTAAGTTCTGATTTATCTTAAAGTTAAGATCTTGAAGTTGTGAAGTTATGAATTTCAAGTTTTAAACTTTAAGATACTAAGTTCTGATTTATCTTAAAGTTAAGATCTTGAAGTTGTGAAGTTATGAATTTCAAGTTTTAAACTTTAAGCTAAAAACTTTCTGATTTATCTTAAAGTTAAGATCTTGAAGTTGTGAAGTTATGAATTGCAAGTTTTAAACTTTAAGCTAAAAACTTTCTGATTTATCTTAAAGTTAAGATCTTGAAGTTGTGAAGTTATGAATTTCAAGTTTTAAACTTTAAGCTAAAAACTTTCTGATTTATCTTAAAGTTAAGATCTTGAAGTTGTGAAGTTATGAATTTCAAGTTTTAAACTTTAAGATACTAAGTTCTGATTTATCTTAAAGTTAAGATCTTGAAGTTGTGAAGTTATGAATTGCAAGTTTTAAACTTTAAGCTAAAAACTTTCTGATTTATCTTAAAGTTAAGATCTTGAAGTTGTGAAGTTATGAATTTCAAGTTTTAAACTTTAAGCTAAAAACTTTCTGATTTATCTTAAAGTTAAGATCTTGAAGTTGTGAAGTTATGAATTTCAAGTTTTAAACTTTAAGCTAAAAACTTTCTGATTTATCTTAAAGTTAAGATCTTGAAGTTGTGAAGTTATGAATTTCAAGTTTTAAACTTTAAGCTAAAAACTTTCTGATTTATCTTAAAGTTAAGATCTTGAAGTTGTGAAGTTATGAATTTCAAGTTTTAAACTTTAAGCTAAAAACTTTCTGATTTATCTTAAAGTTAAGATCTTGAAGTTGTGAAGTTATGAATTGCAAGTTTTAAACTTTAAGATACTAAGTTCTGATTTATCTTAAAGTTAAGATCTTGAAGTTGTGAAGTTATGAATTGCAAGTTTTAAACTTTAAGCTAAAAACTTTCTGATTTATCTTAAAGTTAAGATCTTGAAGTTGTGAAGTTATGAATTTCAAGTTTTAAACTTTAAGCTAAAAACTTTCTGATTTATCTTAAAGTTAAGATCTTGAAGTTGTGAAGTTATGAATTTCAAGTTTTAAACTTTAAGCTAAAAACTTTCTGATTTATTTTAAAGTTAAGATCTTGAAGTTGTGAAGTTATGAATTGCAAGTTTTAAACTTTAAGATACTAAGTTCTGATTTATCTTAAAGTTAAGATCTTGAATTTGTGAAGTTATGAATTTCAAGTTTTAAACTTTAAGATACTAAGTTCTGATTTATCTTAAAGTTAAGATCTTGAAGTTGTGAAGTTATGAATTGCAAGTTTTAAACTTTAAGCTAAAAACTTTCTGATTTATCTTAAAGTTAAGATCTTGAAGTTGTGAAGTTATGAATTTCAAGTTTTAAACTTTAAGATACTAAGTTCTGATTTATCTTAAAGTTAAGATCTTGAAGTTGTGAAGTTATGAATTTCAAGTTTTAAACTTTAAGATACTAAGTTCTGATTTATCTTAAAGTTAAGATCTTGAAGTTGTGAAGTTATGAATTTCAAGTTTTAAACTTTAAGCTAAAAACTTTCTGATTTATCTTAAAGTTAAGATCTTGAAGTTGTGAAGTTATGAATTTCAAGTTTTAAACTTTAAGCTAAAAACTTTCTGATTTATCTTAAAGTTAAGATCTTGAAGTTGTGAAGTTATGAATTGCAAGTTTTAAACTTTAAGCTAAAAACTTTCTGATTTATCTTAAAGTTAAGATCTTGAAGTTGTGAAGTTATGAATTTCAAGTTTTAAACTTTAAGCTAAAAACTTTCTGATTTATCTTAAAGTTAAGATCTTGAAGTTGTGAAGTTATGAATTTCAAGTTTTAAACTTTAAGCTAAAAACTTTCTGATTTATCTTAAAGTTAAGATCTTGAAGTTGTGAAGTTATGAATTTCAAGTTTTAAACTTTAAGCTAAAAACTTTCTGATTTATCTTAAAGTTAAGATCTTGAAGTTGTGAAGTTATGAATTTCAAGTTTTAAACTTTAAGCTAAAAACTTTCTGATTTATCTTAAAGTTAAGATCTTGAAGTTGTGAAGTTATGAATTGCAAGTTTTAAACTTTAAGATACTAAGTTCTGATTTATCTTAAAGTTAAGATCTTGAAGTTGTGAAGTTATGAATTGCAAGTTTTAAACTTTAAGCTAAAAACTTTCTGATTTATCTTAAAGTTAAGATCTTGAAGTTGTGAAGTTATGAATTTCAAGTTTTAAACTTTAAGATACTAAGTTCTGATTTATCTTAAAGTTAAGATCTTGAAGTTGTGAAGTTATGAATTTCAAGTTTTAAACTTTAAGCTAAAAACTTTCTGATTTATCTTAAAGTTAAGATCTTGAAGTTGTGAAGTTATGAATTGCAAGTTTTAAACTTTAAGCTAAAAACTTTCTGATTTATCTTAAAGTTAAGATCTTGAAGTTGTGAAGTTATGAATTTCAAGTTTTAAACTTTAAGCTAAAAACTTTCTGATTTATCTTAAAGTTAAGATCTTGAAGTTGTGAAGTTATGAATTTCAAGTTTTAAACTTTAAGCTAAAAACTTTCTGATTTATCTTAAAGTTAAGATCTTGAAGTTGTGAAGTTATGAATTGCAAGTTTTAAACTTTAAGCTAAAAACTTTCTGATTTATCTTAAAGTTAAGATCTTGAAGTTGTGAAGTTATGAATTTCAAGTTTTAAACTTTAAGCTAAAAACTTTCTGATTTATCTTAAAGTTAAGATCTTGAAGTTGTGAAGTTATGAATTTCAAGTTTTAAACTTTAAGCTAAAAACTTTCTGATTTATCTTAAAGTTAAGATCTTGAAGTTGTGAAGTTATGAATTGCAAGTTTTAAACTTTAAGATAATAAGTTCTGATTTATCTTAAAGTTAAGATCTTGAAGTTGTGAAGTTATGAATTGCAAGTTTTAAACTTTAAGATACTAAGTTCTGATTTATCTTAAAGTTAAGATCTTGAAGTTGTGAAGTTATGAATTTCAAGTTTTAAACTTTAAGCTAAAAACTTTCTGATTTATCTTAAAGTTAAGATCTTGAAGTTGTGAAGTTATGAATTGCAAGTTTTAAACTTTAAGCTAAAAACTTTCTGATTTATCTTAAAGTTAAGATCTTGAAGTTGTGAAGTTATGAATTTCAAGTTTTAAACTTTAAGCTAAAAACTTTCTGATTTATCTTAAAGTTAAGATCTTGAAGTTGTGAAGTTATGAATTTCAAGTTTTAAACTTTAAGCTAAAAACTTTCTGATTTATCTTAAAGTTAAGATCTTGAAGTTGTGAAGTTATGAATTGCAAGTTTTAAACTTTAAGCTAAAAACTTTCTGATTTATCTTAAAGTTAAGATCTTGAAGTTGTGAAGTTATGAATTTCAAGTTTTAAACTTTAAGCTAAAAACTTTCTGATTTATCTTAAAGTTAAGATCTTGAAGTTGTGAAGTTATGAATTGCAAGTTTTAAACTTTAAGCTAAAAACTTTCTGATTTATCTTAAAGTTAAGATCTTGAAGTTGTGAAGTTATGAATTGCAAGTTTTAAACTTTAAGCTAAAAACTTTCTGATTTATCTTAAAGTTAAGATCTTGAAGTTGTGAAGTTATGAATTTCAAGTTTTAAACTTTAAGCTAAAAACTTTCTGATTTATCTTAAAGTTAAGATCTTGAAGTTGTGAAGTTATGAATTGCAAGTTTTAAACTTTAAGCTAAAAACTTTCTGATTTATCTTAAAGTTAAGATCTTGAAGTTGTGAAGTTATGAATTTCAAGTTTTAAACTTTAAGCTAAAAACTTTCTGATTTATCTTAAAGTTAAGATCTTGAAGTTGTGAAGTTATGAATTTCAAGTTTTAAACTTTAAGCTAAAAACTTTCTGATTTATCTTAAAGTTAAGATCTTGAAGTTGTGAAGTTATGAATTTCAAGTTTTAAACTTTAAGCTAAAAACTTTCTGATTTATCTTAAAGTTAAGATCTTGAAGTTGTGAAGTTATGAATTTCAAGTTTTAAACTTTAAGATACTAAGTTCTGATTTATCTTAAAGTTAAGATCTTGAAGTTGTGAAGTTATGAATTTCAAGTTTTAAACTTTAAGCTAAAAACTTTCTGATTTATCTTAAAGTTAAGATCTTGAAGTTGTGAAGTTATGAATTTCAAGTTTTAAACTTTAAGCTAAAAACTTTCTGATTTATCTTAAAGTTAAGATCTTGAAGTTGTGAAGTTATGAATTTCAAGTTTTAAACTTTAAGCTAAAAACTTTCTGATTTATCTTAAAGTTAAGATCTTGAAGTTGTGAAGTTATGAATTTCAAGTTTTAAACTTTAAGCTAAAAACTTTCTGATTTATCTTAAAGTTAAGATCTTGAAGTTGTGAAGTTATGAATTTCAAGTTTTAAACTTTAAGCTAAAAACTTTCTGATTTATCTTAAAGTTAAGATCTTGAAGTTGTGAAGTTATGAATTTCAAGTTTTAAACTTTAAGCTAAAAACTTTCTGATTTATCTTAAAGTTAAGATCTTGAAGTTGTGAAGTTATGAATTTCAAGTTTTAAACTTTAAGCTAAAAACTTTCTGATTTATCTTAAAGTTAAGATCTTGAAGTTGTGAAGTTATGAATTTCAAGTTTTAAACTTTAAGATACTAAGTTCTGATTTATCTTAAAGTTAAGATCTTGAAGTTGTGAAGTTATGAATTTCAAGTTTTAAACTTTAAGCTAAAAACTTTCTGATTTATCTTAAAGTTAAGATCTTGAAGTTGTGAAGTTATGAATTTCAAGTTTTAACCTTTAAGATACTAAGTTCTGATTTATCTTAAAGTTAAGATCTTGAAGTTGTGAAGTTATGAATTGCAAGTTTTAAACTTTAAGCTAAAAACTTTCTGATTTATCTTAAAGTTAAGATCTTGAAGTTGTGAAGTTATGAATTTCAAGTTTTAAACTTTAAGCTAAAAACTTTCTGATTTATCTTAAAGTTAAGATCTTGAAGTTGTGAAGTTATGAATTGCAAGTTTTAAACTTTAAGCTAAAAACTTTCTGATTTATCTTAAAGTTAAGATCTTGAAGTTGTGAAGTTATGAATTTCAAGTTTTAAACTTTAAGCTAAAAACTTTCTGATTTATCTTAAAGTTAAGATCTTGAAGTTGTGAAGTTATGAATTTCAAGTTTTAAACTTTAAGATACTAAGTTCTGATTTATCTTAAAGTTAAGATCTTGAAGTTGTGAAGTTATGAATTGCAAGTTTTAAACTTTAAGCTAAAAACTTTCTGATTTATCTTAAAGTTAAGATCTTGAAGTTGTGAAGTTATGAATTTCAAGTTTTAAACTTTAAGCTAAAAACTTTCTGATTTATCTTAAAGTTAAGATCTTGAAGTTGTGAAGTTATGAATTGCAAGTTTTAAACTTTAAGCTAAAAACTTTCTGATTTATCTTAAAGTTAAGATCTTGAAGTTGTGAAGTTATGAATTTCAAGTTTTAAACTTTAAGCTAAAAACTTTCTGATTTATCTTAAAGTTAAGATCTTGAAGTTGTGAAGTTATGAATTTCAAGTTTTAAACTTTAAGATACTAAGTTCTGATTTATCTTAAAGTTAAGATCTTGAAGTTGTGAAGTTATGAATTTCAAGTTTTAAACTTTAAGATACTAAGTTCTGATTTATCTTAAAGTTAAGATCTTGAAGTTGTGAAGTTATGAATTGCAAGTTTTAAACTTTAAGCTAAAAACTTTCTGATTTATCTTAAAGTTAAGATCTTGAAGTTGTGAAGTTATGAATTTCAAGTTTTAAACTTTAAGCTAAAAACTTTCTGATTTATCTTAAAGTTAAGATCTTGAAGTTGTGAAGTTATGAATTTCAAGTTTTAAACTTTAAGATACTAAGTTCTGATTTATCTTAAAGTTAAGATCTTGAAGTTGTGAAGTTATGAATTGCAAGTTTTAAACTTTAAGCTAAAAACTTTCTGATTTATCTTAAAGTTAAGATCTTGAAGTTGTGAAGTTATGAATTTCAAGTTTTAAACTTTAAGCTAAAAACTTTCTGATTTATCTTAAAGTTAAGATCTTGAAGTTGTGAAGTTATGAATTTCAAGTTTTAAACTTTAAGATACTAAGTTCTGATTTATCTTAAAGTTAAGATCTTGAAGTTGTGAAGTTATGAATTTCAAGTTTTAAACTTTAAGATACTAAGTTCTGATTTATCTTAAAGTTAAGATCTTGAAGTTGTGAAGTTATGAATTGCAAGTTTTAAACTTTAAGCTAAAAACTTTCTGATTTATCTTAAAGTTAAGATCTTGAAGTTGTGAAGTTATGAATTTCAAGTTTTAAACTTTAAGATACTAAGTTCTGATTTATCTTAAAGTTAAGATCTTGAAGTTGTGAAGTTATGAATTTCAAGTTTTAAACTTTAAGATACTAAGTTCTGATTTATCTTAAAGTTAAGATCTTGAAGTTGTGAAGTTATGAATTGCAAGTTTTAAACTTTAAGATACTAAGTTCTGATTTATCTTAAAGTTAAGATCTTGAAGTTGTGAAGTTATGAATTGCAAGTTTTAAACTTTAAGCTAAAAACTTTCTGATTTATCTTAAAGTTAAGATCTTGAAGTTGTGAAGTTATGAATTTCAAGTTTTTAACTTTAAGCTAAAAACTTTCTGATTTATCTTAAAGTTAAGATCTTGAAGTTGTGAAGTTATGAATTTCAAGTTTTAAACTTTAAGCTAAAAACTTTCTGATTTATCTTAAAGTTAAGATCTTGAAGTTGTGAAGTTATGAATTGCAAGTTTTAAACTTTAAGCTAAAAACTTTCTGATTTATCTTAAAGTTAAGATCTTGAAGTTGTGAAGTTATGAATTTCAAGTTTTAAACTTTAAGCTAAAAACTTTCTGATTTATCTTAAAGTTAAGATCTTGAAGTTGTGAAGTTATGAATTGCAAGTTTTAAACTTTAAGCTAAAAACTTTCTGATTTATCTTAAAGTTAAGATCTTGAAGTTGTGAAGTTATGAATTGCAAGTTTTAAACTTTAAGCTAAAAACTTTCTGATTTATCTTAAAGTTAAGATCTTGAAGTTGTGAAGTTATGAATTTCAAGTTTTAAACTTTAAGCTAAAAACTTTCTGATTTATCTTAAAGTTAAGATCTTGAAGTTGTGAAGTTATGAATTGCAAGTTTTAAACTTTAAGCTAAAAACTTTCTGATTTATCTTAAAGTTAAGATCTTGAAGTTGTGAAGTTATGAATTTCAAGTTTTAAACTTTAAGCTAAAAACTTTCTGATTTATCTTAAAGTTAAGATCTTGAAGTTGTGAAGTTATGAATTTCAAGTTTTAAACTTTAAGCTAAAAACTTTCTGATTTATCTTAAAGTTAAGATCTTGAAGTTGTGAAGTTATGAATTTCAAGTTTTAAACTTTAAGCTAAAAACTTTCTGATTTATCTTAAAGTTAAGATCTTGAAGTTGTGAAGTTATGAATTTCAAGTTTTAAACTTTAAGATACTAAGTTCTGATTTATCTTAAAGTTAAGATCTTGAAGTTGTGAAGTTATGAATTTCAAGTTTTAAACTTTAAGCTAAAAACTTTCTGATTTATCTTAAAGTTAAGATCTTGAAGTTGTGAAGTTATGAATTTCAAGTTTTAAACTTTAAGCTAAAAACTTTCTGATTTATCTTAAAGTTAAGATCTTGAAGTTGTGAAGTTATGAATTGCAAGTTTTAAACTTTAAGATACTAAGTTCTGATTTATCTTAAAGTTAAGATCTTGAAGTTGTGAAGTTATGAATTGCAAGTTTTAAACTTTAAGATACTAAGTTCTGATTTATCTTAAAGTTAAGATCTTGAAGTTGTGAAGTTATGAATTGCAAGTTTTAAACTTTAAGCTAAAAACTTTCTGATTTATCTTAAAGTTAAGATCTTGAAGTTGTGAAGTTATGAATTTCAAGTTTTAAACTTTAAGATACTAAGTTCTGATTTATCTTAAAGTTAAGATCTTGAAGTTGTGAAGTTATGAATTGCAAGTTTTAAACTTTAAGCTAAAAACTTTCTGATTTATCTTAAAGTTAAGATCTTGAAGTTGTGAAGTTATGAATTTCAAGTTTTAAACTTTAAGATACTAAGTTCTGATTTATCTTAAAGTTAAGATCTTGAAGTTGTGAAGTTATGAATTTCAAGTTTTAAACTTTAAGATACTAAGTTCTGATTTATCTTAAAGTTAAGATCTTGAAGTTGTGAAGTTATGAATTGCAAGTTTTAAACTTTAAGCTAAAAACTTTCTGATTTATCTTAAAGTTAAGATCTTGAAGTTGTGAAGTTATGAATTGCAAGTTTTAAACTTTAAGCTAAAAACTTTCTGATTTATCTTAAAGTTAAGATCTTGAAGTTGTGAAGTTATGAATTTCAAGTTTTAAACTTTAAGATACTAAGTTCTGATTTATCTTAAAGTTAAGATCTTGAAGTTGTGAAGTTATGAATTTCAAGTTTTAAACTTTAAGATACTAAGTTCTGATTTATCTTAAAGTTAAGATCTTGAAGTTGTGAAGTTATGAATTGCAAGTTTTAAACTTTAAGATACTAAGTTCTGATTTATCTTAAAGTTAAGATCTTGAAGTTGTGAAGTTATGAATTTCAAGTTTTAAACTTTAAGCTAAAAACTTTCTGATTTATCTTAAAGTTAAGATCTTGAAGTTGTGAAGTTATGAATTTCAAGTTTTAAACTTTAAGCTAAAAACTTTCTGATTTATCTTAAAGTTAAGATCTTGAAGTTGTGAAGTTATGAATTTCAAGTTTTAAACTTTAAGATACTAAGTTCTGATTTATCTTAAAGTTAAGATCTTGAAGTTGTGAAGTTATGAATTTCAAGTTTTAAACTTTAAGCTAAAAACTTTCTGATTTATCTTAAAGTTAAGATCTTGAAGTTGTGAAGTTATGAATTGCAAGTTTTAAACTTTAAGCTAAAAACTTTCTGATTTATCTTAAAGTTAAGATCTTGAAGTTGTGAAGTCATGAATTTCAAGTTTTAAACTTTAAGCTAAAAACTTTCTGATTTATCTTAAAGTTAAGATCTTGAAGTTGTGAAGTTATGAATTTCAAGTTTTAAACTTTAAGCTAAAAACTTTCTGATTTATCTTAAAGTTAAGATCTTGAAGTTGTGAAGTTATGAATTTCAAGTTTTAAACTTTAAGATACTAAGTTCTGATTTATCTTAAAGTTAAGATCTTGAAGTTGTGAAGTTATGAATTTCAAGTTTTAAACTTTAAGCTAAAAACTTTCTGATTTATCTTAAAGTTAAGATCTTGAAGTTGTGAAGTTATGAATTTCAAGTTTTAAACTTTAAGATACTAAGTTCTGATTTATCTTAAAGTTAATATCTTGAAGTTGTGAAGTTATGAATTGCAAGTTTTAAACTTTAAGCTAAAAACTTTCTGATTTATCTTAAAGTTAAGATCTTGAAGTTGTGAAGTTATGAATTTCAAGTTTTAAACTTTAAGATACTAAGTTCTGATTTATCTTAAAGTTAAGATCTTGAAGTTGTGAAGTTATGAATTGCAAGTTTTAAACTTTAAGCTAAAAACTTTCTGATTTATCTTAAAGTTAAGATCTTGTAGTTGTGAAGTTATGAATTGCAAGTTTTAAACTTTAAGCTAAAAACTTTCTGATTTATCTTAAAGTTAAGATCTTGAAGTTGTGAAGTTATGAATTTCAAGTTTTAAACTTTAAGATACTAAGTTCTGATTTATCTTAAAGTTAAGATCTTGAAGTTGTGAAGTTATGAATTTCAAGTTTTAAACTTTAAGATACTAAGTTCTGATTTATCTTAAAGTTAAGATCTTGAAGTTGTGAAGTTATGAATTGCAAGTTTTAAACTTTAAGATACTAAGTTCTGATTTATCTTAAAGTTAAGATCTTGAAGTTGTGAAGTTATGAATTTCAAGTTTTAAACTTTAAGCTAAAAACTTTCTGATTTATCTTAAAGTTAAGATCTTGAAGTTGTGAAGTTATGAATTTCAAGTTTTAAACTTTAAGCTAAAAACTTTCTGATTTATCTTAAAGTTAAGATCTTGAAGTTGTGAAGTTATGAATTGCAAGTTTTAAACTTTAAGCTAAAAACTTTCTGATTTATCTTAAAGTTAAGATCTTGAAGTTGTGAAGTTATGAATTTCAAGTTTTAAACTTTAAGCTAAAAACTTTCTGATTTATCTTAAAGTTAAGATCTTGAAGTTGTGAAGTTATGAATTGCAAGTTTTAAACTTTAAGCTAAAAACTTTCTGATTTATCTTAAAGTTAAGATCTTGAAGTTGTGAAGTTATGAATTTCAAGTTTTAAACTTTAAGCTAAAAACTTTCTGATTTATCTTAAAGTTAAGATCTTGAAGTTGTGAAGTTATGAATTTCAAGTTTTAAACTTTAAGCTAAAAACTTTCTGATTTATCTTAAAGTTAAGATCTTGAAGTTGTGAAGTTATGAATTGCAAGTTTTAAACTTTAAGCTAAAAACTTTCTGATTTATCTTAAAGTTAAGATCTTGAAGTTGTGAAGTTATGAATTTCAAGTTTTAAACTTTAAGATACTAAGTTCTGATTTATCTTAAAGTTAAGATCTTGAAGTTGTGAAGTTATGAATTTCAAGTTTTAAACTTTAAGCTAAAAACTTTCTGATTTATCTTAAAGTTAAGATCTTGAAGTTGTGAAGTTATGAATTGCAAGTATTAAACTTTAAGCTAAAAACTTTCTGATTTATCTTAAAGTTAAGATCTTGAAGTTGTGAAGTTATGAATTGCAAGTTTTAAACTTTAAGCTAAAAACTTTCTGATTTATCTTAAAGTTAAGATCTTGAAGTTGTGAAGTTATGAATTTCAAGTTTTAAACTTTAAGATACTAAGTTCTGAATTATCTTAAAGTTAAGATCTTGAAGTTGTGAAGTTATGAATTGCAAGTTTTAAACTTTAAGCTAAAAACTTTCTGATTTATCTTAAAGTTAAGATCTTGAAGTTGTGAAGTTATGAATTTCAAGTTTTAAACTTTAAGCTAAAAACTTTCTGATTTATCTTAAAGTTAAGATCTTGAAGTTGTGAAGTTATGAATTGCAAGTTTTAAACTTTAAGCTAAAAACTTTCTGATTTATCTTAAAGTTAAGATCTTGAAGTTGTGAAGTTATGAATTGCAAGTTTTAAACTTTAAGCTAAAAACTTTCTGATTTATCTTAAAGTTAAGATCTTGAAGTTGTGAAGTTATGAATTTCAAGTTTTAAACTTTAAGATACTAAGTTCTGATTTATCTTAAAGTTAAGATCTTGAAGTTGTGAAGTTATGAATTGCAAGTTTTAAACTTTAAGCTAAAAACTTTCTGATTTATCTTAAAGTTAAGATCTTGAAGTTGTGAAGTTATGAATTTCAAGTTTTAAACTTTAAGCTAAAAACTTTCTGATTTATCTTAAAGTTAAGATCTTGAAGTTGTGAAGTTATGAATTTCAAGTTTTAAACTTTAAGCTAAAAACTTTCTGATTTATCTTAAAGTTAAGATCTTGAAGTTGTGAAGTTATGAATTGCAAGTTTTAAACTTTAAGCTAAAAACTTTCTGATTTATCTTAAAGTTAAGATCTTGAAGTTGTGAAGTTATGAATTTCAAGTTTTAAACTTTAAGATACTAAGTTCTGATTTATCTTAAAGTTAAGATCTTGAAGTTGTGAAGTTATGAATTTCAAGTTTTAAACTTTAAGCTAAAAACTTTCTGATTTATCTTAAAGTTAAGATCTTGAAGTTGTGAAGTTATGAATTGCAAGTTTTAAACTTTAAGCTAAAAACTTTCTGATTTATCTTAAAGTTAAGATCTTGAAGTTGTGAAGTTATGAATTTCAAGTTTTAAACTTTAAGATACTAAGTTCTGATTTATCTTAAAGTTAAGATCTTGAAGTTGTGAAGTTATGAATTGCAAGTTTTAAACTTTAAGCTAAAAACTTTCTGATTTATCTTAAAGTTAAGATCTTGAAGTTGTGAAGTTATGAATTTGAAGTTTTAAACTTTAAGCTAAAAACTTTCTGATTTATCTTAAAGTTAAGATCTTGAAGTTGTGAAGTTATGAATTTCAAGTTTTAAACTTTAAGATACTAAGTTCTGATTTATCTTAAAGTTAAGATCTTGAAGTTGTGAAGTTATGAATTTCAAGTTTTAAACTTTAAGATACTAAGTTCTGATTTATCTTAAAGTTAAGATCTTGAAGTTGTGAAGTTATGAATTGCAAGTTTTAAACTTTAAGCTAAAAACTTTCTGATTTATCTTAAAGTTAAGATCTTGAAGTTGTGAAGTTATGAATTTCAAGTTTTAAACTTTAAGATACTAAGTTCTGATTTATCTTAAAGTTAAGATCTTGAAGTTGTGAAGTTATGAATTTCAAGTTTTAAACTTTAAGATACTAAGTTCTGAATTATCTTAAAGTTAAGATCTTGAAGTTGTGAAGTTATGAATTGCAAGTTTTAAACTTTAAGCTAAAAACTTTCTGATTTATCTTAAAGTTAAGATCTTGAAGTTGTGAAGTTATGAATTTCAAGTTTTAAACTTTAAGCTAAAAACTTTCTGATTTATCTTAAAGTTAAGATCTTGAAGTTGTGAAGTTATGAATTGCAAGTTTTAAACTTTAAGCTAAAAACTTTCTGATTTATCTTAAAGTTAAGATCTTGAAGTTGTGAAGTTATGAATTGCAAGTTTTAAACTTTAAGCTAAAAACTTTCTGATTTATCTTAAAGTTAAGATCTTGAAGTTGTGAAGTTATGAATTTCAAGTTTTAAACTTTAAGATACTAAGTTCTGATTTATCTTAAAGTTAAGATCTTGAAGTTGTGAAGTTATGAATTGCAAGTTTTAAACTTTAAGCTAAAAACTTTCTGATTTATCTTAAAGTTAAGATCTTGAAGTTGTGAAGTTATGAATTTCAAGTTTTAAACTTTAAGCTAAAAACTTTCTGATTTATCTTAAAGTTAAGATCTTGAAGTTGTGAAGTTATGAATTTCAAGTTTTAAACTTTAAGCTAAAAACTTTCTGATTTATCTTAAAGTTAAGATCTTGAAGTTGTGAAGTTATGAATTGCAAGTTTTAAACTTTAAGCTAAAAACTTTCTGATTTATCTTAAAGTTAAGATCTTGAAGTTGTGAAGTTATGAATTTCAAGTTTTAAACTTTAAGATACTAAGTTCTGATTTATCTTAAAGTTAAGATCTTGAAGTTGTGAAGTTATGAATTTCAAGTTTTAAACTTTAAGCTAAAAACTTTCTGATTTATCTTAAAGTTAAGATCTTGAAGTTGTGAAGTTATGAATTGCAAGTTTTAAACTTTAAGCTAAAAACTTTCTGATTTATCTTAAAGTTAAGATCTTGAAGTTGTGAAGTTATGAATTTCAAGTTTTAAACTTTAAGATACTAAGTTCTGATTTATCTTAAAGTTAAGATCTTGAAGTTGTGAAGTTATGAATTGCAAGTTTTAAACTTTAAGCTAAAAACTTTCTGATTTATCTTAAAGTTAAGATCTTGAAGTTGTGAAGTTATGAATTTCAAGTTTTAAACTTTAAGCTAAAAACTTTCTGATTTATCTTAAAGTTAAGATCTTGAAGTTGTGAAGTTATGAATTTCAAGTTTTAAACTTTAAGATACTAAGTTCTGATTTATCTTAAAGTTAAGATCTTGAAGTTGTGAAGTTATGAATTTCAAGTTTTAAACTTTAAGATACTAAGTTCTGATTTATCTTAAAGTTAAGATCTTGAAGTTGTGAAGTTATGAATTGCAAGTTTTAAACTTTAAGCTAAAAACTTTCTGATTTATCTTAAAGTTAAGATCTTGAAGTTGTGAAGTTATGAATTTCAAGTTTTAAACTTTAAGATACTAAGTTCTGATTTATCTTAAAGTTAAGATCTTGAAGTTGTGAAGTTATGAATTTCAAGTTTTAAACTTTAAGATACTAAGTTCTGATTTATCTTAAAGTTAAGATCTTGAAGTTGTGAAGTTATGAATTGCAAGTTTTAAACTTTAAGATACTAAGTTCTGATTTATCTTAAAGTTAAGATCTTGAAGTTGTGAAGTTATGAATTGCAAGTTTTAAACTTTAAGCTAAAAACTTTCTGATTTATCTTAAAGTTAAGATCTTGAAGTTGTGAAGTTATGAATTTCAAGTTTTTAACTTTAAGCTAAAAACTTTCTGATTTATCTTAAAGTTAAGATCTTGAAGTTGTGAAGTTATGAATTTCAAGTTTTAAACTTTAAGCTAAAAACTTTCTGATTTATCTTAAAGTTAAGATCTTGAAGTTGTGAAGTTATGAATTGCAAGTTTTAAACTTTAAGCTAAAAACTTTCTGATTTATCTTAAAGTTAAGATCTTGAAGTTGTGAAGTTATGAATTTCAAGTTTTAAACTTTAAGCTAAAAACTTTCTGATTTATCTTAAAGTTAAGATCTTGAAGTTGTGAAGTTATGAATTGCAAGTTTTAAACTTTAAGCTAAAAACTTTCTGATTTATCTTAAAGTTAAGATCTTGAAGTTGTGAAGTTATGAATTGCAAGTTTTAAACTTTAAGCTAAAAACTTTCTGATTTATCTTAAAGTTAAGATCTTGAAGTTGTGAAGTTATGAATTTCAAGTTTTAAACTTTAAGCTAAAAACTTTCTGATTTATCTTAAAGTTAAGATCTTGAAGTTGTGAAGTTATGAATTGCAAGTTTTAAACTTTAAGCTAAAAACTTTCTGATTTATCTTAAAGTTAAGATCTTGAAGTTGTGAAGTTATGAATTTCAAGTTTTAAACTTTAAGCTAAAAACTTTCTGATTTATCTTAAAGTTAAGATCTTGAAGTTGTGAAGTTATGAATTTCAAGTTTTAAACTTTAAGCTAAAAACTTTCTGATTTATCTTAAAGTTAAGATCTTGAAGTTGTGAAGTTATGAATTTCAAGTTTTAAACTTTAAGCTAAAAACTTTCTGATTTATCTTAAAGTTAAGATCTTGAAGTTGTGAAGTTATGAATTTCAAGTTTTAAACTTTAAGATACTAAGTTCTGATTTATCTTAAAGTTAAGATCTTGAAGTTGTGAAGTTATGAATTTCAAGTTTTAAACTTTAAGCTAAAAACTTTCTGATTTATCTTAAAGTTAAGATCTTGAAGTTGTGAAGTTATGAATTTCAAGTTTTAAACTTTAAGCTAAAAACTTTCTGATTTATCTTAAAGTTAAGATCTTGAAGTTGTGAAGTTATGAATTGCAAGTTTTAAACTTTAAGATACTAAGTTCTGATTTATCTTAAAGTTAAGATCTTGAAGTTGTGAAGTTATGAATTGCAAGTTTTAAACTTTAAGATACTAAGTTCTGATTTATCTTAAAGTTAAGATCTTGAAGTTGTGAAGTTATGAATTGCAAGTTTTAAACTTTAAGCTAAAAACTTTCTGATTTATCTTAAAGTTAAGATCTTGAAGTTGTGAAGTTATGAATTTCAAGTTTTAAACTTTAAGATACTAAGTTCTGATTTATCTTAAAGTTAAGATCTTGAAGTTGTGAAGTTATGAAATAGCAAGTTTTAAACTTTAAGCTAAAAACTTTCTGATTTATCTTAAAGTTAAGATCTTGAAGTTGTGAAGTTATGAATTTCAAGTTTTAAACTTTAAGATACTAAGTTCTGATTTATCTTAAAGTTAAGATCTTGAAGTTGTGAAGTTATGAATTTCAAGTTTTAAACTTTAAGATACTAAGTTCTGATTTATCTTAAAGTTAAGATCTTGAAGTTGTGAAGTTATGAATTGCAAGTTTTAAACTTTAAGCTAAAAACTTTCTGATTTATCTTAAAGTTAAGATCTTGAAGTTGTGAAGTTATGAATTGCAAGTTTTAAACTTTAAGCTAAAAACTTTCTGATTTATCTTAAAGTTAAGATCTTGAAGTTGTGAAGTTATGAATTTCAAGTTTTAAACTTTAAGATACTAAGTTCTGATTTATCTTAAAGTTAAGATCTTGAAGTTGTGAAGTTATGAATTTCAAGTTTTAAACTTTAAGATACTAAGTTCTGATTTATCTTAAAGTTAAGATCTTGAAGTTGTGAAGTTATGAATTGCAAGTTTTAAACTTTAAGATACTAAGTTCTGATTTATCTTAAAGTTAAGATCTTGAAGTTGTGAAGTTATGAATTTCAAGTTTTAAACTTTAAGCTAAAAACTTTCTGATTTATCTTAAAGTTAAGATCTTGAAGTTGTGAAGTTATGAATTTCAAGTTTTAAACTTTAAGCTAAAAACTTTCTGATTTATCTTAAAGTTAAGATCTTGAAGTTGTGAAGTTATGAATTTCAAGTTTTAAACTTTAAGATACTAAGTTCTGATTTATCTTAAAGTTAAGATCTTGAAGTTGTGAAGTTATGAATTTCAAGTTTTAAACTTTAAGCTAAAAACTTTCTGATTTATCTTAAAGTTAAGATCTTGAAGTTGTGAAGTTATGAATTGCAAGTTTTAAACTTTAAGCTAAAAACTTTCTGATTTATCTTAAAGTTAAGATCTTGAAGTTGTGAAGTCATGAATTTCAAGTTTTAAACTTTAAGCTAAAAACTTTCTGATTTATCTTAAAGTTAAGATCTTGAAGTTGTGAAGTTATGAATTTCAAGTTTTAAACTTTAAGCTAAAAACTTTCTGATTTATCTTAAAGTTAAGATCTTGAAGTTGTGAAGTTATGAATTTCAAGTTTTAAACTTTAAGATACTAAGTTCTGATTTATCTTAAAGTTAAGATCTTGAAGTTGTGAAGTTATGAATTTCAAGTTTTAAACTTTAAGCTAAAAACTTTCTGATTTATCTTAAAGTTAAGATCTTGAAGTTGTGAAGTTATGAATTTCAAGTTTTAAACTTTAAGATACTAAGTTCTGATTTATCTTAAAGTTAAGATCTTGAAGTTGTGAAGTTATGAATTGCAAGTTTTAAACTTTAAGCTAAAAACTTTCTGATTTATCTTAAAGTTAAGATCTTGAAGTTGTGAAGTTATGAATTTCAAGTTTTAAACTTTAAGATACTAAGTTCTGATTTATCTTAAAGTTAAGATCTTGAAGTTGTGAAGTTATGAATTGCAAGTTTTAAACTTTAAGCTAAAAACTTTCTGATTTATCTTAAAGTTAAGATCTTGTAGTTGTGAAGTTATGAATTGCAAGTTTTAAACTTTAAGCTAAAAACTTTCTGATTTATCTTAAAGTTAAGATCTTGAAGTTGTGAAGTTATGAATTTCAAGTTTTAAACTTTAAGATACTAAGTTCTGATTTATCTTAAAGTTAAGATCTTGAAGTTGTGAAGTTATGAATTTCAAGTTTTAAACTTTAAGATACTAAGTTCTGATTTATCTTAAAGTTAAGATCTTGAAGTTGTGAAGTTATGAATTGCAAGTTTTAAACTTTAAGATACTAAGTTCTGATTTATCTTAAAGTTAAGATCTTGAAGTTGTGAAGTTATGAATTTCAAGTTTTAAACTTTAAGCTAAAAACTTTCTGATTTATCTTAAAGTTAAGATCTTGAAGTTGTGAAGTTATGAATTTCAAGTTTTAAACTTTAAGCTAAAAACTTTCTGATTTATCTTAAAGTTAAGATCTTGAAGTTGTGAAGTTATGAATTGCAAGTTTTAAACTTTAAGCTAAAAACTTTCTGATTTATCTTAAAGTTAAGATCTTGAAGTTGTGAAGTTATGAATTTCAAGTTTTAAACTTTAAGCTAAAAACTTTCTGATTTATCTTAAAGTTAAGATCTTGAAGTTGTGAAGTTATGAATTGCAAGTTTTAAACTTTAAGCTAAAAACTTTCTGATTTATCTTAAAGTTAAGATCTTGAAGTTGTGAAGTTATGAATTTCAAGTTTTAAACTTTAAGCTAAAAACTTTCTGATTTATCTTAAAGTTAAGATCTTGAAGTTGTGAAGTTATGAATTTCAAGTTTTAAACTTTAAGCTAAAAACTTTCTGATTTATCTTAAAGTTAAGATCTTGAAGTTGTGAAGTTATGTATTGCAAGTTTTAAACTTTAAGCTAAAAACTTTCTGATTTATCTTAAAGTTAAGATCTTGAAGTTGTGAAGTTATGAATTTCAAGTTTTAAACTTTAAGATACTAAGTTCTGATTTATCTTAAAGTTAAGATCTTGAAGTTGTGAAGTTATGAATTTCAAGTTTTAAACTTTAAGCTAAAAACTTTCTGATTTATCTTAAAGTTAAGATCTTGAAGTTGTGAAGTTATGAATTGCAAGTATTAAACTTTAAGCTAAAAACTTTCTGATTTATCTTAAAGTTAAGATCTTGAAGTTGTGAAGTTATGAATTGCAAGTTTTAAACTTTAAGCTAAAAACTTTCTGATTTATCTTAAAGTTAAGATCTTGAAGTTGTGAAGTTATGAATTTCAAGTTTTAAACTTTAAGATACTAAGTTCTGAATTATCTTAAAGTTAAGATCTTGAAGTTGTGAAGTTATGAATTGCAAGTTTTAAACTTTAAGCTAAAAACTTTCTGATTTATCTTAAAGTTAAGATCTTGAAGTTGTGAAGTTATGAATTTCAAGTTTTAAACTTTAAGCTAAAAACTTTCTGATTTATCTTAAAGTTAAGATCTTGAAGTTGTGAAGTTATGAATTGCAAGTTTTAAACTTTAAGCTAAAAACTTTCTGATTTATCTTAAAGTTAAGATCTTGAAGTTGTGAAGTTATGAATTGCAAGTTTTAAACTTTAAGCTAAAAACTTTCTGATTTATCTTAAAGTTAAGATCTTGAAGTTGTGAAGTTATGAATTTCAAGTTTTAAACTTTAAGATACTAAGTTCTGATTTATCTTAAAGTTAAGATCTTGAAGTTGTGAAGTTATGAATTGCAAGTTTTAAACTTTAAGCTAAAAACTTTCTGATTTATCTTAAAGTTAAGATCTTGAAGTTGTGAAGTTATGAATTTCAAGTTTTAAACTTTAAGCTAAAAACTTTCTGATTTATCTTAAAGTTAAGATCTTGAAGTTGTGAAGTTATGAATTTCAAGTTTTAAACTTTAAGCTAAAAACTTTCTGATTTATCTTAAAGTTAAGATCTTGAAGTTGTGAAGTTATGAATTGCAAGTTTTAAACTTTAAGCTAAAAACTTTCTGATTTATCTTAAAGTTAAGATCTTGAAGTTGTGAAGTTATGAATTTCAAGTTTTAAACTTTAAGATACTAAGTTCTGATTTATCTTAAAGTTAAGATCTTGAAGTTGTGAAGTTATGAATTTCAAGTTTTAAACTTTAAGATACTAAGTTCTGATTTATCTTAAAGTTAAGATCTTGAAGTTGTGAAGTTATGAATTGCAAGTTTTAAACTTTAAGCTAAAAACTTTCTGATTTATCTTAAAGTTAAGATCTTGAAGTTGTGAAGTTATGAATTTCAAGTTTTAAACTTTAAGATACTAAGTTCTGATTTATCTTAAAGTTAAGATCTTGAAGTTGTGAAGTTATGAATTGCAAGTTTTAAACTTTAAGCTAAAAACTTTCTGATTTATCTTAAAGTTAAGATCTTGAAGTTGTGAAGTTATGAATTTCAAGTTTTAAACTTTAAGATACTAAGTTCTGATTTATCTTAAAGTTAAGATCTTGAAGTTGTGAAGTTATGAATTGCAAGTTTTAAACTTTAAGATACTAAGTTCTGATTTATCTTAAAGTTAAGATCTTGAAGTTGTGAAGTTATGAATTGCAAGTTTTAAACTTTAAGCTAAAAACTTTCTGATTTATCTTAAAGTTAAGATCTTGAAGTTGTGAAGTTATGAATTTCAAGTTTTAAACTTTAAGATACTAAGTTCTGATTTATCTTAAAGTTAAGATCTTGAAGTTGTGAAGTTATGAATTGCAAGTTTTAAACTTTAAGCTAAAAACTTTCTGATTTATCTTAAAGTTAAGATCTTGAAGTTGTGAAGTTATGAATTTCAAGTTTTAAACTTTAAGATACTAAGTTCTGATTTATCTTAAAGTTGAGATCTTGAAGTTGTGAAGTTATGAATTGCAAGTTTTAAACTTTAAGCTAAAAACTTTCTGATTTATCTTAAAGTTAAGATCTTGAAGTTGTGAAGTTATGAATTTCAAGTTTTAAACTTTAAGATACTAAGTTCTGATTTATCTTAAAGTTAAGATCTTGAAGTTGTGAAGTTATGAATTTCAAGTTTTAAACTTTAAGATACTAAGTTCTGATTTATCTTAAAGTTAAGATCTTGAAGTTGTGAAGTTATGAATTTCAAGTTTTAAACTTTAAGATACTAAGTTCTGATTTATCTTAAAGTTAAGATCTTGAAGTTGTGAAGTTATGAATTGCAAGTTTTAAACTTTAAGCTAAAAACTTTCTGATTTATCTTAAAGTTAAGATCTTGAAGTTGTGAAGTTATGAATTTCAAGTTTTAAACTTTAAGATACTAAGTTCTGATTTATCTTAAAGTTAAGATCTTGAAGTTGTGAAGTTATGAATTGCAAGTTTTAAACTTTAAGCTAAAAACTTTCTGATTTATCTTAAAGTTAAGATCTTGAAGTTGTGAAGTTATGAATTTCAAGTTTTAAACTTTAAGCTAAAAACTTTCTGATTTATCTTAAAGTTAAGATCTTGAAGTTGTGAAGTTATGAATTGCAAGTTTTAAACTTTAAGCTAAAAACTTTCTGATTTATCTTAAAGTTAAGATCTTGAAGTTGTGAAGTTATGAATTGCAAGTTTTAAACTTTAAGCTAAAAACTTTCTGATTTATCTTAAAGTTAAGATCTTGAAGTTGTGAAGTTATGAATTTCAAGTTTTAAACTTTAAGATACTAAGTTCTGATTTATCTTAAAGTTAAGATCTTGAAGTTGTGAAGTTATGAATTGCAAGTTTTAAACTTTAAGCTAAAAACTTTCTGATTTATCTTAAAGTTAAGATCTTGAAGTTGTGAAGTTATGAATTTCAAGTTTTAAACTTTAAGATACTAAGTTCTGATTTATCTTAAAGTTAAGATCTTGAAGTTGTGAAGTTATGAATTTCAAGTTTTAAACTTTAAGATACTAAGTTCTGATTTATCTTAAAGTTAAGATCTTGAAGTTGTGAAGTTATGAATTGCAAGTTTTAAACTTTAAGCTAAAAACTTTCTGATTTATCTTAAAGTTAAGATCTTGAAGTTGTGAAGTTATGAATTTCAAGTTTTAAACTTTAAGATACTAAGTTCTGATTTATCTTAAAGTTAAGATCTTGAAGTTGTGAAGTTATGAATTGCAAGTTTTAAACTTTAAGATACTAAGTTCTGATTTATCTTAAAGTTAAGATCTTGAAGTTGTGAAGTTATGAATTGCAAGTTTTAAACTTTAAGCTAAAAACTTTCTGATTTATCTTAAAGTTAAGATCTTGAAGTTGTGAAGTTATGAATTTCAAGTTTTAAACTTTAAGATACTAAGTTCTGATTTATCTTAAAGTTAAGATCTTGAAGTTGTGAAGTTATGAATTTCAAGTTTTAAACTTTAAGCTAAAAACTTTCTGATTTATCTTAAAGTTAAGATCTTGAAGTTGTGAAGTTATGAATTTCAAGTTTTAAACTTTAAGATACTAAGTTCTGATTTATCTTAAAGTTAAGATCTTGAAGTTGTGAAGTTATGAATTTCAAGTTTTAAACTTTAAGCTAAAAACTTTCTGATTTATCTTAAAGTTAAGATCTTGAAGTTGTGAAGTTATGAATTTCAAGTTTTAAACTTTAAGATACTAAGTTCTGATTTATCTTAAAGTTAAGATCTTGAAGTTGTGAAGTTATGAATTGCAAGTTTTAAACTTTAAGCTAAAAACTTTCTGATTTATCTTAAAGTTAAGATCTTGAAGTTGTGAAGTTATGAATTGCAAGTTTTAAACTTTAAGATACTAAGTTCTGATTTATCTTAAAGTTAAGATCTTGAAGTTGTGAAGTTATGAATTGCAAGTTTTAAACTTTAAGCTAAAAACTTTCTGATTTATCTTAAAGTTAAGATCTTGAAGTTGTGAAGTTATGAATTGCAAGTTTTAAACTTTAAGATACTAAGTTCTGATTTATCTTAAAGTTAAGATCTTGAAGTTGTGAAGTTATGAATTGCAAGTTTTAAACTTTAAGCTAAAAACTTTCTGATTTATCTTAAAGTTAAGATCTTGAAGTTGTGAAGTTATGAATTTCAAGTTTTAAACTTTAAGATACTAAGTTCTGATTTATCTTAAAGTTAAGATCTTGAAGTTGTGAAGTTATGAATTGCAAGTTTTAAACTTTAAGATACTAAGTTCTGATTTATCTTAAAGTTAAGATCTTGAAGTTGTGAAGTTATGAATTGCAAGTTTTAAACTTTAAGATACTAAGTTCTGATTTATCTTAAAGTTAAGATCTTGAAGTTGTGAAGTTATGAATTGCAAGTTTTAAACTTTAAGCTAAAAACTTTCTGATTTATCTTAAAGTTAAGATCTTGAAGTTGTGAAGTTATGAATTGCAAGTTTTAAACTTTAAGCTAAAAACTTTCTGATTTATCTTAAAGTTAAGATCTTGAAGTTGTGAAGTTATGAATTTCAAGTTTTAAACTTTAAGATACTAAGTTCTGATTTATCTTAAAGTTAAGATCTTGAAGTTGTGAAGTTATGAATTGCAAGTTTTAAACTTTAAGCTAAAAACTTTCTGATTTATCTTAAAGTTAAGATCTTGAAGTTGTGAAGTTATGAATTTCTAGTTTTAAACTTTAAGATACTAAGTTCTGATTTATCTTAAAGTTAAGATCTTGAAGTTGTGAAGTTATGAATTTCAAGTTTTAAACTTTAAGATACTAAGTTCTGATTTATCTTAAAGTTAAGATCTTGAAGTTGTGAAGTTATGAATTTCAAGTTTTAAACTTTAAGATACTAAGTTCTGATTTATCTTAAAGTTAAGATCTTGAAGTTGTGAAGTTATGAATTGCAAGTTTTAAACTTTAAGATACTAAGTTCTGATTTATCTTAAAGTTAAGATCTTGAAGTTGTGAAGTTATGAATTTCAAGTTTTAAACTTTAAGCTAAAAACTTTCTGATTTATCTTAAAGTTAAGATCTTGAAGTTGTGAAGTTATGAATTTCAAGTTTTAAACTTTAAGATACTAAGTTCTGATTTATCTTAAAGTTAAGATCTTGAAGTTGTGAAGTTATGAATTTCAAGTTTTAAACTTTAAGCTAAAAACTTTCTGATTTATCTTAAAGTTAAGATCTTGAAGTTGTGAAGTTATGAATTTCAAGTTTTAAACTTTAAGATACTAAGTTCTGATTTATCTTAAAGTTAAGATCTTGAAGTTGTGAAGTTATGAATTGCAAGTTTTAAACTTTAAGCTAAAAACTTTCTGATTTATCTTAAAGTTAAGATCTTGAAGTTGTGAAGTTATGAATTGCAAGTTTTAAACTTTAAGATACTAAGTTCTGATTTATCTTAAAGTTAAGATCTTGAAGTTGTGAAGTTATGAATTGCAAGTTTTAAACTTTAAGCTAAAAACTTTCTGATTTATCTTAAAGTTGAGATCTTGAAGTTGTGAAGTTATGAATTGCAAGTTTTAAACTTTAAGATACTAAGTTCTGATTTATCTTAAAGTTAAGATCTTGAAGTTGTGAAGTTATGAATTGCAAGTTTTAAACTTTAAGCTAAAAACTTTCTGATTTATCTTAAAGTTAAGATCTTGAAGTTGTGAAGTTATGAATTTCAAGTTTTAAACTTTAAGATACTAAGTTCTGATTTATCTTAAAGTTAAGATCTTGAAGTTGTGAAGTTATGAATTTCAAGTTTTAAACTTTAAGCTAAAAACTTTCTGATTTATCTTAAAGTTAAGATCTTGAAGTTGTGAAGTTATGAATTTCAAGTTTTAAACTTTAAGCTAAAAACTTTCTGATTTATCTTAAAGTTAAGATCTTGAAGTTGTGAAGTTATGAATTGCAAGTTTTAAACTTTAAGCTAAAAACTTTCTGATTTATCTTAAAGTTAAGATCTTGAAGTTGTGAAGTTATGAATTTCAAGTTTTAAACTTTAAGATACTAAGTTCTGATTTATCTTAAAGTTAAGATCTTGAAGTTGTGAAGTTATGAATTGCAAGTTTTAAACTTTAAGATACTAAGTTCTGATTTATCTTAAAGTTAAGATCTTGAAGTTGTGAAGTTATGAATTGCAAGTTTTAAACTTTAAGCTAAAAACTTTCTGATTTATCTTAAAGTTAAGATCTTGAAGTTGTGAAGTTATGAATTTCAAGTTTTAAACTTTAAGATACTAAGTTCTGATTTATCTTAAAGTTAAGATCTTGAAGTTGTGAAGTTATGAATTTCAAGTTTTAAACTTTAAGCTAAAAACTTTCTGATTTATCTTAAAGTTAAGATCTTGAAGTTGTGAAGTTATGAATTTCAAGTTTTAAACTTTAAGCTAAAAACTTTCTGATTTATCTTAAAGTTAAGATCTTGAAGTTGTGAAGTTATGAATTGCAAGTTTTAAACTTTAAGCTAAAAACTTTCTGATTTATCTTAAAGTTAAGATCTTGAAGTTGTGAAGTTATGAATTTCAAGTTTTAAACTTTAAGATACTAAGTTCTGATTTATCTTAAAGT
Organism: Podabrus alpinus; assembly: GCA_932274525.1. NCBI lineage: Eukaryota > Metazoa > Arthropoda > Insecta > Coleoptera > Cantharidae > Podabrus > Podabrus alpinus. Next base: position 783,947 of record CAKNZV010000007.1, on the reverse strand, counting down.
TAAGATCTTGAAGTTGTGAAGTTATGAATTGCAAGTTTTAAACTTTAAGATACTAAGTTCTGATTTATCTTAAAGTTAAGATCTTGAAGTTGTGAAGTTATGAATTGCAAGTTTTAAACTTTAAGCTAAAAACTTTCTGATTTATCTTAAAGTTAAGATCTTGAAGTTGTGAAGTTATGAATTTCAAGTTTTAAACTTTAAGATACTAAGTTCTGATTTATCTTAAAGTTAAGATCTTGAAGTTGTGAAGTTATGAATTGCAAGTTTTAAACTTTAAGCTAAAAACTTTCTGATTTATCTTAAAGTTAAGATCTTGAAGTTGTGAAGTTATGAATTTCAAGTTTTAAACTTTAAGCTAAAAACTTTCTGATTTATCTTAAAGTTAAGATCTTGAAGTTGTGAAGTTATGAATTGCAAGTTTTAAACTTTAAGATACTAAGTTCTGATTTATCTTAAAGTTAAGATCTTGAAGTTGTGAAGTTATGAATTGCAAGTTTTAAACTTTAAGCTAAAAACTTTCTGATTTATCTTAAAGTTAAGATCTTGAAGTTGTGAAGTTATGAATTTCAAGTTTTAAACTTTAAGCTAAAAACTTTCTGATTTATCTTAAAGTTAAGATCTTGAAGTTGTGAAGTTATGAATTTCAAGTTTTAAACTTTAAGCTAAAAACTTTCTGATTTATCTTAAAGTTAAGATCTTGAAGTTGTGAAGTTATGAATTGCAAGTTTTAAACTTTAAGCTAAAAACTTTCTGATTTATCTTAAAGTTAAGATCTTGAAGTTGTGAAGTTATGAATTGCAAGTTTTAAACTTTAAGCTAAAAACTTTCTGATTTATCTTAAAGTTAAGATCTTGAAGTTGTGAAGTTATGAATTTCAAGTTTTAAACTTTAAGATACTAAGTTCTGATTTATCTTAAAGTTAAGATCTTGAAGTTGTGAAGTTATGAATTGCAAGTTTTAAACTTTAAGCTAAAAACTTTCTGATTTATCTTAAAGTTAAGATCTTGAAGTTGTGAAGTTATGAATTTCAAGTTTTAAACTTTAAGCTAAAAACTTTCTGATTTATCTTAAAGTTAAGATCTTGAAGTTGTGAAGTTATGAATTGCAAGTTTTAAACTTTAAGCTAAAAACTTTCTGATTTATCTTAAAGTTAAGATCTTGAAGTTGTGAAGTTATGAATTGCAAGTTTTAAACTTTAAGCTAAAAACTTTCTGATTTATCTTAAAGTTAAGATCTTGAAGTTGTGAAGTTTTGAATTTCAAGTTTTAAACTTTAAGCTAAAAACTTTCTGATTTATCTTAAAGTTAAGATCTTGAAGTTGTGAAGTTATGAATTGCAAGTTTTAAACTTTAAGCTAAAAACTTTCTGATTTATCTTAAAGTTAAGATCTTGAAGTTGTGAAGTTATGAATTTCAAGTTTTAAACTTTAAGATACTAAGTTCTGATTTATCTTAAAGTTAAGATCTTGAAGTTGTGAAGTTATGAATTGCAAGTTTTAAACTTTAAGATACTAAGTTCTGATTTATCTTAAAGTTAAGATCTTGAAGTTGTGAAGTTATGAATTGCAAGTTTTAAACTTTAAGCTAAAAACTTTCTGATTTATCTTAAAGTTAAGATCTTGAAGTTGTGAAGTTATGAATTTCAAGTTTTAAACTTTAAGATACTAAGTTCTGATTTATCTTAAAGTTAAGATCTTGAAGTTGTGAAGTTATGAATTTCAAGTTTTAAACTTTAAGATACTAAGTTCTGATTTATCTTAAAGTTAAGATCTTGAAGTTGTGAAGTTATGAATTGCAAGTTTTAAACTTTAAGATACTAAGTTCTGATTTATCTTAAAGTTAAGATCTTGAAGTTGTGAAGTTATGAATTGCAAGTTTTAAACTTTAAGCTAAAAACTTTCTGATTTATCTTAAAGTTAAGATCTTGAAGTTGTGAAGTTATGAATTGCAAGTTTTAAACTTTAAGCTAAAAACTTTCTGATTTATCTTAAAGTTAAGATCTTGAAGTTGTGAAGTTATGAATTGCAAGTTTTAAACTTTAAGCTAAAAACTTTCTGATTTATCTTAAAGTTAAGATCTTGAAGTTGTGAAGTTATGAATTTCAAGTTTTAAACTTTAAGATACTAAGTTCTGATTTATCTTAAAGTTAAGATCTTGAAGTTGTGAAGTTATGAATTGCAAGTTTTAAACTTTAAGCTAAAAACTTTCTGATTTATCTTAAAGTTAAGATCTTGAAGTTGTGAAGTTATGAATTTCAAGTTTTAAACTTTAAGATACTAAGTTCTGATTTATCTTAAAGTTAAGATCTTGAAGTTGTGAAGTTATGAATTTCAAGTTTTAAACTTTAAGATACTAAGTTCTGATTTATCTTAAAGTTAAGATCTTGAAGTTGTGAAGTTATGAATTTCAAGTTTTAAACTTTAAGCTAAAAACTTTCTGATTTATCTTAAAGTTAAGATCTTGAAGTTGTGAAGTTATGAATTTCAAGTTTTAAACTTTAAGCTAAAAACTTTCTGATTTATCTTAAAGTTAAGATCTTGAAGTTGTGAAGTTATGAATTTCAAGTTTTAAACTTTAAGCTAAAAACTTTCTGATTTATCTTAAAGTTAAGATCTTGAAGTTGTGAAGTTATGAATTTCAAGTTTTAAACTTTAAGATACAAAGTTCTGATTTATCTTAAAGTTAAGATCTTGAAGTTGTGAAGTTATGAATTGCAAGTTTTAAACTTTAAGATACTAAGTTCTGATTTATCTTAAAGTTAAGATCTTGAAGTTGTGAAGTTATGAATTGCAAGTTTTAAACTTTAAGCTAAAAACTTTCTGATTTATCTTAAAGTTAAGATCTTGAAGTTGTGAAGTTATGAATTGCAAGTTTTAAACTTTAAGCTAAAAACTTTCTGATTTATCTTAAAGTTAAGATCTTGAAGTTGTGAAGTTATGAATTTCAAGTTTTAAACTTTAAGCTAAAAACTTTCTGATTTATCTTAAAGTTAAGATCTTGAAGTTGTGAAGTTATGAATTTCAAGTTTTAAACTTTAAGCTAAAAACTTTCTGATTTATCTTAAAGTTAAGATCTTGAAGTTGTGAAGTTATGAATTTCAAGTTTTAAACTTTAAGCTAAAAACTTTCTGATTTATCTTAAAGTTAAGATCTTGAAGTTGTGAAGTTATGAATTGCAAGTTTTAAACTTTAAGCTAAAAACTTTCTGATTTATCTTAAAGTTAAGATCTTGAAGTTGTGAAGTTATGAATTTCAAGTTTTAAACTTTAAGCTAAAAACTTTCTGATTTATCTTAAAGTTAAGATCTTGAAGTTGTGAAGTTATGAATTGCAAGTTTTAAACTTTAAGCTAAAAACTTTCTGATTTATCTTAAAGTTAAGATCTTGAAGTTGTGAAGTTATGAATTGCAAGTTTTAAACTTTAAGCTAAAAACTTTCTGATTTATCTTAAAGTTAAGATCTTGAAGTTGTGAAGTTATGAATTTCAAGTTTTAAACTTTAAGCTAAAAACTTTCTGATTTATCTTAAAGTTAAGATCTTGAAGTTGTGAAGTTATGAATTGCAAGTTTTAAACTTTAAGATACTAAGTTCTGATTTATCTTAAAGTTAAGATCTTGAAGTTGTGAAGTTATGAATTTCAAGTTTTAAACTTTAAGATACTAAGTTCTGATTTATCTTAAAGTTAAGATCTTGAAGTTGTGAAGTTATGAATTTCAAGTTTTAAACTTTAAGCTAAAAACTTTCTGATTTATCTTAAAGTTAAGATCTTGAAGTTGTGAAGTTATGAATTTCAAGTTTTAAACTTTAAGCTAAAAACTTTCTGATTTATCTTAAAGTTAAGATCTTGAAGTTGTGAAGTTATGAATTTCAAGTTTTAAACTTTAAGCTAAAAACTTTCTGATTTATCTTAAAGTTAAGATCTTGAAGTTGTGAAGTTATGAATTTCAAGTTTTAAACTTTAAGCTAAAAACTTTCTGATTTATCTTAAAGTTAAGATCTTGAAGTTGTGAAGTTATGAATTGCAAGTTTTAAACTTTAAGATACTAAGTTCTGATTTATCTTAAAGTTAAGATCTTGAAGTTGTGAAGTTATGAATTGCAAGTTTTAAACTTTAAGCTAAAAACTTTCTGATTTATCTTAAAGTTAAGATCTTGAAGTTGTGAAGTTATGAATTTCAAGTTTTAAACTTTAAGCTAAAAACTTTCTGATTTATCTTAAAGTTAAGATCTTGAAGTTGTGAAGTTATGAATTGCAAGTTTTAAACTTTAAGATACTAAGTTCTGATTTATCTTAAAGTTAAGATCTTGAAGTTGTGAAGTTATGAATTTCAAGTTTTAAACTTTAAGATACTAAGTTCTGATTTATCTTAAAGTTAAGATCTTGAAGTTGTGAAGTTATGAATTGCAAGTTTTAAACTTTAAGCTAAAAACTTTCTGATTTATCTTAAAGTTAAGATCTTGAAGTTGTGAAGTTATGAATTGCAAGTTTTAAACTTTAAGCTAAAAACTTTCTGATTTATCTTAAAGTTAAGATCTTGAAGTTGTGAAGTTATGAATTTCAAGTTTTAAACTTTAAGATACTAAGTTCTGATTTATCTTAAAGTTAAGATCTTGAAGTTGTGAAGTTATGAATTTCAAGTTTTAAACTTTAAGATACTAAGTTCTGATTTATCTTAAAGTTAAGATCTTGTAGTTGTGAAGTTATGAATTTCAAGTTTTAAACTTTAAGCTAAAAACTTTCTGATTTATCTTAAAGTTAAGATCTTGAAGTTGTGAAGTTATGAATTGCAAGTTTTAAACTTTAAGCTAAAAACTTTCTGATTTATCTTAAAGTTAAGATCTTGAAGTTGTGAAGTTATGAATTTCAAGTTTTAAACTTTAAGCTAAAAACTTTCTGATTTATCTTAAAGTTAAGATCTTGAAGTTGTGAAGTTATGAATTTCAAGTTTTAAACTTTAAGCTAAAAACTTTCTGATTAATCTTAAAGTTAAGATCTTGAAGTTGTGAAGTTATGAATTTCAAGTTTTAAACTTTAAGCTAAAAACTTTCTGATTTATCTTAAAGTTAAGATCTTGAAGTTGTGAAGTTATGAATTGCAAGTTTTAAACTTTAAGCTAAAAACTTTCTGATTTATCTTAAAGTTAAGATCTTGAAGTTGTGAAGTTATGAATTTCAAGTTTTAAACTTTAAGCTAAAAACTTTCTGATTTATCTTAAAGTTAAGATCTTGAAGTTGTGAAGTTATGAATTGCAAGTTTTAAACTTTAAGCTAAAAACTTTCTGATTTATCTTAAAGTTAAGATCTTGAAGTTGTGAAGTTATGAATTGCAAGTTTTAAACTTTAAGCTAAAAACTTTCTGATTTATCTTAAAGTTAAGATCTTGAAGTTGTGAAGTTATGAATTGCAAGTTTTAAACTTTAAGATACTAAGTTCTGATTTATCTTAAAGTTAAGATCTTGAAGTTGTGAAGTTATGAATTTCAAGTTTTAAACTTTAAGATACTAAGTTCTGATTTATCTTAAAGTTAAGATCTTGAAGTTGTGAAGTTATGAATTTCAAGTTTTAAACTTTAAGATACTAAGTTCTGATTTATCTTAAAGTTAAGATCTTGAAGTTGTGAAGTTATGAATTTCAAGTTTTAAACTTTAAGCTAAAAACTTTCTGATTTATCTTAAAGTTAAGATCTTGAAGTTGTGAAGTTATGAATTGCAAGTTTTAAACTTTAAGATACTAAGTTCTGATTTATCTTAAAGTTAAGATCTTGAAGTTGTGAAGTTATGAATTGCAAGTTTTAAACTTTAAGCTAAAAACTTTCTGATTTATCTTAAAGTTAAGATCTTGAAGTTGTGAAGTTATGAATTTCAAGTTTTAAACTTTAAGCTAAAAACTTTCTGATTTATCTTAAAGTTAAGATCTTGAAGTTGTGAAGTTATGAATTGCAAGTTTTAAACTTTAAGCTAAAAACTTTCTGATTTATCTTAAAGTTAAGATCTTGAAGTTGTGAAGTTATGAATTGCAAGTTTTAAACTTTAAGCTAAAAACTTTCTGATTTATCTTAAAGTTAAGATCTTGAAGTTGTGAAGTTATGAATTTCAAGTTTTAAACTTTAAGCTAAAAACTTTCTGATTTATCTTAAAGTTAAGATCTTGAAGTTGTGAAGTTATGAATTGCAAGTTTTAAACTTTAAGATACTAAGTTCTGATTTATCTTAAAGTTAAGATCTTGAAGTTGTGAAGTTATGAATTGCAAGTTTTAAACTTTAAGCTAAAAACTTTCTGATTTATCTTAAAGTTAAGATCTTGAAGTTGTGAAGTTATGAATTGCAAGTTTTAAACTTTAAGATACTAAGTTCTGATTTATCTTAAAGTTAAGATCTTGAAGTTGTGAAGTTATGAATTTCAAGTTTTAAACTTTAAGATACTAAGTTCTGATTTATCTTAAAGTTAAGATCTTGAAGTTGTGAAGTTATGAATTTCAAGTTTTAAACTTTAAGCTAAAAACTTTCTGATTTATCTTAAAGTTAAGATCTTGAAGTTGTGAAGTTATGAATTTCAAGTTTTAAACTTTAAGCTAAAAACTTTCTGATTTATCTTAAAGTTAAGATCTTGAAGTTGTGAAGTTATGAATTTCAAGTTTTAAACTTTAAGCTAAAAACTTTCTGATTTATCTTAAAGTTAAGATCTTGAAGTTGTGAAGTTATGAATTGCAAGTTTTAAGCTTTAAGCTAAAAACTTTCTGATTTATCTTAAAGTTAAGATCTTGAAGTTGTGAAGTTATGAATTGCAAGTTTTAAACTTTAAGCTAAAAACTTTCTGATTTATCTTAAAGTTAAGATCTTGAAGTTGTGAAGTTATGAATTTCAAGTTTTAAACTTTAAGCTAAAAACTTTCTGATTTATCTTAAAGTTAAGATCTTGAAGTTGTGAAGTTATGAATTTCAAGTTTTAAACTTTAAGATACTAAGTTCAGATTTATCTTAAAGTTAAGATCTTGAAGTTGTGAAGTTATGAATTTCAAGTTTTAAACTTTAAGATACTAAGTTCTGATTTATCTTAAAGTTAAGATCTTGAAGTTGTGAAGTTATGAATTTCAAGTTTTAAACTTTAAGATACTAAGTTCTGATTTATCTTAAAGTTAAGATCTTGAAGTTGTGAAGTTATGAATTGCAAGTTTTAAACTTTAAGCTAAAAACTTTCTGATTTATCTTAAAGTTAAGATCTTGAAGTTGTGAAGTTATGAATTTCAAGTTTTAAACTTTAAGATACTAAGTTCTGATTTATCTTAAAGTTAAGATCTTGAAGTTGTGAAGTTATGAATTTCAAGTTTTAAACTTTAAGCTAAAAACTTTCTGATTTATCTTAAAGTTAAATCTTGAAGTTGTGAAGTTATGAATTTCTAGTTTTAAACTTTAAGCTAAAAACTTTCTGATTTATCTTAAAGTTAAGATCTTGAAGTTGTGAAGTTATGAATTGCAAGTTTTAAACTTTAAGCTAAAAACTTTCTGATTTATCTTAAAGTTAAGATCTTGAAGTTGTGAAGTTATGAATTTCAAGTTTTAAACTTTAAGCTAAAAACTTTCTGATTTATCTTAAAGTTAAGATCTTGAAGTTGTGAAGTTATGAATTTCAAGTTTTAAACTTTAAGCTAAAAACTTTCTGATTTATCTTAAAGTTAAGATCTTGAAGTTGTGAAGTTATGAATTTCAAGTTTTAAACTTTAAGCTAAAAACTTTCTGATTTATCTTAAAGTTAAGATCTTGAAGTTGTGAAGTTATGAATTTCAAGTTTTAAACTTTAAGCTAAAAACTTTCTGATTTATCTTAAAGTTAAGATCTTGAAGTTGTGAAGTTATGAATTGCAAGTTTTAAACTTTAAGATACTAAGTTCTGATTTATCTTAAAGTTAAGATCTTGAAGTTGTGAAGTTATGAATTGCAAGTTTTAAACTTTAAGCTAAAAACTTTCTGATTTATCTTAAAGTTAAGATCTTGAAGTTGTGAAGTTATGAATTTCAAGTTTTAAACTTTAAGCTAAAAACTTTCTGATTTATCTTAAAGTTAAGATCTTGAAGTTGTGAAGTTATGAATTGCAAGTTTTAAACTTTAAGATACTAAGTTCTGATTTATCTTAAAGTTAAGATCTTGAAGTTGTGAAGTTATGAATTTCAAGTTTTAAACTTTAAGATACTAAGTTCTGATTTATCTTAAAGTTAAGATCTTGAAGTTGTGAAGTTATGAATTGCAAGTTTTAAACTTTAAGCTAAAAACTTTCTGATTTATCTTAAAGTTAAGATCTTGAAGTTGTGAAGTTATGAATTTCAAGTTTTAAACTTTAAGATACTAAGTTCTGATTTATCTTAAAGTTAAGATCTTGAAGTTGTGAAGTTATGAATTTCAAGTTTTAAACTTTAAGATACTAAGTTCTGATTTATCTTAAAGTTAAGATCTTGAAGTTGTGAAGTTATGAATTGCAAGTTTTAAACTTTAAGCTAAAAACTTTCTGATTTATCTTAAAGTTAAGATCTTGAAGTTGTGAAGTTATGAATTTCAAGTTTTAAACTTTAAGATACTAAGTTCTGATTTATCTTAAAGTTAAGATCTTGAAGTTGTGAAGTTATGAATTGCAAGTTTTAAACTTTAAGCTAAAAACTTTCTGATTTATCTTAAAGTTAAGATCTTGAAGTTGTGAAGTTATGAATTTCAAGTTTTAAACTTTAAGCTAAAAACTTTCTGATTTATCTTAAAGTTTAGATCTTGAAGTTGTGAAGTTATTAATTTCAAGTTTTAAACTTTAAGATACTAAGTTCTGATTTATCTTAAAGTTAAGATCTTGAAGTTGTGAAGTTATGAATTTCAAGTTTTAAACTTTAAGATACTAAGTTCTGATTTATCTTAAAGTTAAGATCTTGAAGTTGTGAAGTTATGAATTTCAAGTTTTAAACTTTAAGCTAAAAACTTTCTGATTTATCTTAAAGTTAAGATCTTGAAGTTGTGAAGTTATGAATTTCAAGTTTTAAACTTTAAGATACTAAGTTCTGATTTATCTTAAAGTTAAGATCTTGAAGTTGTGAAGTTATGAATTTCAAGTTTTAAACTTTAAGCTAAAAACTTTCTGATTTATCTTAAAGTTAAGATCTTGAAGTTGTGAAGTTATGAATTTCAAGTTTTAAACTTTAAGCTAAAAACTTTCTGATTTATCTTAAAGTTAAGATCTTGAAGTTGTGAAGTTATGAATTTCAAGTTTTAAACTTTAAGCTAAAAACTTTCTGATTTATCTTAAAGTTAAGATCTTGAAGTTGTGAAGTTATGAATTGCAAGTTTTAAACTTTAAGCTAAAAACTTTCTGATTTATCTTAAAGTTAAGATCTTGAAGTTGTGAAGTTATGAATTGCAAGTTTTAAACTTTAAGCTAAAAACTTTCTGATTTATCTTAAAGTTAAGATCTTGAAGTTGTGAAGTTATGAATTTCAAGTTTTAAACTTTAAGCTAAAAACTTTCTGATTTATCTTAAAGTTAAGATCTTGAAGTTGTGAAGTTATGAATTGCAAGTTTTAAACTTTAAGATACTAAGTTCTGATTTATCTTAAAGTTAAGATCTTGAAGTTGTGAAGTTATGAATTTCAAGTTTTAAACTTTAAGATACTAAGTTCTGATTTATCTTAAAGTTAAGATCTTGAAGTTGTGAAGTTATGAAATTCATGTTTTAAACTTTAAGCTAAAAACTTTCTGATTTATCTTAAAGTTAAGATCTTGAAGTTGTGAAGTTATGAATTTCAAGTTTTAAACTTTAAGCTAAAAACTTTCTGATTTATCTTAAAGTTAAGATCTTGAAGTTGTGAAGTTATGAATTTCAAGTTTTAAACTTTAAGCTAAAAACTTTCTGATTTATCTTAAAGTTAAGATCTTGAAGTTGTGAAGTTATGAATTTCAAGTTTTAAACTTTAAGCTAAAAACTTTCTGATTTATCTTAAAGTTAAGATCTTGAAGTTGTGAAGTTATGAATTGCAAGTTTTAAACTTTAAGATACTAAGTTCTGATTTATCTTAAAGTTAAGATCTTGAAGTTGTGAAGTTATGAATTGCAAGTTTTAAACTTTAAGCTAAAAACTTTCTGATTTATCTTAAAGTTAAGATCTTGAAGTTGTGAAGTTATGAATTTCAAGTTTTAAACTTTAAGCTAAAAACTTTCTGATTTATCTTAAAGTTAAGATCTTGAAGTTGTGAAGTTATGAATTGCAAGTTTTAAACTTTAAGATACTAAGTTCTGATTTATCTTAAAGTTAAGATCTTGAAGTTGTGAAGTTATGAATTTCAAGTTTTAAACTTTAAGATACTAAGTTCTGATTTATCTTAAAGTTAAGATCTTGAAGTTGTGAAGTTATGAATTGCAAGTTTTAAACTTTAAGCTAAAAACTTTCTGATTTATCTTAAAGTTAAGATCTTGAAGTTGTGAAGTTATGAATTGCAAGTTTTAAACTTTAAGCTAAAAACTTTCTGATTTATCTTAAAGTTAAGATCTTGAAGTTGTGAAGTTATGAATTTCAAGTTTTAAACTTTAAGATACTAAGTTCTGATTTATCTTAAAGTTAAGATCTTGAAGTTGTGAAGTTATGAATTTCAAGTTTTAAACTTTAAGATACTAAGTTCTGATTTATCTTAAAGTTAAGATCTTGAAGTTGTGAAGTTATGAATTTCAAGTTTTAAACTTTAAGCTAAAAACTTTCTGATTTATCTTAAAGTTAAGATCTTGAAGTTGTGAAGTTATGAATTGCAAGTTTTAAACTTTAAGCTAAAAACTTTCTGATTTATCTTAAAGTTAAGATCTTGAAGTTGTGAAGTTATGAATTTCAAGTTTTAAACTTTAAGCTAAAAACTTTCTGATTTATCTTAAAGTTAAGATCTTGAAGTTGTGAAGTTATGAATTTCAAGTTTTAAACTTTAAGCTAAAAACTTTCTGATTTATCTTAAAGTTAAGATCTTGAAGTTGTGAAGTTATGAATTTCAAGTTTTAAACTTTAAGCTAAAAACTTTCTGATTTATCTTAAAGTTAAGATCTTGAAGTTGTGAAGTTATGAATTGCAAGTTTTAAACTTTAAGCTAAAAACTTTCTGATTTATCTTAAAGTTAAGACCTTGAAGTTGTGAAGTTATGAATTTCAAGTTTTAAACTTTAAGCTAAAAACTTTCTGATTTATCTTAAAGTTAAGATCTTGAAGTTGTGAAGTTATGAATTGCAAGTTTTAAACTTTAAGCTAAAAACTTTCTGATTTATCTTAAAGTTAAGATCTTGAAGTTGTGAAGTTATGAATTGCAAGTTTTAAACTTTAAGCTAAAAACTTTCTGATTTATCTTAAAGTTAAGATCTTGAAGTTGTGAAGTTATGAATTTCAAGTTTTAAACTTTAAGCTAAAAACTTTCTGATTTATCTTAAAGTTAAGATCTTGAAGTTGTGAAGTTATGAATTGCAAGTTTTAAACTTTAAGATACTAAGTTCTGATTTATCTTAAAGTTAAGATCTTGAAGTTGTGAAGTTATGAATTTCAAGTTTTAAACTTTAAGATACTAAGTTCTGATTTATCTTAAAGTTAAGATCTTGAAGTTGTGAAGTTATGAATTTCAAGTTTTAAACTTTAAGCTAAAAACTTTCTGATTTATCTTAAAGTTAAGATCTTGAAGTTGTGAAGTTATGAATTGCAAGTTTTAAACTTTAAGATACTAAGTTCTGATTTATCTTAAAGTTAAGATCTTGAAGTTGTGAAGTTATGAATTGCAAGTTTTAAACTTTAAGCTAAAAACTTTCTGATTTATCTTAAAGTTAAGATCTTGAAGTTGTGAAGTTATGAATTTCAAGTTTTAAACTTTAAGCTAAAAACTTTCTGATTTATCTTAAAGTTAAGATCTTGAAGTTGTGAAGTTATGAATTGCAAGTTTTAAACTTTAAGCTAAAAACTTTCTGATTTATCTTAAAGTTAAGATCTTGAAGTTGTGAAGTTATGAATTGCAAGTTTTAAACTTTAAGCTAAAAACTTTCTGATTTATCTTAAAGTTAAGATCTTGAAGTTGTGAAGTTATGAATTTCAAGTTTTAAACTTTAAGCTAAAAACTTTCTGATTTATCTTAAAGTTAAGATCTTGAAGTTGTGAAGTTATGAATTGCAAGTTTTAAACTTTAAGATACTAAGTTCTGATTTATCTTAAAGTTAAGATCTTGAAGTTGTGAAGTTATGAATTGCAAGTTTTAAACTTTAAGCTAAAAACTTTCTGATTTATCTTAAAGTTAAGATCTTGAAGTTGTGAAGTTATGAATTTCAAGTTTTAAACTTTAAGATACTAAGTTCTGATTTATCTTAAAGTTAAGATCTTGAAGTTGTGAAGTTATGAATTGCAAGTTTTAAACTTTAAGATACTAAGTTCTGATTTATCTTAAAGTTAAGATCTTGAAGTTGTGAAGTTATGAATTTCAAGTTTTAAACTTTAAGCTAAAAACTTTCTGATTTATCTTAAAGTTAAGATCTTGAAGTTGTGAAGTTATGAATTTCAAGTTTTAAACTTTAAGCTAAAAACTTTCTGATTTATCTTAAAGTTAAGATCTTGAAGTTGTGAAGTTATGAATTTCAAGTTTTAAACTTTAAGCTAAAAACTTTCTGATTTATCTTAAAGTTAAGATCTTGAAGTTGTGAAGTTATGAATTGCAAGTTTTAAACTTTAAGCTAAAAACTTTCTGATTTATCTTAAAGTTAAGATCTTGAAGTTGTGAAGTTATGAATTGCAAGTTTTAAACTTTAAGCTAAAAACTTTCTGATTTATCTTAAAGTTAAGATCTTGAAGTTGTGAAGTTATGAATTTCAAGTTTTAAACTTTAAGCTAAAAACTTTCTGATTTATCTTAAAGTTAAGATCTTGAAGTTGTGAAGTTATGAATTTCAAGTTTTAAACTTTAAGATACTAAGTTCAGATTTATCTTAAAGTTAAGATCTTGAAGTTGTGAAGTTATGAATTTCAAGTTTTAAACTTTAAGATACTAAGTTCTGATTTATCTTAAAGTTAAGATCTTGAAGTTGTGAAGTTATGAATTTCAAGTTTTAAACTTTAAGCTAAAAACTTTCTGATTTATCTTAAAGTTAAGATCTTGAAGTTGTGAAGTTATGAATTGCAAGTTTTAAACTTTAAGCTAAAAACTTTCTGATTTATCTTAAAGTTAAGATCTTGAAGTTGTGAAGTTATGAATTTTAAGTTTTAAACTTTAAGATACTAAGTTCTGATTTATCTTAAAGTTAAGATCTTGAAGTTGTGAAGTTATGAATTTCAAGTTTTAAACTTTAAGCTAAAAACTTTCTGATTTATCTTAAAGTTAAGATCTTGAAGTTGTGAAGTTATGAATTTCTAGTTTTAAACTTTAAGCTAAAAACTTTCTGATTTATCTTAAAGTTAAGATCTTGAAGTTGTGAAGTTATGAATTGCAAGTTTTAAACTTTAAGCTAAAAACTTTCTGATTTATCTTAAAGTTAAGATCTTGAAGTTGTGAAGTTATGAATTTCAAGTTTTAAACTTTAAGCTAAAAACTTTCTGATTTATCTTAAAGTTAAGATCTTGAAGTTGTGAAGTTATGAATTTCAAGTTTTAAACTTTAAGCTAAAAACTTTCTGATTTATCTTAAAGTTAAGATCTTGAAGTTGTGAAGTTATGAATTTCAAGTTTTAAACTTTAAGCTAAAAACTTTCTGATTTATCTTAAAGTTAAGATCTTGAAGTTGTGAAGTTATGAATTTCAAGTTTTAAACTTTAAGCTAAAAACTTTCTGATTTATCTTAAAGTTAAGATCTTGAAGTTGTGAAGTTATGAATTGCAAGTTTTAAACTTTAAGATACTAAGTTCTGATTTATCTTAAAGTTAAGATCTTGAAGTTGTGAAGTTATGAATTGCAAGTTTTAAACTTTAAGCTAAAAACTTTCTGATTTATCTTAAAGTTAAGATCTTGAAGTTGTGAAGTTATGAATTTCAAGTTTTAAACTTTAAGCTAAAAACTTTCTGATTTATCTTAAAGTTAAGATCTTGAAGTTGTGAAGTTATGAATTGCAAGTTTTAAACTTTAAGATACTAAGTTCTGATTTATCTTAAAGTTAAGATCTTGAAGTTGTGAAGTTATGAATTTCAAGTTTTAAACTTTAAGATACTAAGTTCTGATTTATCTTAAAGTTAAGATCTTGAAGTTGTGAAGTTATGAATTGCAAGTTTTAAACTTTAAGCTAAAAACTTTCTGATTTATCTTAAAGTTAAGATCTTGAAGTTGTGAAGTTATGAATTTCAAGTTTTAAACTTTAAGATACTAAGTTCTGATTTATCTTAAAGTTAAGATCTTGAAGTTGTGAAGTTATGAATTTCAAGTTTTAAACTTTAAGATACTAAGTTCTGATTTATCTTAAAGTTAAGATCTTGAAGTTGTGAAGTTATGAATTGCAAGTTTTAAACTTTAAGCTAAAAACTTTCTGATTTATCTTAAAGTTAAGATCTTGAAGTTGTGAAGTTATGAATTTCAAGTTTTAAACTTTAAGATACTAAGTTCTGATTTATCTTAAAGTTAAGATCTTGAAGTTGTGAAGTTATGAATTGCAAGTTTTAAACTTTAAGCTAAAAACTTTCTGATTTATCTTAAAGTTAAGATCTTGAAGTTGTGAAGTTATGAATTTCAAGTTTTAAACTTTAAGCTAAAAACTTTCTGATTTATCTTAAAGTTTAGATCTTGAAGTTGTGAAGTTATGAATTTCAAGTTTTAAACTTTAAGATACTAAGTTCTGATTTATCTTAAAGTTAAGATCTTGAAGTTGTGAAGTTATGAATTTCTAGTTTTAAACTTTAAGATACTAAGTTCTGATTTATCTTAAAGTTAAGATCTTGAAGTTGTGAAGTTATGAATTTCAAGTTTTAAACTTTAAGCTAAAAACTTTCTGATTTATCTTAAAGTTAAGATCTTGAAGTTGTGAAGTTATGAATTTCAAGTTTTAAACTTTAAGATACTAAGTTCTGATTTATCTTAAAGTTAAGATCTTGAAGTTGTGAAGTTATGAATTTCAAGTTTTAAACTTTAAGCTAAAAACTTTCTGATTTATCTTAAAGTTAAGATCTTGAAGTTGTGAAGTTATGAATTTCAAGTTTTAAACTTTAAGCTAAAAACTTTCTGATTTATCTTAAAGTTAAGATCTTGAAGTTGTGAAGTTATGAATTTCAAGTTTTAAACTTTAAGCTAAAAACTTTCTGATTTATCTTAAAGTTAAGATCTTGAAGTTGTGAAGTTATGAATTTCAAGTTTTAAACTTTAAGCTAAAAACTTTCTGATTTATCTTAAAGTTAAGATCTTGAAGTTGTGAAGTTATGAATTGCAAGTTTTAAACTTTAAGCTAAAAACTTTCTGATTTATCTTAAAGTTAAGATCTTGAAGTTGTGAAGTTATGAATTTCAAGTTTTAAACTTTAAGCTAAAAACTTTCTGATTTATCTTAAAGTTAAGATCTTGAAGTTGTGAAGTTATGAATTGCAAGTTTTAAACTTTAAGATACTAAGTTCTGATTTATCTTAAAGTTAAGATCTTGAAGTTGTGAAGTTATGAATTGCAAGTTTTAAACTTTAAGCTAAAAACTTTCTGATTTATCTTAAAGTTAAGATCTTGAAGTTGTGAAGTTATGAATTGCAAGTTTTAAACTTTAAGATACTAAGTTCTGATTTATCTTAAAGTTAAGATCTTGAAGTTGTGAAGTTATGAATTGCAAGTTTTAAACTTTAAGATACTAAGTTCTGATTTATCTTAAAGTTAAGATCTTGAAGTTGTGAAGTTATGAATTGCAAGTTTTAAACTTTAAGCTAAAAACTTTCTGATTTATCTTAAAGTTAAGATCTTGAAGTTGTGAAGTTATGAATTTCAAGTTTTAAACTTTAAGCTAAAAACTTTCTGATTTATCTTAAAGTTAAGATCTTGAAGTTGTGAAGTTATGAATTTCAAGTTTTAAACTTTAAGATACTAAGTTCTGATTTATCTTAAAGTTAAGATCTTGAAGTTGTGAAGTTATGAATTGCAAGTTTTAAACTTTAAGATACTAAGTTCTGATTTATCTTAAAGTTAAGATCTTGAAGTTGTGAAGTTATGAATTGCAAGTTTTAAACTTTAAGATACTAAGTTCTGATTTATCTTAAAGTTAAGATCTTGAAGTTGTGAAGTTATGAATTGCAAGTTTTAAACTTTAAGCTAAAAACTTTCTGATTTATCTTAAAGTTAAGATCTTGAAGTTGTGAAGTTATGAATTTCAAGTTTTAAACTTTAAGATACTAAGTTCTGATTTATCTTAAAGTTAAGATCTTGAAGTTGTGAAGTTATGAATTTCAAGTTTTAAACTTTAAGATACTAAGTTCTGATTTATCTTAAAGTTAAGGTCTTGAAGTTGTGAAGTTATGAATTGCAAGTTTTAAACTTTAAGATACTAAGTTCTGATTTATCTTAAAGTTAAGATCTTGAAGTTGTGAAGTTATGAATTTCAAGTTTTAAACTTTAAGCTAAAAACTTTCTGATTTATCTTAAAGTTAAGATCTTGAAGTTGTGAAGTTATGAATTTCAAGTTTTAAACTTTAAGCTAAAAACTTTCTGATTTATCTTAAAGTTAAGATCTTGAAGTTGTGAAGTTATGAATTGCAAGTTTTAAACTTTAAGCTAAAAACTTTCTGATTTATCTTAAAGTTAAGATCTTGAAGTTGTGAAGTTATGAATTTCAAGTTTTAAACTTTAAGCTAAAAACTTTCTGATTTATCTTAAAGTTAAGATCTTGAAGTTGTGAAGTTATGAATTTCAAGTTTTAAACTTTAAGCTAAAAACTTTCTGATTTATCTTAAAGTTAAGATCTTGAAGTTGTGAAGTTATGAATTTCAAGTTTTAAACTTTAAGCTAAAAACTTTCTGATTTATCTTAAAGTTAAGATCTTGAAGTTGTGAAGTTATGAATTTCAAGTTTTAAACTTTAAGCTAAAAACTTTCTGATTTATCTTAAAGTTAAGATCTTGAAGTTGTGAAGTTATGAATTGCAAGTTTTAAACTTTAAGATACTAAGTTCTGATTTATCTTAAAGTTAAGATCTTGAAGTTGTGAAGTTATGAATTGCAAGTTTTAAACTTTAAGCTAAAAACTTTCTGATTTATCTTAAAGTTAAGATCTTGAAGTTGTGAAGTTATGAATTTCAAGTTTTAAACTTTAAGATACTAAGTTCTGATTTATCTTAAAGTTAAGATCTTGAAGTTGTGAAGTTATGAATTGCAAGTTTTAAACTTTAAGCTAAAAACTTTCTGATTTATCTTAAAGTTAAGATCTTGAAGTTGTGAAGTTATGAATTTCAAGTTTTAAACTTTAAGATACTAAGTTCTGATTTATCTTAAAGTTAAGATCTTGAAGTTGTGAAGTTATGAATTTCAAGTTTTAAACTTTAAGATACTAAGTTCTGATTTATCTTAAAGTTAAGATCTTGAAGTTGTGAAGTTATGAATTGCAAGTTTTAAACTTTAAGCTAAAAACTTTCTGATTTATCTTAAAGTTAAGATCTTGAAGTTGTGAAGTTATGAATTTCAAGTTTTAAACTTTAAGATACTAAGTTCTGATTTATCTTAAAGTTAAGATCTTGAAGTTGTGAAGTTATGAATTGCAAGTTTTAAACTTTAAGCTAAAAACTTTCTGATTTATCTTAAAGTTAAGATCTTGAAGTTGTGAAGTTATGAATTTCAAGTTTTAAACTTTAAGCTAAAAACTTTCTGATTTATCTTAAAGTTTAGATCTTGAAGTTGTGAAGTTATGAATTTCAAGTTTTAAACTTTAAGATACTAAGTTCTGATTTATCTTAAAGTTAAGATCTTGAAGTTGTGAAGTTATGAATTTCTAGTTTTAAACTTTAAGATACTAAGTTCTGATTTATCTTAAAGTTAAGATCTTGAAGTTGTGAAGTTATGAATTTCAAGTTTTAAACTTTAAGCTAAAAACTTTCTGATTTATCTTAAAGTTAAGATCTTGAAGTTGTGAAGTTATGAATTTCAAGTTTTAAACTTTAAGATACTAAGTTCTGATTTATCTTAAAGTTAAGATCTTGAAGTTGTGAAGTTATGAATTTCAAGTTTTAAACTTTAAGCTAAAAACTTTCTGATTTATCTTAAAGTTAAGATCTTGAAGTTGTAAAGTTATGAATTTCAAGTTTTAAACTTTAAGCTAAAAACTTTCTGATTTATCTTAAAGTTAAGATCTTGAAGTTGTGAAGTTATGAATTTCAAGTTTTAAACTTTAAGCTAAAAACTTTCTGATTTATCTTAAAGTTAAGATCTTGAAGTTGTGAAGTTATGAATTTCAAGTTTTAAACTTTAAGATACTAAGTTCTGATTTATCTTAAAGTTAAGATCTTGAAGTTGTGAAGTTATGAATTGCAAGTTTTAAACTTTAAGCTAAAAACTTTCTGATTTATCTTAAAGTTAAGATCTTGAAGTTGTGAAGTTATGAATTTCAAGTTTTAAACTTTAAGATACTAAGTTCTGATTTATCTTAAAGTTAAGATCTTGAAGTTGTGAAGTTATGAATTTCAAGTTTTAAACTTTAAGATACTAAGTTCTGATTTATCTTAAAGTTAAGATCTTGAAGTTGTGAAGTTATGAATTGCAAGTTTTAAACTTTAAGCTAAAAACTTTCTGATTTATCTTAAAGTTAAGATCTTGAAGTTGTGAAGTTATGAATTTCAAGTTTTAAACTTTAAGATACTAAGTTCTGATTTATCTTAAAGTTAAGATCTTGAAGTTGTGAAGTTATGAATTGCAAGTTTTAAACTTTAAGCTAAAAACTTTCTGATTTATCTTAAAGTTAAGATCTTGAAGTTGTGAAGTTATCAATTTCAAGTTTTAAACTTTAAGCTAAAAACTTTCTGATTTATCTTAAAGTTTAGATCTTGAAGTTGTGAAGTTATGAATTTCAAGTTTTAAACTTTAAGATACTAAGTTCTGATTTATCTTAAAGTTAAGATCTTGAAGTTGTGAAGTTATGAATTTCTAGTTTTAAACTTTAAGATACTAAGTTCTGATTTATCTTAAAGTTAAGATCTTGAAGTTGTGAAGTTATGAATTTCAAGTTTTAAACTTTAAGCTAAAAACTTTCTGATTTATCTTAAAGTTAAGATCTTGAAGTTGTGAAGTTATGAATTTCAAGTTTTAAACTTTAAGATACTAAGTTCTGATTTATCTTAAAGTTAAGATCTTGAAGTTGTGAAGTTATGAATTTCAAGTTTTAAACTTTAAGCTAAAAACTTTCTGATTTATCTTAAAGTTAAGATCTTGAAGTTGTGAAGTTATGAATTTCAAGTTTTAAACTTTAAGCTAAAAACTTTCTGATTTATCTTAAAGTTAAGATCTTGAAGTTGTGAAGTTATGAATTTCAAGTTTTAAACTTTAAGCTAAAAACTTTCTGATTTATCTTAAAGTTAAGATCTTGAAGTTGTGAAGTTATGAATTTCAAGTTTTAAACTTTAAGCTAAAAACTTTCTGATTTATCTTAAAGTTAAGATCTTGAAGTTGTGAAGTTATGAATTGCAAGTTTTAAACTTTAAGCTAAAAACTTTCTGATTTATCTTAAAGTTAAGATCTTGAAGTTGTGAAGTTATGAATTTCAAGTTTTAAACTTTAAGCTAAAAACTTTCTGATTTATCTTAAAGTTAAGATCTTGAAGTTGTGAAGTTATGAATTGCAAGTTTTAAACTTTAAGATACTAAGTTCTGATTTATCTTAAAGTTAAGATCTTGAAGTTGTGAAGTTATGAATTGCAAGTTTTAAACTTTAAGCTAAAAACTTTCTGATTTATCTTAAAGTTAAGATCTTGAAGTTGTGAAGTTATGAATTGCAAGTTTTAAACTTTAAGATACTAAGTTCTGATTTATCTTAAAGTTAAGATCTTGAAGTTGTGAAGTTATGAATTGCAAGTTTTAAACTTTAAGATACTAAGTTCTGATTTATCTTAAAGTTAAGATCTTGAAGTTGTGAAGTTATGAATTGCAAGTTTTAAACTTTAAGCTAAAAACTTTCTGATTTATCTTAAAGTTAAGATCTTGAAGTTGTGAAGTTATGAATTTCAAGTTTTAAACTTTAAGCTAAAAACTTTCTGATTTATCTTAAAGTTAAGATCTTGAAGTTGTGAAGTTATGAATTTCAAGTTTTAAACTTTAAGATACTAAGTTCTGATTTATCTTAAAGTTAAGATCTTGAAGTTGTGAAGTTATGAATTGCAAGTTTTAAACTTTAAGATACTAAGTTCTGATTTATCTTAAAGTTAAGATCTTGAAGTTGTGAAGTTATGAATTGCAAGTTTTAAACTTTAAGATACTAAGTTCTGATTTATCTTAAAGTTAAGATCTTGAAGTTGTGAAGTTATGAATTGCAAGTTTTAAACTTTAAGCTAAAAACTTTCTGATTTATCTTAAAGTTAAGATCTTGAAGTTGTGAAGTTATGAATTTCAAGTTTTAAACTTTAAGATACTAAGTTCTGATTTATCTTAAAGTTAAGATCTTGAAGTTGTGAAGTTATGAATTTCAAGTTTTAAACTTTAAGATACTAAGTTCTGATTTATCTTAAAGTTAAGGTCTTGAAGTTGTGAAGTTATGAATTGCAAGTTTTAAACTTTAAGATACTAAGTTCTGATTTATCTTAAAGTTAAGATCTTGAAGTTGTGAAGTTATGAATTTCAAGTTTTAAACTTTAAGCTAAAAACTTTCTGATTTATCTTAAAGTTAAGATCTTGAAGTTGTGAAGTTATGAATTTCAAGTTTTAAACTTTAAGCTAAAAACTTTCTGATTTATCTTAAAGTTAAGATCTTGAAGTTGTGAAGTTATGAATTGCAAGTTTTAAACTTTAAGCTAAAAACTTTCTGATTTATCTTAAAGTTAAGATCTTGAAGTTGTGAAGTTATGAATTTCAAGTTTTAAACTTTAAGCTAAAAACTTTCTGATTTATCTTAAAGTTAAGATCTTGAAGTTGTGAAGTTATGAATTTCAAGTTTTAAACTTTAAGATACTAAGTTCTGATTTATCTTAAAGTTAAGATCTTGAAGTTGTGAAGTTATGAATTTCAAGTTTTAAACTTTAAGATACTAAGTTCTGATTTATCTTAAAGTTAAGATCTTGAAGTTGTGAAGTTATGAATTTCAAGTTTTAAACTTTAAGCTAAAAACTTTCTGATTTATCTTAAAGTTAAGATCTTGAAGTTGTGAAGTTATGAATTTCAAGTTTTAAACTTTAAGATACTAAGTTCTGATTTATCTTAAAGTTAAGATCTTGAAGTTGTGAAGTTATGAATTTCAAGTTTTAAACTTTAAGATACTAAGTTCTGATTTATCTTAAAGTTAAGATCTTGAAGTTGTGAAGTTATGAATTGCAAGTTTTAAACTTTAAGCTAAAAACTTTCTGATTTATCTTAAAGTTAAGATCTTGAAGTTGTGAAGTTATGAATTTCAAGTTTTAAACTTTAAGATACTAAGTTCTGATTTATCTTAAAGTTAAGATCTTGAAGTTGTGAAGTTATGAATTGCAAGTTTTAAACTTTAAGCTAAAAACTTTCTGATTTATCTTAAAGTTAAGATCTTGAAGTTGTGAAGTTATGAATTTCAAGTTTTAAACTTTAAGCTAAAAACTTTCTGATTTATCTTAAAGTTAAGATCTTGAAGTTGTGAAGTTATGAATTTCAAGTTTTAAACTTTAAGCTAAAAACTTTCTGATTTATCTTAAAGTTAAGATCTTGAAGTTGTGAAGTTATGAATTTCAAGTTTTAAACTTTAAGCTAAAAACTTTCTGATTTATCTTAAAGTTAAGATCTTGAAGTTGTGAAGTTATGAATTGCAAGTTTTAAACTTTAAGCTAAAAACTTTCTGATTTATCTTAAAGTTAAGATCTTGAAGTTGTGAAGTTATGAATTGCAAGTTTTAAACTTTAAGCTAAAAACTTTCTGATTTATCTTAAAGTTAAGATCTTGAAGTTGTGAAGTTATGAATTTCAAGTTTTAAACTTTAAGATACTAAGTTCTGATTTATCTTAAAGTTAAGATCTTGAAGTTGTGAAGTTATGAATTTCAAGTTTTAAACTTTAAGATACTAAGTTCTGATTTATCTTAAAGTTAAGATCTTGAAGTTGTGAAGTTATGAATTTCAAGTTTTAAACTTTAAGCTAAAAACTTTCTGATTTATCTTAAAGTTAAGATCTTGAAGTTGTGAAGTTATGAATTGCAAGTTTTAAACTTTAAGCTAAAAACTTTCTGATTTATCTTAAAGTTAAGATCTTGAAGTTGTGAAGTTATGAATTTCAAGTTTTAAACTTTAAGCTAAAAACTTTCTGATTTATCTTAAAGTTAAGATCTTGAAGTTGTGAAGTTATGAATTTCAAGTTTTAAACTTTAAGATACTAAGTTCTGATTTATCTTAAAGTTAAGATCTTGAAGTTGTGAAGTTATGAATTTCAAGTTTTAAACTTTAAGCTAAAAACTTTCTGATTTATCTTAAAGTTAAGATCTTGAAGTTGTGAAGTTATGAATTTCAAGTTTTAAACTTTAAGATACTAAGTTCTGATTTATCTTAAAGTTAAGATCTTGAAGTTGTGAAGTTATGAATTTCAAGTTTTAAACTTTAAGATAATAAGTTCTGATTTATCTTAAAGTTAAGATCTTGAAGTTGTGAAGTTATGAATTTCAAGTTTTAAACTTTAAGATACTAAGTTCTGATTTATCTTAAAGTTAAGATCTTGAAGTTGTGAAGTTATGAATTGCAAGTTTTAAACTTTAAGCTAAAAACTTTCTGATTTATCTTAAAGTTAAGATCTTGAAGTTGTGAAGTTATGAATTTCAAGTTTTAAACTTTAAGATACTAAGTTCTGATTTATCTTAAAGTTAAGATCTTGAAGTTGTGAAGTTATGAATTGCAAGTTTTAAACTTTAAGATACTAAGTTCTGATTTATCTTAAAGTTAAGATCTTGAAGTTGTGAAGTTATGAATTGCAAGTTTTAAACTTTAAGCTAAAAACTTTCTGATTTATCTTAAAGTTAAGATCTTGAAGTTGTGAAGTTATGAATTGCAAGTTTTAAACTTTAAGCTAAAAACTTTCTGATTTATCTTAAAGTTAAGATCTTGAAGTTGTGAAGTTATGAATTTCAAGTTTTAAACTTTAAGATACTAAGTTCTGATTTATCTTAAAGTTAAGATCTTGAAGTTGTGAAGTTATGAATTGCAAGTTTTAAACTTTAAGCTAAAAACTTTCTGATTTATCTTAAAGTTAAGATCTTGAAGTTGTGAAGTTATGAATTTCAAGTTTTAAACTTTAAGATACTAAGTTCTGATTTATCTTAAAGTTAAGATCTTGAAGTTGTGAAGTTATGAATTTCAAGTTTTAAACTTTAAGCTAAAAACTTTCTGATTTATCTTAAAGTTAAGATCTTGAAGTTGTGAAGTTATGAATTTCAAGTTTTAAACTTTAAGATACTAAGTTCTGATTTATCTTAAAGTTAAGATCTTGAAGTTGTGAAGTTATGAATTTCAAGTTTTAAACTTTAAGATACTAAGTTCTGATTTATCTTAAAGTTAAGATCTTGAAGTTGTGAAGTTATGAATTTCAAGTTTTAAACTTTAAGCTAAAAACTTTCTGATTTATCTTAAAGTTAAGATCTTGAAGTTGTGAAGTTATGAATTTCAAGTTTTAAACTTTAAGATACTAAGTTCTGATTTATCTTAAAGTTAAGATCTTGAAGTTGTGAAGTTATGAATTTCAAGTTTTAAACTTTAAGCTAAAAACTTTCTGATTTATCTTAAAGTTAAGATCTTGAAGTTGTGAAGTTATGAATTTCAAGTTTTAAACTTTAAGCTAAAAACTTTCTGATTTATCTTAAAGTTAAGATCTTGAAGTTGTGAAGTTATGAATTTCAAGTTTTAAACTTTAAGCTAAAAACTTTCTGATTTATCTTAAAGTTAAGATCTTGAAGTTGTGAAGTTATGAATTTCAAGTTTTAAACTTTAAGCTAAAAACTTTCTGATTTATCTTAAAGTTAAGATCTTGAAGTTGTGAAGTTATGAATTGCAAGTTTTAAACTTTAAGCTAAAAACTTTCTGATTTATCTTAAAGTTAAGATCTTGAAGTTGTGAAGTTATGAATTTCAAGTTTTAAACTTTAAGCTAAAAACTTTCTGATTTATCTTAAAGTTAAGATCTTGAAGTTGTGAAGTTATGAATTGCAAGTTTTAAACTTTAAGATACTAAGTTCTGATTTATCTTAAAGTTAAGATCTTGAAGTTGTGAAGTTATGAATTGCAAGTTTTAAACTTTAAGCTAAAAACTTTCTGATTTATCTTAAAGTTAAGATCTTGAAGTTGTGAAGTTATGAATTGCAAGTTTTAAACTTTAAGATACTAAGTTCTGATTTATCTTAAAGTTAAGATCTTGAAGTTGTGAAGTTATGAATTGCAAGTTTTAAACTTTAAGATACTAAGTTCTGATTTATCTTAAAGTTAAGATCTTGAAGTTGTGAAGTTATGAATTGCAAGTTTTAAACTTTAAGCTAAAAACTTTCTGATTTATCTTAAAGTTAAGATCTTGAAGTTGTGAAGTTATGAATTTCAAGTTTTAAACTTTAAGCTAAAAACTTTCTGATTTATCTTAAAGTTAAGATCTTGAAGTTGTGAAGTTATGAATTGCAAGTTTTAAACTTTAAGATACTAAGTTCTGATTTATCTTAAAGTTAAGATCTTGAAGTTGTGAAGTTATGAATTGCAAGTTTTAAACTTTAAGCTAAAAACTTTCTGATTTATCTTAAAGTTAAGATCTTGAAGTTGTGAAGTTATGAATTTCAAGTTTTAAACTTTAAGCTAAAAACTTTCTGATTTATCTTAAAGTTAAGATCTTGAAGTTGTGAAGTTATGAATTGCAAGTTTTAAACTTTAAGATACTAAGTTCTGATTTATCTTAAAGTTAAGATCTTGAAGTTGTGAAGTTATGAATTGCAAGTTTTAAACTTTAAGATACTAAGTTCTGATTTATCTTAAAGTTAAGATCTTGAAGTTGTGAAGTTATGAATTGCAAGTTTTAAACTTTAAGCTAAAAACTTTCTGATTTATCTTAAAGTTAAGATCTTGAAGTTGTGAAGTTATGAATTTCAAGTTTTAAACTTTAAGATACTAAGTTCTGATTTATCTTAAAGTTAAGATCTTGAAGTTGTGAAGTTATGAATTTCAAGTTTTAAACTTGAAGCTAAAAACTTTCTGATTTATCTTAAAGTTAAGATCTTGAAGTTGTGAAGTTATGAATTGCAAGTTTTAAACTTTAAGCTAAAAACTCTCTGATTTATCTTAAAGTTAAGATCTTGAAGTTGTGAAGTTATGAATTTCAAGTTTTAAACTTTAAGATACTAAGTTCTGATTTATCTTAAAGTTAAGATCTTGAAGTTGTGAAGTTATGAATTTCAAGTTTTAAACTTTAAGCTAAAAACTTTCTGATTTATCTTAAAGTTAAGATCTTGAAGTTGTGAAGTTATGAATTTCAAGTTTTAAACTTTAAGATACTAAGTTCTGATTTATCTTAAAGTTAAGATCTTGAAGTTGTGAAGTTATGAATTGCAAGTTTTAAACTTTAAGCTAAAAACTTTCTGATTTATCTTAAAGTTAAGATCTTGAAGTTGTGAAGTTATGAATTTCAAGTTTTAAACTTTAAGATACTAAGTTCTGATTTATCTTAAAGTTAAGATCTTGAAGTTGTGAAGTTATGAATTTCAAGTTTTAAACTTTAAGCTAAAAACTTTCTGATTTATCTTAAAGTTAAGATCTTGAAGTTGTGAAGTTATGAATTTCAAGTTTTAAACTTTAAGATACTAAGTTCTGATTTATCTTAAAGTTAAGATCTTGAAGTTGTGAAGTTATGAATTTCAAGTTTTAAACTTTAAGATACTAAGTTCTGATTTATCTTAAAGTTAAGATCTTGAAGTTGTGAAGTTATGAATTTCAAGTTTTAAACTTTAAGCTAAAAACTCTCTGATTTATCTTAAAGTTAAGATCTTGAAGTTGTGAAGTTATGAATTTCAAGTTTTAAACTTTAAGATACTAAGTTCTGATTTATCTTAAAGTTAAGATCTTGAAGTTGTGAAGTTATGAATTTCAAGTTTTAAACTTTAAGCTAAAAACTTTCTGATTTATCTTAAAGTTAAGATCTTGAAGTTGTGAAGTTATGAATTTCAAGTTTTAAACTTTAAGCTAAAAACTTTCTGATTTATCTTAAAGTTAAGATCTTGAAGTTGTGAAGTTATGAATTTCAAGTTTTAAACTTTAAGATACTAAGTTCTGATTTATCTTAAAGTTAAGATCTTGAAGTTGTGAAGTTATGAATTTCAAGTTTTAAACTTTAAGCTAAAAACTTTCTGATTTATCTTAAAGTTAAGATCTTGAAGTTGTGAAGTTATGAATTTCAAGTTTTAAACTTTAAGCTAAAAACTTTCTGATTTATCTTAAAGTTAAGATCTTGAAGTTGTGAAGTTATGAATTTCAAGTTTTAAACTTTAAGATACTAAGTTCTGATTTATCTTAAAGTTAAGATCTTGAAGTTGTGAAGTTATGAATTTCAAGTTTTAAACTTGAAGCTAAAAACTTTCTGATTTATCTTAAAGTTAAGATCTTGAAGTTGTGAAGTTATGAATTGCAAGTTTTAAACTTTAAGCTAAAAACTTTCTGATTTATCTTAAAGTTAAGATCTTGAAGTTGTGAAGTTATGAATTTCAAGTTTTAAACTTTAAGATACTAAGTTCTGATTTATCTTAAAGTTAAGATCTTGAAGTTGTGAAGTTATGAATTTCAAGTTTTAAACTTTAAGCTAAAAACTTTCTGATTTATCTTAAAGTTAAGATCTTGAAGTTGTGAAGTTATGAATTTCAAGTTTTAAACTTTAAGATACTAAGTTCTGATTTATCTTAAAGTTAAGATCTTGAAGTTGTGAAGTTATGAATTGCAAGTTTTAAACTTTAAGCTAAAAACTTTCTGATTTATCTTAAAGTTAAGATCTTGAAGTTGTGAAGTTATGAATTTCAAGTTTTAAACTTTAAGATACTAAGTTCTGATTTATCTTAAAGTTAAGATCTTGAAGTTGTGAAGTTATGAATTTCAAGTTTTAAACTTTAAGCTAAAAACTTTCTGATTTATCTTAAAGTTAAGATCTTGAAGTTGTGAAGTTATGAATTTCAAGTTTTAAACTTTAAGATACTAAGTTCTGATTTATCTTAAAGTTAAGATCTTGAAGTTGTGAAGTTATGAATTTCAAGTTTTAAACTTTAAGATACTAAGTTCTGATTTATCTTAAAGTTAAGATCTTGAAGTTGTGAAGTTATGAATTTCAAGTTTTAAACTTTAAGCTAAAAACTTTCTGATTTATCTTAAAGTTAAGATCTTGAAGTTGTGAAGTTATGAATTTCAAGTTTTAAACTTTAAGATACTAAGTTCTGATTTATCTTAAAGTTAAGATCTTGAAGTTGTGAAGTTATGAATTTCAAGTTTTAAACTTTAAGCTAAAAACTTTCTGATTTATCTTAAAGTTAAGATCTTGAAGTTGTGAAGTTATGAATTGCAAGTTTTAAACTTTAAGCTAAAAACTTTCTGATTTATCTTAAAGTTAAGATCTTGAAGTTGTGAAGTTATGAATTTCAAGTTTTAAACTTTAAGCTAAAAACTTTCTGATTTATCTTAAAGTTAAGATCTTGAAGTTGTGAAGTTATGAATTTCAAGTTTTAAACTTTAAGATACTAAGTTCTGATTTATCTTAAAGTTAAGATCTTGAAGTTGTGAAGTTATGAATTTCAAGTTTTAAACTTTAAGCTAAAAACTTTCTGATTTATCTTAAAGTTAAGATCTTGAAGTTGTGAAGTTATGAATTTCAAGTTTTAAACTTTAAGATACTAAGTTCTGATTTATCTTAAAGTTAAGATCTTGAAGTTGTGAAGTTATGAATTGCAAGTTTTAAACTTTAAGCTAAAAACTTTCTGATTTATCTTAAAGTTAAGATCTTGAAGTTGTGAAGTTATGAATTTCAAGTTTTAAACTTTAAGCTAAAAACTTTCTGATTTATCTTAAAGTTAAGATCTTGAAGTTGTGAAGTTATGAATTTCAAGTTTTAAACTTTAAGATACTAAGTTCTGATTTATCTTAAAGTTAAGATCTTGAAGTTGTGAAGTTATGAATTGCAAGTTTTAAACTTTAAGCTAAAAACTTTCTGATTTATCTTAAAGTTAAGATCTTGAAGTTGTGAAGTTATGAATTTCAAGTTTTAAACTTTAAGATACTAAGTTCTGATTTATCTTAAAGTTAAGATCTTGAAGTTGTGAAGTTATGAATTTCAAGTTTTAAACTTTAAGCTAAAAACTTTCTGATTTATCTTAAAGTTAAGATCTTGAAGTTGTGAAGTTATGAATTTCAAGTTTTAAACTTTAAGATACTAAGTTCTGATTTATCTTAAAGTTAAGATCTTGAAGTTGTGAAGTTATGAATTTCAAGTTTTAAACTTTAAGATACTAAGTTCTGATTTATCTTAAAGTTAAGATCTTGAAGTTGTGAAGTTATGAATTTCAAGTTTTAAACTTTAAGCTAAAAACTTTCTGATTTATCTTAAAGTTAAGATCTTGAAGTTGTGAAGTTATGAATTTCAAGTTTTAAACTTTAAGATACTAAGTTCTGATTTATCTTAAAGTTAAGATCTTGAAGTTGTGAAGTTATGAATTTCAAGTTTTAAACTTTAAGCTAAAAACTTTCTGATTTATCTTAAAGTTAAGATCTTGAAGTTGTGAAGTTATGAATTTCAAGTTTTAAACTTTAAGCTAAAAACTTTCTGATTTATCTTAAAGTTAAGATCTTGAAGTTGTGAAGTTATGAATTTCAAGTTTTAAACTTTAAGCTAAAAACTTTCTGATTTATCTTAAAGTTAAGATCTTGAAGTTGTGAAGTTATGAATTTCAAGTTTTAAACTTTAAGCTAAAAACTTTCTGATTTATCTTAAAGTTAAGATCTTGAAGTTGTGAAGTTATGAATTTCAAGTTTTAAACTTTAAGATACTAAGTTCTGATTTATCTTAAAGTTAAGATCTTGAAGTTGTGAAGTTATGAATTTCAAGTTTTAAACTTTAAGCTAAAAACTTTCTGATTTATCTTAAAGTTAAGATCTTGAAGTTGTGAAGTTATGAATTTCAAGTTTTAAACTTTAAGCTAAAAACTTTCTGATTTATCTTAAAGTTAAGATCTTGAAGTTGTGAAGTTATGAATTTCAAGTTTTAAACTTTAAGATACTA
Source organism: Podabrus alpinus (assembly GCA_932274525.1). NCBI lineage: Eukaryota > Metazoa > Arthropoda > Insecta > Coleoptera > Cantharidae > Podabrus > Podabrus alpinus. Next base: position 754,625 of record CAKNZV010000007.1, on the reverse strand, counting down.
AGTTCTGATTTATCTTAAAGTTAAGATCTTGAAGTTGTGAAGTTATGAATTTCAAGTTTTAAACTTGAAGCTAAAAACTTTCTGATTTATCTTAAAGTTAAGATCTTGAAGTTGTGAAGTTATGAATTGCAAGTTTTAAACTTTAAGCTAAAAACTTTCTGATTTATCTTAAAGTTAAGATCTTGAAGTTGTGAAGTTATGAATTTCAAGTTTTAAACTTTAAGATACTAAGTTCTGATTTATCTTAAAGTTAAGATCTTGAAGTTGTGAAGTTATGAATTTCAAGTTTTAAACTTTAAGCTAAAAACTTTCTGATTTATCTTAAAGTTAAGATCTTGAAGTTGTGAAGTTATGAATTTCAAGTTTTAAACTTTAAGATACTAAGTTCTGATTTATCTTAAAGTTAAGATCTTGAAGTTGTGAAGTTATGAATTGCAAGTTTTAAACTTTAAGCTAAAAACTTTCTGATTTATCTTAAAGTTAAGATCTTGAAGTTGTGAAGTTATGAATTTCAAGTTTTAAACTTTAAGATACTAAGTTCTGATTTATCTTAAAGTTAAGATCTTGAAGTTGTGAAGTTATGAATTTCAAGTTTTAAACTTTAAGCTAAAAACTTTCTGATTTATCTTAAAGTTAAGATCTTGAAGTTGTGAAGTTATGAATTTCAAGTTTTAAACTTTAAGATACTAAGTTCTGATTTATCTTAAAGTTAAGATCTTGAAGTTGTGAAGTTATGAATTTCAAGTTTTAAACTTTAAGATACTAAGTTCTGATTTATCTAAAAGTTAAGATCTTGAAGTTGTGAAGTTATGAATTTCAAGTTTTAAACTTTAAGCTAAAAACTTTCTGATTTATCTTAAAGTTAAGATCTTGAAGTTGTGAAGTTATGAATTTCAAGTTTTAAACTTTAAGATACTAAGTTCTGATTTATCTTAAAGTTAAGATCTTGAAGTTGTGAAGTTATGAATTTCAAGTTTTAAACTTTAAGCTAAAAACTTTCTGATTTATCTTAAAGTTAAGATCTTGAAGTTGTGAAGTTATGAATTTCAAGTTTTAAACTTTAAGCTAAAAACTTTCTGATTTATCTTAAAGTTAAGATCTTGAAGTTGTGAAGTTATGAATTTCAAGTTTTAAACTTTAAGATACTAAGTTCTGATTTATCTTAAAGTTAAGATCTTGAAGTTGTGAAGTTATGAATTTCAAGTTTTAAACTTTAAGCTAAAAACTTTCTGATTTATCTTAAAGTTAAGATCTTGAAGTTGTGAAGTTATGAATTTCAAGTTTTAAACTTTAAGCTAAAAACTTTCTGATTTATCTTAAAGTTAAGATCTTGAAGTTGTGAAGTTATGAATTTCAAGTTTTAAACTTTAAGATACTAAGTTCTGATTTATCTTAAAGTTAAGATCTTGAAGTTGTGAAGTTATGAATTTCAAGTTTTAAACTTGAAGCTAAAAACTTTCTGATTTATCTTAAAGTTAAGATCTTGAAGTTGTGAAGTTATGAATTGCAAGTTTTAAACTTTAAGCTAAAAACTTACTGATTTATCTTAAAGTTAAGATCTTGAAGTTGTGAAGTTATGAATTTCAAGTTTTAAACTTTAAGATACTAAGTTCTGATTTATCTTAAAGTTAAGATCTTGAAGTTGTGAAGTTATGAATTTCAAGTTTTAAACTTTAAGCTAAAAACTTTCTGATTTATCTTAAAGTTAAGATCTTGAAGTTGTGAAGTTATGAATTTCAAGTTTTAAACTTTAAGATACTAAGTTCTGATTTATCTTAAAGTTAAGATCTTGAAGTTGTGAAGTTATGAATTGCAAGTTTTAAACTTTAAGCTAAAAACTTTCTGATTTATCTTAAAGTTAAGATCTTGAAGTTGTGAAGTTATGAATTTCAAGTTTTAAACTTTAAGATACTAAGTTCTGATTTATCTTAAAGTTAAGATCTTGAAGTTGTGAAGTTATGAATTTCAAGTTTTAAACTTTAAGCTAAAAACTTTCTGATTTATCTTAAAGTTAAGATCTTGAAGTTGTGAAGTTATGAATTTCAAGTTTTAAACTTTAAGATACTAAGTTCTGATTTATCTTAAAGTTAAGATCTTGAAGTTGTGAAGTTATGAATTTCAAGTTTTAAACTTTAAGATACTAAGTTCTGATTTATCTTAAAGTTAAGATCTTGAAGTTGTGAAGTTATGAATTTCAAGTTTTAAACTTTAAGCTAAAAACTTTCTGATTTATCTTAAAGTTAAGATCTTGAAGTTGTGAAGTTATGAATTTCAAGTTTTAAACTTTAAGATACTAAGTTCTGATTTATCTTAAAGTTAAGATCTTGAAGTTGTGAAGTTATGAATTTCAAGTTTTAAACTTTAAGCTAAAAACTTTCTGATTTATCTTAAAGTTAAGATCTTGAAGTTGTGAAGTTATGAATTGCAAGTTTTAAACTTTAAGCTAAAAACTTTCTGATTTATCTTAAAGTTAAGATCTTGAAGTTGTGAAGTTATGAATTTCAAGTTTTAAACTTTAAGCTAAAAACTTTCTGATTTATCTTAAAGTTAAGATCTTGAAGTTGTGAAGTTATGAATTTCAAGTTTTAAACTTTAAGATACTAAGTTCTGATTTATCTTAAAGTTAAGATCTTGAAGTTGTGAAGTTATGAATTTCAAGTTTTAAACTTTAAGATACTAAGTTCTGATTTATCTTAAAGTTAAGATCTTGAAGTTGTGAAGTTATGAATTGCAAGTTTTAAACTTTAAGCTAAAAACTTTCTGATTTATCTTAAAGTTAAGATCTTGAAGTTGTGAAGTTATGAATTTCAAGTTTTAAACTTTAAGCTAAAAACTTTCTGATTTATCTTAAAGTTAAGATCTTGAAGTTGTGAAGTTATGAATTTCAAGTTTTAAACTTTAAGATACTAAGTTCTGATTTATCTTAAAGTTAAGATCTTGAAGTTGTGAAGTTATGAATTGCAAGTTTTAAACTTTAAGCTAAAAACTTTCTGATTTATCTTAAAGTTAAGATCTTGAAGTTGTGAAGTTATGAATTTCAAGTTTTAAACTTTAAGATACTAAGTTCTGATTTATCTTAAAGTTAAGATCTTGAAGTTGTGAAGTTATGAATTTCAAGTTTTAAACTTTAAGCTAAAAACTTTCTGATTTATCTTAAAGTTAAGATCTTGAAGTTGTGAAGTTATGAATTTCAAGTTTTAAACTTTAAGATACTAAGTTCTGATTTATCTTAAAGTTAAGATCTTGAAGTTGTGAAGTTATGAATTTCAAGTTTTAAACTTTAAGATACTAAGTTCTGATTTATCTTAAAGTTAAGATCTTGAAGTTGTGAAGTTATGAATTTCAAGTTTTAAACTTTAAGCTAAAAACTTTCTGATTTATCTTAAAGTTAAGATCTTGAAGTTGTGAAGTTATGAATTTCAAGTTTTAAACTTTAAGATACTAAGTTCTGATTTATCTTAAAGTTAAGATCTTGAAGTTGTGAAGTTATGAATTTCAAGTTTTAAACTTTAAGCTAAAAACTTTCTGATTTATCTTAAAGTTAAGATCTTGAAGTTGTGAAGTTATGAATTTCAAGTTTTAAACTTTAAGCTAAAAACTTTCTGATTTATCTTAAAGTTAAGATCTTGAAGTTGTGAAGTTATGAATTTCAAGTTTTAAACTTTAAGCTAAAAACTTTCTGATTTATCTTAAAGTTAAGATCTTGAAGTTGTGAAGTTATGAATTTCAAGTTTTAAACTTTAAGCTAAAAACTTTCTGATTTATCTTAAAGTTAAGATCTTGAAGTTGTGAAGTTATGAATTTCAAGTTTTAAACTTTAAGATACTAAGTTCTGATTTATCTTAAAGTTAAGATCTTGAAGTTGTGAAGTTATGAATTTCAAGTTTTAAACTTTAAGCTAAAAACTTTCTGATTTATCTTAAAGTTAAGATCTTGAAGTTGTGAAGTTATGAATTTCAAGTTTTAAACTTTAAGCTAAAAACTTTCTGATTTATCTTAAAGTTAAGATCTTGAAGTTGTGAAGTTATGAATTTCAAGTTTTAAACTTTAAGATACTAAGTTCTGATTTATCTTAAAGTTAAGATCTTGAAGTTGTGAAGTTATGAATTTCAAGTTTTAAACTTGAAGCTAAAAACTTTCTGATTTATCTTAAAGTTAAGATCTTGAAGTTGTGAAGTTATGAATTGCAAGTTTTAAACTTTAAGCTAAAAACTTTCTGATTTATCTTAAAGTTAAGATCTTGAAGTTGTGAAGTTATGAATTTCAAGTTTTAAACTTTAAGATACTAAGTTCTGATTTATCTTAAAGTTAAGATCTTGAAGTTGTGAAGTTATGAATTTCAAGTTTTAAACTTTAAGCTAAAAACTTTCTGATTTATCTTAAAGTTAAGATCTTGAAGTTGTGAAGTTATGAATTGCAAGTTTTAAACTTTAAGATACTAAGTTCTGATTTATCTTAAAGTTAAGATCTTGAAGTTGTGAAGTTATGAATTGCAAGTTTTAAACTTTAAGCTAAAAACTTTCTGATTTATCTTAAAGTTAAGATCTTGAAGTTGTGAAGTTATGAATTTCAAGTTTTAAACTTTAAGATACTAAGTTCTGATTTATCTTAAAGTTAAGATCTTGAAGTTGTGAAGTTATGAATTTCAAGTTTTAAACTTTAAGCTAAAAACTTTCTGATTTATCTTAAAGTTAAGATCTTGAAGTTGTGAAGTTATGAATTTCAAGTTTTAAACTTTAAGATACTAAGTTCTGATTTATCTTAAAGTTAAGATCTTGAAGTTGTGAAGTTATGAATTTCAAGTTTTAAACTTTAAGATACTAAGTTCTGATTTATCTTAAAGTTAAGATCTTGAAGTTGTGAAGTTATGAATTTCAAGTTTTAAACTTTAAGCTAAAAACTTTCTGATTTATCTTAAAGTTAAGATCTTGAAGTTGTGAAGTTATGAATTTCAAGTTTTAAACTTTAAGATACTAAGTTCTGATTTATCTTAAAGTTAAGATCTTGAAGTTGTGAAGTTATGAATTTCAAGTTTTAAACTTTAAGCTAAAAACTTTCTGATTTATCTTAAAGTTAAGATCTTGAAGTTGTGAAGTTATGAATTTCAAGTTTTAAACTTTAAGCTAAAAACTTTCTGATTTATCTTAAAGTTAAGATCTTGAAGTTGTGAAGTTATGAATTTCAAGTTTTAAACTTTAAGCTAAAAACTTTCTGATTTATCTTAAAGTTAAGATCTTGAAGTTGTGAAGTTATGAATTTCAAGTTTTAAACTTTAAGCTAAAAACTTTCTGATTTATCTTAAAGTTAAGATCTTGAAGTTGTGAAGTTATGAATTGCAAGTTTTAAACTTTAAGCTAAAAACTTTCAGATTTATCTTAAAGTTAAGATCTTGAAGTTGTGAAGTTATGAATTTCAAGTTTTAAACTTTAAGCTAAAAACTTTCTGATTTATCTTAAAGTTAAGATCTTGAAGTTGTGAAGTTATGAATTGCAAGTTTTAAACTTTAAGATACTAAGTTCTGATTTATCTTAAAGTTAAGATCTTGAAGTTGTGAAGTTATGAATTGCAAGTTTTAAACTTTAAGCTAAAAACTTTCTGATTTATCTTAAAGTTAAGATCTTGAAGTTGTGAAGTTATGAATTTCAAGTTTTAAACTTTAAGATACTAAGTTCTGATTTATCTTAAAGTTAAGATCTTGAAGTTGTGAAGTTATGAATTTCAAGTTTTAAACTTTAAGATACTAAGTTCTGATTTATCTTAAAGTTAAGATCTTGAAGTTGTGAAGTTATGAATTTCAAGTTTTAAACTTTAAGCTAAAAACTTTCTGATTTATCTTAAAGTTAAGATCTTGAAGTTGTGAAGTTATGAATTGCAAGTTTTAAACTTTAAGCTAAAAACTTTCTGATTTATCTTAAAGTTAAGATCTTGAAGTTGTGAAGTTATGAATTTCAAGTTTTAAACTTTAAGCTAAAAACTTTCTGATTTATCTTAAAGTTAAGATCTTGAAGTTGTGAAGTTATGAATTTCAAGTTTTAAACTTTAAGATACTAAGTTCTGATTTATCTTAAAGTTAAGATCTTGAAGTTGTGAAGTTATGAATTTCAAGTTTTAAACTTTAAGCTAAAAACTTTCTGATTTATCTTAAAGTTAAGATCTTGAAGTTGTGAAGTTATGAATTTCAAGTTTTAAACTTTAAGATACTAAGTTCTGATTTATCTTAAAGTTAAGATCTTGAAGTTGTGAAGTTATGAATTTCAAGTTTTAAACTTTAAGATACTAAGTTCTGATTTATCTTAAAGTTAAGATCTTGAAGTTGTGAAGTTATGAATTTCAAGTTTTAAACTTTAAGATACTAAGTTCTGATTTATCTTAAAGTTAAGATCTTGAAGTTGTGAAGTTATGAATTGCAAGTTTTAAACTTTAAGCTAAAAACTTTCTGATTTATCTTAAAGTTAAGATCTTGAAGTTGTGAAGTTATGAATTTCAAGTTTTAAACTTTAAGATACTAAGTTCTGATTTATCTTAAAGTTAAGATCTTGAAGTTGTGAAGTTATGAATTGCAAGTTTTAAACTTTAAGATACTAAGTTCTGATTTATCTTAAAGTTAAGATCTTGAAGTTGTGAAGTTATGAATTGCAAGTTTTAAACTTTAAGCTAAAAACTTTCTGATTTATCTTAAAGTTAAGATCTTGAAGTTGTGAAGTTATGAATTTCAAGTTTTAAACTTTAAGCTAAAAACTTTCTGATTTATCTTAAAGTTAAGATCTTGAAGTTGTGAAGTTATGAATTTCAAGTTTTAAACTTTAAGATACTAAGTTCTGATTTATCTTAAAGTTAAGATCTTGAAGTTGTGAAGTTATGAATTGCAAGTTTTAAACTTTAAGCTAAAAACTTTCTGATTTATCTTAAAGTTAAGATCTTGAAGTTGTGAAGTTATGAATTTCAAGTTTTAAACTTTAAGATACTAAGTTCTGATTTATCTTAAAGTTAAGATCTTGAAGTTGTGAAGTTATGAATTTCAAGTTTTAAACTTTAAGCTAAAAACTTTCTGATTTATCTTAAAGTTAAGATCTTGAAGTTGTGAAGTTATGAATTTCAAGTTTTAAACTTTAAGATACTAAGTTCTGATTTATCTTAAAGTTAAGATCTTGAAGTTGTGAAGTTATGAATTTCAAGTTTTAAACTTTAAGATACTAAGTTCTGATTTATCTTAAAGTTAAGATCTTGAAGTTGTGAAGTTATGAATTTCAAGTTTTAAACTTTAAGCTAAAAACTTTCTGATTTATCTTAAAGTTAAGATCTTGAAGTTGTGAAGTTATGAATTTCAAGTTTTAAACTTTAAGATACTAAGTTCTGATTTATCTTAAAGTTAAGATCTTGAAGTTGTGAAGTTATGAATTTCAAGTTTTAAACTTTAAGCTAAAAACTTTCTGATTTATCTTAAAGTTAAGATCTTGAAGTTGTGAAGTTATGAATTTCAAGTTTTAAACTTTAAGCTAAAAACTTTCTGATTTATCTTAAAGTTAAGATCTTGAAGTTGTGAAGTTATGAATTTCAAGTTTTAAACTTTAAGCTAAAAACTTTCTGATTTATCTTAAAGTTAAGATCTTGAAGTTGTGAAGTTATGAATTTCAAGTTTTAAACTTTAAGCTAAAAACTTTCTGATTTATCTTAAAGTTAAGATCTTGAAGTTGTGAAGTTATGAATTGCAAGTTTTAAACTTTAAGCTAAAAACTTTCTGATTTATCTTAAAGTTAAGATCTTGAAGTTGTGAAGTTATGAATTTCAAGTTTTAAACTTTAAGCTAAAAACTTTCTGATTTATCTTAAAGTTAAGATCTTGAAGTTGTGAAGTTATGAATTGCAAGTTTTAAACTTTAAGATACTAAGTTCTGATTTATCTTAAAGTTAAGATCTTGAAGTTGTGAAGTTATGAATTGCAAGTTTTAAACTTTAAGCTAAAAACTTTCTGATTTATCTTAAAGTTAAGATCTTGAAGTTGTGAAGTTATGAATTGCAAGTTTTAAACTTTAAGATACTAAGTTCTGATTTATCTTAAAGTTAAGATCTTGAAGTTGTGAAGTTATGAATTGCAAGTTTTAAACTTTAAGATACTAAGTTCTGATTTATCTTAAAGTTAAGATCTTGAAGTTGTGAAGTTATGAATTGCAAGTTTTAAACTTTAAGCTAAAAACTTTCTGATTTATCTTAAAGTTAAGATCTTGAAGTTGTGAAGTTATGAATTTCAAGTTTTAAACTTTAAGCTAAAAACTTTCTGATTTATCTTAAAGTTAAGATCTTGAAGTTGTGAAGTTATGAATTGCAAGTTTTAAACTTTAAGCTAAAAACTTTCTGATTTATCTTAAAGTTAAGATCTTGAAGTTGTGAAGTTATGAATTTCAAGTTTTAAACTTTAAGATACTAAGTTCTGATTTATCTTAAAGTTAAGATCTTGAAGTTGTGAAGTTATGAATTGCAAGTTTTAAACTTTAAGCTAAAAACTTTCTGATTTATCTTAAAGTTAAGATCTTGAAGTTGTGAAGTTATGAATTTCAAGTTTTAAACTTTAAGATACTAAGTTCTGATTTATCTTAAAGTTAAGATCTTGAAGTTGTGAAGTTATGAATTGCAAGTTTTAAACTTTAAGCTAAAAACTTTCTGATTTATCTTAAAGTTAAGATCTTGAAGTTGTGAAGTTATGAATTGCAAGTTTTAAACTATAAGCTAAAAACTTTCTGATTTATCTTAAAGTTAAGATCTTGAAGTTGTGAAGTTATGAATTTCAAGTTTTAAACTTTAAGATACTAAGTTCTGATTTATCTTAAAGTTAAGATCTTGAAGTTGTGAAGTTATGAATTTCAAGTTTTAAACTTTAAGCTAAAAACTTTCTGATTTATCTTAAAGTTAAGATCTTGAAGTTGTGAAGTTATGAATTTCAAGTTTTAAACTTTAAGATACTAAGTTCTGATTTATCTTAAAGTTAAGATCTTGAAGTTGTGAAGTTATGAATTTCAAGTTTTAAACTTTAAGATACTAAGTTCTGATTTATCTTAAAGTTAAGATCTTGAAGTTGTGAAGTTATGAATTTCAAGTTTTAAACTTTAAGCTAAAAACTTTCTGATTTATCTTAAAGTTAAGATCTTGAAGTTGTGAAGTTATGAATTTCAAGTTTTAAACTTTAAGATACTAAGTTCTGATTTATCTTAAAGTTAAGATCTTGAAGTTGTGAAGTTATGAATTTCAAGTTTTAAACTTTAAGCTAAAAACTTTCTGATTTATCTTAAAGTTAAGATCTTGAAGTTGTGAAGTTATGAATTTCAAGTTTTAAACTTTAAGATACTAAGTTCTGATTTATCTTAAAGTTAAGATCTTGAAGTTGTGAAGTTATGAATTTCAAGTTTTAAACTTTAAGATACTAAGTTCTGATTTATCTTAAAGTTAAGATCTTGAAGTTGTGAAGTTATGAATTTCAAGTTTTAAACTTTAAGCTAAAAACTTTCTGATTTATCTTAAAGTTAAGATCTTGAAGTTGTGAAGTTATGAATTGCAAGTTTTAAACTTTAAGCTAAAAACTTTCTGATTTATCTTAAAGTTAAGATCTTGAAGTTGTGAAGTTATGAATTGCAAGTTTTAAACTTTAAGATACTAAGTTCTGATTTATCTTAAAGTTAAGATCTTGAAGTTGTGAAGTTATGAATTGCAAGTTTTAAACTTTAAGCTAAAAACTTTCTGATTTATCTTAAAGTTAAGATCTTGAAGTTGTGAAGTTATGAATTTCAAGTTTTAAACTTTAAGATACTAAGTTCTGATTTATCTTAAAGTTAAGATCTTGAAGTTGTGAAGTTATGAATTGCAAGTTTTAAACTTTAAGCTAAAAACTTTCTGATTTATCTTAAAGTTAAGATCTTGAAGTTGTGAAGTTATGAATTTCAAGTTTTAAACTTTAAGATACTAAGTTCTGATTTATCTTAAAGTTAAGATCTTGAAGTTGTGAAGTTATGAATTGCAAGTTTTAAACTTTAAGCTAAAAACTTTCTGATTTATCTTAAAGTTAAGATCTTGAAGTTGTGAAGTTATGAATTTCAAGTTTTAAACTTTAAGATACTAAGTTCTGATTTATCTTAAAGTTAAGATCTTGAAGTTGTGAAGTTATGAATTTCAAGTTTTAAACTTTAAGATACTAAGTTCTGATTTATCTTAAAGTTAAGATCTTGAAGTTGTGAAGTTATGAATTTCAAGTTTTAAACTTTAAGATACTAAGTTCTGATTTATCTTAAAGTTAAGATCTTGAAGTTGTGAAGTTATGAATTTCAAGTTTTAAACTTTAAGATACTAAGTTCTGATTTATCTTAAAGTTAAGATCTTGAAGTTGTGAAGTTATGAATTGCAAGTTTTAAACTTTAAGCTAAAAACTTTCTGATTTATCTTAAAGTTAAGATCTTGAAGTTGTGAAGTTATGAATTTCAAGTTTTAAACTTTAAGCTAAAAACTTTCTGATTTATCTTAAAGTTAAGATCTTGAAGTTGTGAAGTTATGAATTGCAAGTTTTAAACTTTAAGCTAAAAACTTTCTGATTTATCTTAAAGTTAAGATCTTGAAGTTGTGAAGTTATGAATTTCAAGTTTTAAACTTTAAGATACTAAGTTCTGATTTATCTTAAAGTTAAGATCTTGAAGTTGTGAAGTTATGAATTTCAAGTTTTAAACTTTAAGATACTAAGTTCTGATTTATCTTAAAGTTAAGATCTTGAAGTTGTGAAGTTATGAATTGCAAGTTTTAAACTTTAAGATACTAAGTTCTGATTTATCTTAAAGTTAAGATCTTGAAGTTGTGAAGTTATGAATTGCAAGTTTTAAACTTTAAGCTAAAAACTTTCTGATTTATCTTAAAGTTAAGATCTTGAAGTTGTGAAGTTATGAATTTCAAGTTTTAAACTTTAAGCTAAAAACTTTCTGATTTATCTTAAAGTTAAGATCTTGAAGTTGTGAAGTTATGAATTGCAAGTTTTAAACTTTAAGCTAAAAACTTTCTGATTTATCTTAAAGTTAAGATCTTGAAGTTGTGAAGTTATGAACTTCAAGTTTTAAACTTTAAGCTAAAAACTTTCTGATTTATCTTAAAGTTAAGATCTTGAAGTTGTGAAGTTATGAATTTCAAGTTTTAAACTTTAAGATACTAAGTTCTGATTTATCTTAAAGTTAAGATCTTGAAGTTGTGAAGTTATGAATTGCAAGTTTTAAACTTTAAGATACTAAGTTCTGATTTATCTTAAAGTTAAGATCTTGAAGTTGTGAAGTTATGAATTTCAAGTTTTAAACTTTAAGATACTAAGTTCTGATTTATCTTAAAGTTAAGATCTTGAAGTTGTGAAGTTATGAATTGCAAGTTTTAAACTTTAAGCTAAAAACTTTCTGATTTATCTTAAAGTTAAGATCTTGAAGTTGTGAAGTTATGAATTTCAAGTTTTAAACTTTAAGCTAAAAACTTTCTGATTTATCTTAAAGTTAAGATCTTGAAGTTGTGAAGTTATGAATTTCAAGTTTTAAACTTTAAGATACTAAGTTCTGATTTATCTTAAAGTTAAGATCTTGAAGTTGTGAAGTTATGAATTGCAAGTTTTAAACTTTAAGCTAAAAACTTTCTGATTTATCTTAAAGTTAAGATCTTGAAGTTGTGAAGTTATGAATTTCAAGTTTTAAACTTTAAGATACTAAGTTCTGATTTATCTTAAAGTTAAGATCTTGAAGTTGTGAAGTTATGAATTTCAAGTTTTAAACTTTAAGATACTAAGTTCTGATTTATCTTAAAGTTAAGATCTTGAAGTTGTGAAGTTATGAATTTCAAGTTTTAAACTTTAAGATACTAAGTTCTGATTTATCTTAAAGTTAAGATCTTGAAGTTGTGAAGTTATGAATTTCAAGTTTTAAACTTTAAGATACTAAGTTCTGATTTATCTTAAAGTTAAGATCTTGAAGTTGTGAAGTTATGAATTTCAAGTTTTAAACTTTAAGATACTAAGTTCTGATTTATCTTAAAGTTAAGATCTTGAAGTTGTGAAGTTATGAATTGCAAGTTTTAAACTTTAAGATACTAAGTTCTGATTTATCTTAAAGTTAAGATCTTGAAGTTGTGAAGTTATGAATTTCAAGTTTTAAACTTTAAGATACTAAGTTCTGATTTATCTTAAAGTTAAGATCTTGAAGTTGTGAAGTTATGAATTGCAAGTTTTAAACTTTAAGCTAAAAACTTTCTGATTTATCTTAAAGTTAAGATCTTGAAGTTGTGAAGTTATGAATTTCAAGTTTTAAACTTTAAGATACTAAGTTCTGATTTATCTTAAAGTTAAGATCTTGAAGTTGTGAAGTTATGAATTTCAAGTTTTAAACTTTAAGATACTAAGTTCTGATTTATCTTAAAGTTAAGATCTTGAAGTTGTGAAGTTATGAATTTCAAGTTTTAAACTTTAAGATACTAAGTTCTGATTTATCTTAAAGTTAAGATCTTGAAGTTGTGAAGTTATGAATTGCAAGTTTTAAACTTTAAGCTAAAAACTTTCTGATTTATCTTAAAGTTAAGATCTTGAAGTTGTGAAGTTATGAATTTCAAGTTTTAAACTTTAAGCTAAAAACTTTCTGATTTATCTTAAAGTTAAGATCTTGAAGTTGTGAAGTTATGAATTTCAAGTTTTAAACTTTAAGATACTAAGTTCTGATTTATCTTAAAGTTAAGATCTTGAAGTTGTGAAGTTATGAATTTCAAGTTTTAAACTTTAAGCTAAAAACTTTCTGATTTATCTTAAAGTTAAGATCTTGAAGTTGTGAAGTTATGAATTTCAAGTTTTAAACTTTAAGCTAAAAACTTTCTGATTTATCTTAAAGTTAAGATCTTGAAGTTGTGAAGTTATGAATTGCAAGTTTTAAACTTTAAGCTAAAAACTTTCTGATTTATCTTAAAGTTAAGATCTTGAAGTTGTGAAGTTATGAATTGCAAGTTTTAAACTTTAAGATACTAAGTTCTGATTTATCTTAAAGTTAAGATCTTGAAGTTGTGAAGTTATGAATTGCAAGTTTTAAACTTTAAGCTAAAAACTTTCTGATTTATCTTAAAGTTAAGATCTTGAAGTTGTGAAGTTATGAATTTCAAGTTTTAAACTTTAAGATACTAAGTTCTGATTTATCTTAAAGTTAAGATCTTGAAGTTGTGAAGTTATGAATTGCAAGTTTTAAACTTTAAGCTAAAAACTTTCTGATTTATCTTAAAGTTAAGATCTTGAAGTTGTGAAGTTATGAATTTCAAGTTTTAAACTTTAAGATACTAAGTTCTGATTTATCTTAAAGTTAAGATCTTGAAGTTGTGAAGTTATGAATTGCAAGTTTTAAACTTTAAGCTAAAAACTTTCTGATTTATCTTAAAGTTAAGATCTTGAAGTTGTGAAGTTATGAATTTCAAGTTTTAAACTTTAAGATACTAAGTTCTGATTTATCTTAAAGTTAAGATCTTGAAGTTGTGAAGTTATGAATTTCAAGTTTTAAACTTTAAGATACTAAGTTCTGATTTATCTTAAAGTTAAGATCTTGAAGTTGTGAAGTTATGAATTTCAAGTTTTAAACTTTAAGATACTAAGTTCTGATTTATCTTAAAGTTAAGATCTTGAAGTTGTGAAGTTATGAATTTCAAGTTTTAAACTTTAAGATACTAAGTTCTGATTTATCTTAAAGTTAAGATCTTGAAGTTGTGAAGTTATGAATTGCAAGTTTTAAACTTTAAGCTAAAAACTTTCTGATTTATCTTAAAGTTAAGATCTTGAAGTTGTGAAGTTATGAATTTCAAGTTTTAAACTTTAAGCTAAAAACTTTCTGATTTATCTTAAAGTTAAGATCTTGAAGTTGTTAAGTTATGAATTGCAAGTTTTAAACTTTAAGCTAAAAACTTTCTGATTTATCTTAAAGTTAAGATCTTGAAGTTGTGAAGTTATGAATTTCAAGTTTTAAACTTTAAGATACTAAGTTCTGATTTATCTTAAAGTTAAGATCTTGAAGTTGTGAAGTTATGAATTTCAAGTTTTAAACTTTAAGATACTAAGTTCTGATTTATCTTAAAGTTAAGATCTTGAAGTTGTGAAGTTATGAATTGCAAGTTTTAAACTTTAAGATACTAAGTTCTGATTTATCTTAAAGTTAAGATCTTGAAGTTGTGAAGTTATGAATTGCAAGTTTTAAACTTTAAGCTAAAAACTTTCTGATTTATCTTAAAGTTAAGATCTTGAAGTTGTGAAGTTATGAATTTCAAGTTTTAAACTTTAAGCTAAAAACTTTCTGATTTATCTTAAAGTTAAGATCTTGAAGTTGTGAAGTTATGAATTGCAAGTTTTAAACTTTAAGCTAAAAACTTTCTGATTTATCTTAAAGTTAAGATCTTGAAGTTGTGAAGTTATGAATTTCAAGTTTTAAACTTTAAGCTAAAAACTTTCTGATTTATCTTAAAGTTAAGATCTTGAAGTTGTGAAGTTATGAATTTCAAGTTTTAAACTTTAAGATACTAAGTTCTGATTTATCTTAAAGTTAAGATCTTGAAGTTGTGAAGTTATGAATTGCAAGTTTTAAACTTTAAGATACTAAGTTCTGATTTATCTTAAAGTTAAGATCTTGAAGTTGTGAAGTTATGAATTTCAAGTTTTAAACTTTAAGATACTAAGTTCTGATTTATCTTAAAGTTAAGATCTTGAAGTTGTGAAGTTATGAATTGCAAGTTTTAAACTTTAAGCTAAAAACTTTCTGATTTATCTTAAAGTTAAGATCTTGAAGTTGTGAAGTTATGAATTTCAAGTTTTAAACTTTAAGCTAAAAACTTTCTGATTTATCTTAAAGTTTAGATCTTGAAGTTGTGAAGTTATGAATTTCAAGTTTTAAACTTTAAGATACTAAGTTCTGATTTATCTTAAAGTTAAGATCTTGAAGTTGTGAAGTTATGAATTGCAAGTTTTAAACTTTAAGCTAAAAACTTTCTGATTTATCTTAAAGTTAAGATCTTGAAGTTGTGAAGTTATGAATTTCAAGTTTTAAACTTTAAGATACTAAGTTCTGATTTATCTTAAAGTTAAGATCTTGAAGTTGTGAAGTTATGAATTTCAAGTTTTAAACTTTAAGATACTAAGTTCTGATTTATCTTAAAGTTAAGATCTTGAAGTTGTGAAGTTATGAATTTCAAGTTTTAAACTTTAAGATACTAAGTTCTGATTTATCTTAAAGTTAAGATCTTGAAGTTGTGAAGTTATGAATTTCAAGTTTTAAACTTTAAGATACTAAGTTCTGATTTATCTTAAAGTTAAGATCTTGAAGTTGTGAAGTTATGAATTTCAAGTTTTAAACTTTAAGATACTAAGTTCTGATTTATCTTAAAGTTAAGATCTTGAAGTTGTGAAGTTATGAATTGCAAGTTTTAAACTTTAAGATACTAAGTTCTGATTTATCTTAAAGTTAAGATCTTGAAGTTGTGAAGTTATGAATTTCAAGTTTTAAACTTTAAGATACTAAGTTCTGATTTATCTTAAAGTTAAGATCTTGAAGTTGTGAAGTTATGAATTGCAAGTTTTAAACTTTAAGCTAAAAACTTTCTGATTTATCTTAAAGTTAAGATCTTGAAGTTGTGAAGTTATGAATTTCAAGTTTTAAACTTTAAGATACTAAGTTCTGATTTATCTTAAAGTTAAGATCTTGAAGTTGTGAAGTTATGAATTTCAAGTTTTAAACTTTAAGATACTAAGTTCTGATTTATCTTAAAGTTAAGATCTTGAAGTTGTGAAGTTATGAATTTCAAGTTTTAAACTTTAAGATACTAAGTTCTGATTTATCTTAAAGTTAAGATCTTGAAGTTGTGAAGTTATGAATTGCAAGTTTTAAACTTTAAGCTAAAAACTTTCTGATTTATCTTAAAGTTAAGATCTTGAAGTTGTGAAGTTATGAATTTCAAGTTTTAAACTTTAAGCTAAAAACTTTCTGATTTATCTTAAAGTTAAGATCTTGAAGTTGTGAAGTTATGAATTTCAAGTTTTAAACTTTAAGATACTAAGTTCTGATTTATCTTAAAGTTAAGATCTTGAAGTTGTGAAGTTATGAATTTCAAGTTTTAAACTTTAAGCTAAAAACTTTCTGATTTATCTTAAAGTTAAGATCTTGAAGTTGTGAAGTTATGAATTTCAAGTTTTAAACTTTAAGATACTAAGTTCTGATTTATCTTAAAGTTAAGATCTTGAAGTTGTGAAGTTATGAATTTCAAGTTTTAAACTTTAAGATACTAAGTTCTGATTTATCTTAAAGTTAAGATCTTGAAGTTGTGAAGTTATGAATTGCAAGTTTTAAACTTTAAGCTAAAAACTTTCTGATTTATCTTAAAGTTAAGATCTTGAAGTTGTGAAGTTATGAATTGCAAGTTTTAAACTTTAAGCTAAAAACTTTCTGATTTATCTTAAAGTTAAGATCTTGAAGTTGTGAAGTTATGAATTTCAAGTTTTAAACTTTAAGATACTAAGTTCTGATTTATCTTAAAGTTAAGATCTTGAAGTTGTGAAGTTATGAATTTCAAGTTTTAAACTTTAAGATACTAAGTTCTGATTTATCTTAAAGTTAAGATCTTGAAGTTGTGAAGTTATGAATTTCAAGTTTTAAACTTTAAGATACTAAGTTCTGATTTATCTTAAAGTTAAGATCTTGAAGTTGTGAAGTTATGAATTGCAAGTTTTAAACTTTAAGCTAAAAACTTTCTGATTTATCTTAAAGTTAAGATCTTGAAGTTGTGAAGTTATGAATTTCAAGTTTTAAACTTTAAGATACTAAGTTCTGATTTATCTTAAAGTTAAGATCTTGAAGTTGTGAAGTTATGAATTTCAAGTTTTAAACTTTAAGATACTAAGTTCTGATTTATCTTAAAGTTAAGATCTTGAAGTTGTGAAGTTATGAATTTCAAGTTTTAAACTTTAAGATACTAAGTTCTGATTTATCTTAAAGTTAAGATCTTGAAGTTGTGAAGTTATGAATTTCAAGTTTTAAACTTTAAGCTAAAAACTTTCTGATTTATCTTAAAGTTAAGATCTTGAAGTTGTGAAGTTATGAATTTCAAGTTTTAAACTTTAAGCTAAAAACTTTCTGATTTATCTTAAAGTTAAGATCTTGAAGTTGTGAAGTTATGAATTGCAAGTTTTAAACTTTAAGCTAAAAACTTTCTGATTTATCTTAAAGTTAAGATCTTGAAG
Source organism: Podabrus alpinus (assembly GCA_932274525.1). Classification (NCBI taxonomy): domain Eukaryota; kingdom Metazoa; phylum Arthropoda; class Insecta; order Coleoptera; family Cantharidae; genus Podabrus; species Podabrus alpinus. The sequence continues at coordinate 737,378 of CAKNZV010000007.1, read as the reverse complement.
TTGTGAAGTTATGAATTTCAAGTTTTAAACTTTAAGATACTAAGTTCTGATTTATCTTAAAGTTAAGATCTTGAAGTTGTGAAGTTATGAATTGCAAGTTTTAAACTTTAAGCTAAAAACTTTCTGATTTATCTTAAAGTTAAGATCTTGAAGTTGTGAGTTATGAATTTCAAGTTTTAAACTTTAAGCTAAAAACTTTCTGATTTATCTTAAAGTTAAGATCTTGAAGTTGTGAAGTTATGAATTTCAAGTTTTAAACTTTAAGCTAAAAACTTTCTGATTTATCTTAAAGTTAAGATCTTGAAGTTGTGAAGTTATGAATTGCAAGTTTTAAACTTTAAGCTAAAAACTTTCTGATTTATCTTAAAGTTAAGATCTTGAAGTTGTGAAGTTATGAATTTCAAGTTTTAAACTTTAAGCTAAAAACTTTCTGATTTATCTTAAAGTTAAGATCTTGAAGTTGTGAAGTTATGAATTTCAAGTTTTAAACTTTAAGCTAAAAACTTTCTGATTTATCTTAAAGTTAAGATCTTGAAGTTGTGAAGTTATGAATTGCAAGTTTTAAACTTTAAGCTAAAAACTTTCTGATTTATCTTAAAGTTAAGATCTTGAAGTTGTGAAGTTATGAATTGCAAGTTTTAAACTTTAAGCTAAAAACTTTCTGATTTATCTTAAAGTTAAGATCTTGAAGTTGTGAAGTTATGAATTTCAAGTTTTAAACTTTAAGATACTAAGTTCTGATTTATCTTAAAGTTAAGATCTTGAAGTTGTGAAGTTATGAATTTCAAGTTTTAAACTTTAAGATACTAAGTTCTGATTTATCTTAAAGTTAAGATCTTGAAGTTGTGAAGTTATGAATTGCAAGTTTTAAACTTTAAGCTAAAAACTTTCTGATTTATCTTAAAGTTAAGATCTTGAAGTTGTGAAGTTATGAATTTCAAGTTTTAAACTTTAAGATACTAAGTTCTGATTTATCTTAAAGTTAAGATCTTGAAGTTGTGAAGTTATGAATTTCAAGTTTTAAACTTTAAGCTAAAAACTTTCTGATTTATCTTAAAGTTAAGATCTTGAAGTTGTGAAGTTATGAATTTCAAGTTTTAAACTTTAAGCTAAAAACTTTCTGAAATATCTTAAAGTTAAGATCTTGAAGTTGTGAAGTTATGAATTTCAAGTTTTAAACTTTAAGCTAAAAACTTTCTGATTTATCTTAAAGTTAAGATCTTGAAGTTGTGAAGTTATGAATTGCAAGTTTTAAACTTTAAGCTAAAAACTTTCTGATTTATCTTAAAGTTAAGATCTTGAAGTTGTGAAGTTATGAATTTCAAGTTTTAAACTTTAAGCTAAAAACTTTCTGATTTATCTTAAAGTTAAGATCTTGAAGTTGTGAAGTTATGAATTTCAAGTTTTAAACTTTAAGATACTAAGTTCTGATTTATCTTAAAGTTAAGATCTTGAAGTTGTGAAGTTATGAATTGCAAGTTTTAAACTTTAAGATACTAAGTTCTGATTTATCTTAAAGTTAAGATCTTGAAGTTGTGAAGTTATGAATTTCAAGTTTTAAACTTTAAGATACTAAGTTCTGATTTATCTTAAAGTTAAGATCTTGAAGTTGTGAAGTTATGAATTGCAAGTTTTAAACTTTAAGCTAAAAACTTTCTGATTTATCTTAAAGTTAAGATCTTGAAGTTGTGAAGTTATGAATTTCAAGTTTTAAACTTTAAGCTAAAAACTTTCTGATTTATCTTAAAGTTAAGATCTTGAAGTTGTGAAGTTATGTATTTCAAGTTTTAAACTTTAAGATACTAAGTTCTGATTTATCTTAAAGTTAAGATCTTGAAGTTGTGAAGTTATGAATTGCAAGTTTTAAACTTTAAGCTAAAAACTTTCTGATTTATCTTAAAGTTAAGATCTTGAAGTTGTGAAGTTATGAATTTCAAGTTTTAAACTTTAAGATACTAAGTTCTGATTTATCTTAAAGTTAAGATCTTGAAGTTGTGAAGTTATGAATTGCAAGTTTTAAACTTTAAGATACTAAGTTCTGATTTATCTTAAAGTTAAGATCTTGAAGTTGTGAAGTTATTAATTTCAAGTTTTAAACTTTAAGATACTAAGTTCTGATTTATCTTAAAGTTAAGATCTTGAAGTTGTGAAGTTATGAATTTCAAGTTTTAAACTTTAAGATACTAAGTTCTGATTTATCTTAAAGTTAAGATCTTGAAGTTGTGAAGTTATGAATTGCAAGTTTTAGACTTTAAGCTAAAAACTTTCTGATTTATCTTAAAGTTAAGATCTTGAAGTTGTGAAGTTATGAATTTCAAGTTTTAAACTTTAAGATACTAAGTTCTGATTTATCTTAAAGTTAAGATCTTGAAGTTGTGAAGTTATGAATTGCAAGTTTTAAACTTTAAGCTAAAAACTTTCTGATTTATCTTAAAGTTAAGATCTTGAAGTTGTGAAGTTATGAATTTCAAGTTTTAAACTTTAAGATACTAAGTTCTGATTTATCTTAAAGTTAAGATCTTGAAGTTGTGAAGTTATGAATTTCAAGTTTTAAACTTTAAGATACTAAGTTCTGATTTATCTTAAAGTTAAGATCTTGAAGTTGTGAAGTTATGAATTTCAAGTTTTAAACTTTAAGATACTAAGTTCTGATTTATCTTAAAGTTAAGATCTTGAAGTTGTGAAGTTATGAATTGCAAGTTTTAAACTTTAAGCTAAAAACTTTCTGATTTATCTTAAAGTTAAGATCTTGAAGTTGTGAAGTTATGAATTTCAAGTTTTAAACTTTAAGATACTAAGTTCTGATTTATCTTAAAGTTAAGATCTTGAAGTTGTGAAGTTATGAATTTCAAGTTTTAAACTTTAAGATACTAAGTTCTGATTTATCTTAAAGTTAAGATCTTGAAGTTGTGAAGTTATGAATTTCAAGTTTTAAACTTTAAGATACTAAGTTCTGATTTATCTTAAAGTTAAGATCTTGAAGTTGTGAAGTTATGAATTGCAAGTTTTAAACTTTAAGCTAAAAACTTTCTGATTTATCTTAAAGTTAAGATCTTGAAGTTGTGAAGTTATGAATTTCAAGTTTTAAACTTTAAGCTAAAAACTTTCTGATTTATCTTAAAGTTAAGATCTTGAAGTTGTGAAGTTATGAATTGCAAGTTTTAAACTTTAAGCTAAAAACTTTCTGATTTATCTTAAAGTTAAGATCTTGAAGTTGTGAAGTTATGAATTTCAAGTTTTAAACTTTAAGATACTAAGTTCTGATTTATCTTAAAGTTAAGATCTTGAAGTTGTGAAGTTATGAATTGCAAGTTTTAAACTTTAAGCTAAAAACTTTCTGATTTATCTTAAAGTTAAGATCTTGAAGTTGTGAAGTTATGAATTTCAAGTTTTAAACTTTAAGCTAAAAACTTTCTGATTTATCTTAAAGTTAAGATCTTGAAGTTGTGAAGTTATGAATTTCAAGTTTTAAACTTTAAGCTAAAAACTTTCTGATTTATCTTAAAGTTAAGATCTTGAAGTTGTGAAGTTATGAATTGCAAGTTTTGAACTTTAAGCTAAAAACTTTCTGATTTATCTTAAAGTTAAGATCTTGAAGTTGTGAAGTTATGAATTTCAAGTTTTAAACTTTAAGCTAAAAACTTTCTGATTTATCTTAAAGTTAAGATCTTGAAGTTGTGAAGTTATGAATTTCAAGTTTTAAACTTTAAGCTAAAAACTTTCTGATTTATCTTAAAGTTAAGATCTTGAAGTTGTGAAGTTATGAATTGCAAGTTTTAAACTTTAAGCTAAAAACTTTCTGATTTATCTTAAAGTTAAGATCTTGAAGTTGTGAAGTTATGAATTGCAAGTTTTAAACTTTAAGCTAAAAACTTTCTGATTTATCTTAAAGTTAAGATCTTGAAGTTGTGAAGTTATGAATTTCAAGTTTTAAACTTTAAGATACTAAGTTCTGATTTATCTTAAAGTTAAGATCTTGAAGTTGTGAAGTTATGAATTTCAAGTTTTAAACTTTAAGATACTAAGTTCTGATTTATCTTAAAGTTAAGATCTTGAAGTTGTGAAGTTATGAATTGCAAGTTTTAAACTTTAAGCTAAAAACTTTCTGATTTATCTTAAAGTTAAGATCTTGAAGTTGTGAAGTTATGAATTTCAAGTTTTAAACTTTAAGCTAAAAACTTTCTGATTTATCTTAAAGTTAAGATCTTGAAGTTGTGAAGTTATGAATTGCAAGTTTTAAACTTTAAGCTAAAAACTTTCTGATTTATCTTAAAGTTAAGATCTTGAAGTTGTGAAGTTATGAATTGCAAGTTTTAAACTTTAAGCTAAAAACTTTCTGATTTATCTTAAAGTTAAGATCTTGAAGTTGTGAAGTTATGAATTTCAAGTTTTAAACTTTAAGATACTAAGTTCTGATTTATCTTAAAGTTAAGATCTTGAAGTTGTGAAGTTATGAATTTCAAGTTTTAAACTTTAAGCTAAAAACTTTCTGATTTATCTTAAAGTTAAGATCTTGAAGTTGTGAAGTTATGAATTTCAAGTTTTAAACCTTAAGATACTAAGTTCTGATTTATCTTAAAGTTAAGATCTTGAAGTTGTGAAGTTATGAATTTCAAGTTTTAAACTTTAAGATACTAAGTTCTGATTTATCTTAAAGTTAAGATCTTGAAGTTGTGAAGTTATGAATTGCAAGTTTTAAACTTTAAGCTAAAAACTTTCTGATTTATCTTAAAGTTAAGATCTTGAAGTTGTGAAGTTATGAATTTCAAGTTTTAAACTTTAAGATACTAAGTTCTGATTTATCTTAAAGTTAAGATCTTGAAGTTGTGAAGTTATGAATTTCAAGTTTTAAACTTTAAGATACTAAGTTCTGATTTATCTTAAAGTTAAGATCTTGAAGTTGTGAAGTTATGAATTTCAAGTTTTAAACTTTAAGCTAAAAACTTTCTGATTTATCTTAAAGTTAAGATCTTGAAGTTGTGAAGTTATGAATTGCAAGATTTAAACTTTAAGCTAAAAACTTTCTGATTTATCTTAAAGTTAAGATCTTGAAGTTGTGAAGTTATGAATTTCAAGTTTTAAACTTTAAGCTAAAAACTTTCTGATTTATCTTAAAGTTAAGATCTTGAAGTTGTGAAGTTATGAATTGCAAGTTTTAAACTTTAAGCTAAAAACTTTCTGATTTATCTTAAAGTTAAGATCTTGAAGTTGTGAAGTTATGAATTTCAAGTTTTAAACTTTAAGATACTAAGTTCTGATTTATCTTAAAGTTAAGATCTTGAAGTTGTGAAGTTATGAATTGCAAGTTTTAAACTTTAAGCTAAAAACTTTCTGATTTATCTTAAAGTTAAGATCTTGAAGTTGTGAAGTTATGAATTTCAAGTTTTAAACTTTAAGCTAAAAACTTTCTGATTTATCTTAAAGTTAAGATCTTGAAGTTGTGAAGTTATGAATTTCAAGTTTTAAACTTTAAGCTAAAAACTTTCTGAATTATCTTAAAGTTAAGATCTTGAAGTTGTGAAGTTATGAATTGCAAGTTTTAAACTTTAAGCTAAAAACTTTCTGATTTATCTTAAAGTTAAGATCTTGAAGTTGTGAAGTTATGAATTTCAAGTTTTAAACTTTAAGCTAAAAACTTTCTGATTTATCTTAAAGTTAAGATCTTGAAGTTGTGAAGTTATGAATTTCAAGTTTTAAACTTTAAGCTAAAAACTTTCTGATTTATCTTAAAGTTAAGATCTTGAAGTTGTGAAGTTATGAATTGCAAGTTTTAAACTTTAAGATACTAAGTTCTGATTTATCTTAAAGTTAAGATCTTGAAGTTGTGAAGTTATGAATTTCAAGTTTTAAACTTTAAGCTAAAAACTTTCTGATTTATCTTAAAGTTAAGATCTTGAAGTTGTGAAGTTATGAATTGCAAGTTTTAAACTTTAAGATACTAAGTTCTGATTTATCTTAAAGTTAAGATCTTGAAGTTGTGAAGTTATGAATTTCAAGTTTTAAACTTTAAGATACTAAGTTCTGATTTATCTTAAATTTAAGATCTTGAAGTTGTGAAGTTATGAATTGCAAGTTTTAAACTTTAAGCTAAAAACTTTCTGATTTATCTTAAAGTTAAGATCTTGAAGTTGTGAAGTTATGAATTTCAAGTTTTAAACTTTAAGCTAAAAACTTTCTGATTTAGCTTAAAGTTTAAAACTTGCAATTCATAACTTCACAACTTCAAGATCTTAACTTTAAGATAAATCAGAACTTAGTATCTTAAAGTTTAAAACTTGAAATTCATAACTTCACAACTTCAAGATCTTAACTTTAAGATAAATCAGAAAGTTTTTAGCTTAAAGTTTAAAACTTGCAATTCATAACTTCACAACTTCAAGATCTTAACTTTAAGATAAATCAGAAAGTTTTTAGCTTAAAGTTTAAAACTTGCAATTCATAACTTCACAACTTCAAGATCTTAACTTTAAGATAAATCAGAAAGTTTTTAGCTTAAAGTTTAAAACTTGAAATTCATAACTTCACAACTTCAAGATCTTAACTTTAAGATAAATCAGAAAGTTTTTAGCTTAAAGTTTAAAACTTGCAATTCATAACTTCACAACTTCAAGATCTTAACTTTAAGATAAATCAGAACTTAGTATCTTAAAGTTTAAAACTTGAAATTCATAACTTCACAACTTCAAGATCTTAACTTTAAGATAAATCAGAAAGTTTTTAGCTTAAAGTTAAGATCTTGAAGTTGTGAAGTTATGAATTTCAAGTTTTAAACTTTAAGATACTAAGTTCTGATTTATCTTAAAGTTAAGATCTTGAAGTTGTGAAGTTATGAATTGCAAGTTTTAAACTTTAAGCTAAAAACTTTCTGATTTATCTTAAAGTTAAGATCTTGAAGTTGTGAAGTTATGAATTTCAAGTTTTAAACTTTAAGATACTAAGTTCTGATTTATCTTAAAGTTAAGATCTTGAAGTTGTGAAGTTATGAATTGCAAGTTTTAAACTTTAAGCTAAAAACTTTCTGATTTATCTTAAAGTTAAGATCTTGAAGTTGTGAAGTTATGAATTTCAAGTTTTAAACTTTAAGCTAAAAACTTTCTGATTTATCTTAAAGTTAAGATCTTGAAGTTGTGAAGTTATGAATTGCAAGTTTTAAACTTTAAGATACTAAGTTCTGATTTATCTTAAAGTTAAGATCTTGAAGTTGTGAAGTTATGAATTTCAAGTTTTAAACTTTAAGATACTAAGTTCTGATTTATCTTAAAGTTAAGATCTTGAAGTTGTGAAGTTATGAATTGCAAGTTTTAAACTTTAAGCTAAAAACTTTCTGATTTATCTTAAAGTTAAGATCTTGAAGTTGTGAAGTTATGAATTTCAAGTTTTAAACTTGAAATTCATAACTTCACAACTTCAAGATCTTAACTTTAAGATAAATCAGAACTTAGTATCTTAAAGTTTAAAACTTGCAATTCATAACTTCACAACTTCAAGATCTTAACTTTAAGATAAATCAGAACTTAGTATCTTAAAGTTTAAAACTTGAAATTCATAACTTCACAACTTCAAGATCTTAACTTTAAGATAAATCAGAAAGTTTTTAGCTTAAAGTTTAAAACTTGCAATTCATAACTTCACAACTTCAAGATCTTAACTTTAAGATAAATCAGAACTTAGTATCTTAAAGTTTAAAACTTGCAATTCATAACTTCACAACTTCAAGATCTTAACTTTAAGATAAATCAGAACTTAGTATCTTAAAGTTTAAAACTTGAAATTCATAACTTCACAACTTCAAGATCTTAACTTTAAGATAAATCAGAACTTAGTATCTTAAAGTTTAAAACTTGAAATTCATAACTTCACAACTTCAAGATCTTAACTAAAAGATAAATCAGAACTTAGTATCTTAAAGTTTAAAACTTGAAATTCATAACTTCACAACTTCAAGATCTTAACTTTAAGATAAATCAGAAAGTTTTTAGCTTAAAGTTTAAAACTTGCAATTCATAACTTCACAACTTCAAGATCTTAACTTTAAGATAAATCAGAACTTAGTATCTTAAAGTTTAAAACTTGCAATTCATAACTTCACAACTTCAAGATCTTAACTTTAAGATAAATCAGAACTTAGTATCTTAAAGTTTAAAACTTGAAATTCATAACTTCACAACTTCAAGATCTTAACTTTAAGATAAATCAGAACTTAGTATCTTAAAGTTTAAAACTTGAAATTCATAACTTCACAACTTCAAGATCTTAACTTTAAGATAAATCAGAACTTAGTATCTTAAAGTTTAAAACTTGAAATTCATAACTTCACAACTTCAAGATCTTAACTTTAAGATAAATCAGAAAGTTTTTAGCTTACAGTTTAAAACTTGCAATTCATAACTTCACAACTTCAAGATCTTAACTTTAAGATAAATCAGAACTTAGTATCTTAAAGTTTAAAACTTGAAATTCATAACTTCACAACTTCAAGATCTTAACTTTAAGATAAATCAGAACTTAGTATCTTAAAGTTTAAAACTTGAAATTCATAACTTCACAACTTCAAGATCTTAACTTTAAGATAAATCAGAACTTAGTATCTTAAAGTTTAAAACTTGAAATTCATAACTTCACAACTTCAAGATCTTAACTTTAAGATAAATCAGAACTTAGTATCTTAAAGTTTAAAACTTGAAATTCATAACTTCACAACTTCAAGATCTTAACTTTAAGATAAATCAGAACTTAGTATCTTAAAGTTTAAAACTTGCAATTCATAACTTCACAACTTCAAGATCTTAACTTTAAGATAAATCAGAACTTAGTATCTTAAAGTTTAAAACTTGAAATTCATAACTTCACAACTTCAAGATCTTAACTTTAAGATAAATCAGAACTTAGTATCTTAAAGTTTAAAACTTGAAATTCATAACTTCACAACTTCAAGATCTTAACTTTAAGATAAATCAGAACTTAGTATCTTAAAGTTTAAAACTTGAAATTCATAACTTCACAACTTCAAGATCTTAACTTTAAGATAAATCAGAACTTAGTATCTTAAAGTTTAAAACTTGAAATTCATAACTTCACAACTTCAAGATCTTAACTTTAAGATAAATCAGAAAGTTTTTAGCTTAAAGTTTAAAACTTGCAATTCATAACTTCACAACTTCAAGATCTTAACTTTAAGATAAATCAGAACTTAGTATCTTAAAGTTTAAAACTTGCAATTCATAACTTCACAACTTCAAGATCTTAACTTTAAGATAAATCAGAACTTAGTATCTTAAAGTTTAAAACTTGAAATTCATAACTTCACAACTTCAAGATCTTAACTTTAAGATAAATCAGAACTTAGTATCTTAAAGTTTAAAACTTGAAATTCATAACTTCACAACTTCAAGATCTTAACTTTAAGATAAATCAGAACTTAGTATCTTAAAGTTTAAAACTTGAAATTCATAACTTCACAACTTCAAGATCTTAACTTTAAGATAAATCAGAAAGTTTTTAGCTTAAAGTTTAAAACTTGCAATTCATAACTTCACAACTTCAAGATCTTAACTTTAAGATAAATCAGAACTTAGTATCTTAAAGTTTAAAACTTGAAATTCATAACTTCACAACTTCAAGATCTTAACTTTAAGATAAATCAGAACTTAGTATCTTAAAGTTTAAAACTTGAAATTCATAACTTCACAACTTCAAGATCTTAACTTTAAGATAAATCAGAAAGTTTTTAGCTTAAAGTTTAAAACTTGCAATTCATAACTTCACAACTTCAAGATCTTAACTTTAAGATAAATCAGAACTTAGTATCTTAAAGTTTAAAACTTGCAATTCATAACTTCACAACTTCAAGATCTTAACTTTAAGATAAATCAGAACTTAGTATCTTAAAGTTTAAAACTTGAAATTCATAACTTCACAACTTCAAGATCTTAACTTTAAGATAAATCAGAACTTAGTATCTTAAAGTTTAAAACTTGAAATTCATAACTTCACAACTTCAAGATCTTAACTTTAAGATAAATCAGAAAGTTTTTAGCTTAAAGTTTAAAACTTGCAATTCATAACTTCACAACTTCAAGATCTTAACTTTAAGATAAATCAGAACTTAGTATCTTAAAGTTTAAAACTTGCAATTCATAACTTCACAACTTCAAGATCTTAACTTTAAGATAAATCAGAACTTAGTATCTTAAAGTTTAAAACTTGAAATTCATAACTTCACAACTTCAAGATCTTAACTTTAAGATAAATCAGAACTTAGTATCTTAAAGTTTAAAACTTGAAATTCATAACTTCACAACTTCAAGATCTTAACTTTAAGATAAATCAGAACTTAGTATCTTAAAGTTTAAAACTTGAAATTCATAACTTCACAACTTCAAGATCTTAACTTTAAGATAAATCAGAAAGTTTTTAGCTTAAAGTTTAAAACTTGCAATTCATAACTTCACAACTTCAAGATCTTAACTTTAAGATAAATCAGAACTTAGTATCTTAAAGTTTAAAACTTGAAATTCATAACTTCACAACTTCAAGATCTTAACTTTAAGATAAATCAGAACTTAGTATCTTAAAGTTTAAAACTTGAAATTCATAACTTCACAACTTCAAGATCTTAACTTTAAGATAAATCAGAACTTAGTATCTTAAAGTTTAAAACTTGAAATTCATAACTTCACAACTTCAAGATCTTAACTTTAAGATAAATCAGAACTTAGTATCTTAAAGTTTAAAACTTGAAATTCATAACTTCACAACTTCAAGATCTTAACTTTAAGATAAATCAGAACTTAGTATCTTAAAGTTTAAAACTTGCAATTCATAACTTCACAACTTCAAGATCTTAACTTTAAGATAAATCAGAACTTAGTATCTTAAAGTTTAAAACTTGAAATTCATAACTTCACAACTTCAAGATCTTAACTTTAAGATAAATCAGAACTTAGTATCTTAAAGTTTAAAACTTGAAATTCATAACTTCACAACTTCAAGATCTTAACTTTAAGATAAATCAGAACTTAGTATCTTAAAGTTTAAAACTTGAAATTCATAACTTCACAACTTCAAGATCTTAACTTTAAGATAAATCAGAACTTAGTATCTTAAAGTTTAAAACTTGAAATTCATAACTTCACAACTTCAAGATCTTAACTTTAAGATAAATCAGAAAGTTTTTAGCTTAAAGTTTAAAACTTGCAATTCATAACTTCACAACTTCAAGATCTTAACTTTAAGATAAATCAGAACTTAGTATCTTAAAGTTTAAAACTTGCAATTCATAACTTCACAACTTCAAGATCTTAACTTTAAGATAAATCAGAACTTAGTATCTTAAAGTTTAAAACTTGAAATTCATAACTTCACAACTTCAAGATCTTAACTTTAAGATAAATCAGAACTTAGTATCTTAAAGTTTAAAACTTGAAATTCATAACTTCACAACTTCAAGATCTTAACTTTAAGATAAATCAGAACTTAGTATCTTAAAGTTTAAAACTTGAAATTCATAACTTCACAACTTCAAGATCTTAACTTTAAGATAAATCAGAAAGTTTTTAGCTTAAAGTTTAAAACTTGCAATTCATAACTTCACAACTTCAAGATCTTAACTTTAAGATAAATCAGAACTTAGTATCTTAAAGTTTAAAACTTGAAATTCATAACTTCACAACTTCAAGATCTTAACTTTAAGATAAATCAGAACTTAGTATCTTAAAGTTTAAAACTTGAAATTCATAACTTCACAACTTCAAGATCTTAACTTTAAGATAAATCAGAAAGTTTTTAGCTTAAAGTTTAAAACTTGCAATTCATAACTTCACAACTTCAAGATCTTAACTTCAAGATAAATCAGAACTTAGTATCTTAAAGTTTAAAACTTGCAATTCATAACTTCACAACTTCAAGATCTTAACTTTAAGATAAATCAGAACTTAGTATCTTAAAGTTTAAAACTTGAAATTCATAACTTCACAACTTCAAGATCTTAACTTTAAGATAAATCAGAACTTAGTATCTTAAAGTTTAAAACTTGAAATTCATAACTTCACAACTTCAAGATCTTAACTTTAAGATAAATCAGAACTTAGTATCTTAAAGTTTAAAACTTGCAATTCATAACTTCACAACTTCAAGATCTTAACTTTAAGATAAATCAGAACTTAGTATCTTAAAGTTTAAAACTTGAAATTCATAACTTCACAACTTCAAGATCTTAACTTTAAGATAAATCAGAACTTAGTATCTTAAAGTTTAAAACTTGAAATTCATAACTTCACAACTTCAAGATCTTAACTTTAAGATAAATCAGAACTTAGTATCTTAAAGTTTAAAACTTGAAATTCATAACTTCACAACTTCAAGATCTTAACTTTAAGATAAATCAGAAAGTTTTTAGCTTAAAGTTTAAAACTTGCAATTCATAACTTCACAACTTCAAGATCTTAACTTTAAGATAAATCAGAACTTAGTATCTTAAAGTTTAAAACTTGAAATTCATAACTTCACAACTTCAAGATCTTAACTTTAAGATAAATCAGAACTTAGTATCTTAAAGTTTAAAACTTGAAATTCATAACTTCACAACTTCAAGATCTTAACTTTAAGATAAATCAGAAAGTTTTTAGCTTAAAGTTTAAAACTTGCAATTCATAACTTCACAACTTCAAGATCTTAACTTTAAGATAAATCAGAACTTAGTATCTTAAAGTTTAAAACTTGCAATTCATAACTTCACAACTTCAAGATCTTAACTTTAAGATAAATCAGAACTTAGTATCTTAAAGTTTAAAACTTGAAATTCATAACTTCACAACTTCAAGATCTTAACTTTAAGATAAATCAGAACTTAGTATCTTAAAGTTTAAAACTTGAAATTCATAACTTCACAACTTCAAGATCTTAACTTTAAGATAAATCAGAACTTAGTATCTTAAAGTTTAAAACTTGAAATTCATAACTTCACAACTTCAAGATCTTAACTTTAAGATAAATCAGAAAGTTTTTAGCTTAAAGTTTAAAACTTGCAATTCATAACTTCACAACTTCAAGATCTTAACTTTAAGATAAATCAGAACTTAGTATCTTAAAGTTTAAAACTTGCAATTCATAACTTCACAACTTCAAGATCTTAACTTTAAGATAAATCAGAACTTAGTATCTTAAAGTTTAAAACTTGAAATTCATAACTTCACAACTTCAAGATCTTAACTTTAAGATAAATCAGAACTTAGTATCTTAAAGTTTAAAACTTGAAATTCATAACTTCACAACTTCAAGATCTTAACTTTAAGATAAATCAGAACTTAGTATCTTAAAGTTTAAAACTTGAAATTCATAACTTCACAACTTCAAGATCTTAACTTTAAGATAAATCAGAAAGTTTTTAGCTTAAAGTTTAAAACTTGCAATTCATAACTTCACAACTTCAAGATCTTAACTTTAAGATAAATCAGAACTTAGTATCTTAAAGTTTAAAACTTGAAATTCATAACTTCACAACTTCAAGATCTTAACTTTAAGATGAATCAGAAAGTTTTTAGCTTAAAGTTTAAAACTTGCAATTCATAACTTCACAACTTCAAGATCTTAACTTTAAGATAAATCAGAAAGTTTTTAGCTTAAAGTTTAAAACTTGCAATTCATAACTTCACAACTTCAAGATCTTAACTTTAAGATAAATCAGAAAGTTTTTAGCTTAAAGTTTAAAACTTGAAATTCATAACTTCACAACTTCAAGATCTTAACTTTAAGATAAATCAGAAAGTTTTTAGCTTAAAGTTTAAAACTTGCAATTCATAACTTCACAACTTCAAGATCTTAACTTTAAGATAAATCAGAACTTAGTATCTTAAAGTTTAAAACTTGCAATTCATAACTTCACAACTTCAAGATCTTAACTTTAAGATAAATCAGAACTTAGTATCTTAAAGTTTAAAACTTGAAATTCATAACTTCACAACTTCAAGATCTTAACTTTAAGATAAATCAGAACTTAGTATCTTAAAGTTTAAAACTTGAAATTCATAACTTCACAACTTCAAGATCTTAACTTTAAGATAAATCAGAACTTAGTATCTTAAAGTTTAAAACTTGAAATTCATAACTTCACAACTTCAAGATCTTAACTTTAAGATAAATCAGAACTTAGTATCTTAAAGTTTAAAACTTGAAATTCATAACTTCACAACTTCAAGATCTTAACTTTAAGATAAATCAGAAAGTTTTTAGCTTAAAGTTTAAAACTTGCAATTCATAACTTCACAACTTCAAGATCTTAACTTTAAGATAAATCAGAACTTAGTATCTTAAAGTTTAAAACTTGCAATTCATAACTTCACAACTTCAAGATCTTAACTTTAAGATAAATCAGAACTTAGTATCTTAAAGTTTAAAACTTGAAATTCATAACTTCACAACTTCAAGATCTTAACTTTAAGATAAATCAGAACTTAGTATCTTAAAGTTTAAAACTTGAAATTCATAACTTCACAACTTCAAGATCTTAACTTTAAGATAAATCAGAACTTAGTATCTTAAAGTTTAAAACTTGAAATTCATAACTTCACAACTTCAAGATCTTAACTTTAAGATAAATCAGAAAGTTTTTAGCTTAAAGTTTAAAACTTGCAATTCATAACTTCACAACTTCAAGATCTTAACTTTAAGATAAATCAGAACTTAGTATCTTAAAGTTTAAAACTTGAAATTCATAACTTCACAACTTCAAGATCTTAACTTTAAGATAAATCAGAACTTAGTATCTTAAAGTTTAAAACTTGAAATTCATAACTTCACAACTTCAAGATCTTAACTTTAAGATAAATCAGAAAGTTTTTAGCTTAAAGTTTAAAACTTGCAATTCATAACTTCACAACTTCAAGATCTTAACTTCAAGATAAATCAGAACTTAGTATCTTAAAGTTTAAAACTTGCAATTCATAACTTCACAACTTCAAGATCTTAACTTTAAGATAAATCAGAACTTAGTATCTTAAAGTTTAAAACTTGAAATTCATAACTTCACAACTTCAAGATCTTAACTTTAAGATAAATCAGAACTTAGTATCTTAAAGTTTAAAACTTGAAATTCATAACTTCACAACTTCAAGATCTTAACTTTAAGATAAATCAGAACTTAGTATCTTAAAGTTTAAAACTTGCAATTCATAACTTCACAACTTCAAGATCTTAACTTTAAGATAAATCAGAACTTAGTATCTTAAAGTTTAAAACTTGAAATTCATAACTTCACAACTTCAAGATCTTAACTTTAAGATAAATCAGAACTTAGTATCTTAAAGTTTAAAACTTGAAATTCATAACTTCACAACTTCAAGATCTTAACTTTAAGATAAATCAGAACTTAGTATCTTAAAGTTTAAAACTTGAAATTCATAACTTCACAACTTCAAGATCTTAACTTTAAGATAAATCAGAAAGTTTTTAGCTTAAAGTTTAAAACTTGCAATTCATAACTTCACAACTTCAAGATCTTAACTTTAAGATAAATCAGAACTTAGTATCTTAAAGTTTAAAACTTGAAATTCATAACTTCACAACTTCAAGATCTTAACTTTAAGATAAATCAGAACTTAGTATCTTAAAGTTTAAAACTTGAAATTCATAACTTCACAACTTCAAGATCTTAACTTTAAGATAAATCAGAAAGTTTTTAGCTTAAAGTTTAAAACTTGCAATTCATAACTTCACAACTTCAAGATCTTAACTTTAAGATAAATCAGAACTTAGTATCTTAAAGTTTAAAACTTGCAATTCATAACTTCACAACTTCAAGATCTTAACTTTAAGATAAATCAGAACTTAGTATCTTAAAGTTTAAAACTTGAAATTCATAACTTCACAACTTCAAGATCTTAACTTTAAGATAAATCAGAACTTAGTATCTTAAAGTTTAAAACTTGAAATTCATAACTTCACAACTTCAAGATCTTAACTTTAAGATAAATCAGAACTTAGTATCTTAAAGTTTAAAACTTGAAATTCATAACTTCACAACTTCAAGATCTTAACTTTAAGATAAATCAGAAAGTTTTTAGCTTAAAGTTTAAAACTTGCAATTCATAACTTCACAACTTCAAGATCTTAACTTTAAGATAAATCAGAACTTAGTATCTTAAAGTTTAAAACTTGCAATTCATAACTTCACAACTTCAAGATCTTAACTTTAAGATAAATCAGAACTTAGTATCTTAAAGTTTAAAACTTGAAATTCATAACTTCACAACTTCAAGATCTTAACTTTAAGATAAATCAGAACTTAGTATCTTAAAGTTTAAAACTTGAAATTCATAACTTCACAACTTCAAGATCTTAACTTTAAGATAAATCAGAACTTAGTATCTTAAAGTTTAAAACTTGAAATTCATAACTTCACAACTTCAAGATCTTAACTTTAAGATAAATCAGAAAGTTTTTAGCTTAAAGTTTAAAACTTGCAATTCATAACTTCACAACTTCAAGATCTTAACTTTAAGATAAATCAGAACTTAGTATCTTAAAGTTTAAAACTTGAAATTCATAACTTCACAACTTCAAGATCTTAACTTTAAGATGAATCAGAAAGTTTTTAGCTTAAAGTTTAAAACTTGCAATTCATAACTTCACAACTTCAAGATCTTAACTTTAAGATAAATCAGAAAGTTTTTAGCTTAAAGTTTAAAACTTGCAATTCATAACTTCACAACTTCAAGATCTTAACTTTAAGATAAATCAGAAAGTTTTTAGCTTAAAGTTTAAAACTTGAAATTCATAACTTCACAACTTCAAGATCTTAACTTTAAGATAAATCAGAAAGTTTTTAGCTTAAAGTTTAAAACTTGCAATTCATAACTTCACAACTTCAAGATCTTAACTTTAAGATAAATCAGAACTTAGTATCTTAAAGTTTAAAACTTGAAATTCATAACTTCACAACTTCAAGATCTTAACTTTAAGATAAATCAGAAAGTTTTTAGCTTAAAGTTTAAAACTTGCAATTCATAACTTCACAACTTCAAGATCTTAACTTTAAGATAAATCAGAACTTAGTATCTTAAAGTTTAAAACTTGAAATTCATAACTTCACAACTTCAAGATCTTAACTTTAAGATAAATCAGAACTTAGTATCTTAAAGTTTAAAACTTGCAATTCAGAACTTCACAACTTCAAGATCTTAACTTTAAGATAAATCAGAACTTAGTATCTTAAAGTTTAAAACTTGAAATTCATAACTTCACAACTTCAAGATCTTAACTTTAAGATAAATCAGAAAGTTTTTAGCTTAAAGTTTAAAACTTGCAATTCATAACTTCACAACTTCAAGATCTTAACTTTAAGATAAATCAGAACTTAGTATCTTAAAGTTTATAACTTGAAATTCATAACTTCACAACTTCAAGATCTTAACTTGTAGATAAATCAGAAAGTTTTTAGCTTAAAGTTTAAAACTTGCAATTCATAACTTCACAACTTCAAGATCTTAACTTTAAGATAAATCAGAAAGTTTTTAGCTTAAAGTTTAAAACTTGAAATTCATAACTTCACAACTTCAAGATCTTAACTTTAAGATAAATCAGAAAGTTTTTAGCTTAAAGTTTAAAACTTGCAATTCATAACTTCACAACTTCAAGATCTTAACTTTAAGATAAATCAGAAAGTTTTTAGCTTAAAGTTTAAAACTTGAAATTCATAACTTCACAACTTCAAGATCTTAACTTTAAGATAAATCAGAAAGTTTTTAGCTTAAAGTTTAAAACTTGCAATTCATAACTTCACAACTTCAAGATCTTAACTTTAAGATAAATCAGAAAGTTTTTAGCTTAAAGTTTAAAACTTGAAATTCATAACTTCACAACTTCAAGATCTTAACTTTAAGATAAATCAGAAAGTTTTTAGCTTAAAGTTTAAAACTTGCAATTCATAACTTCACAACTTCAAGATCTTAACTTTAAGATAAATCAGAACTTAGTATCTTAAAGTTTAAAACTTGAAATTCATAACTTCACAACTTCAAGATCTTAACTTTAAGATAAATCAGAAAGTTTTTAGCTTAAAGTTTAAAACTTGAAATTCATAACTTCACAACTTCAAGATCTTAACTTTAAGATAAATCAGAACTTAGTATCTTAAAGTTTAAAACTTGAAATTCATAACTTCACAACTTCAAGATCTTAACTTTAAGATAAATCAGAACTTAGTATCTTAAAGTTTAAAACTTGAAATTCATAACTTCACAACTTCAAGATCTTAACTTTAAGATAAATCAGAACTTAGTATCTTAAAGTTTAAAACTTGAAATTCATAACTTCACAACTTCAAGATCTTAACTTTAAGATAAATCAGAACTTAGTATCTTAAAGTTTAAAACTTGCAATTCATAACTTCACAACTTCAAGATCTTAACTTTAAGATAAATCAGAACTTAGTATCTTAAAGTTTAAAACTTGAAATTCATAACTTCACAACTTCAAGATCTTAACTTTAAGATAAATCAGAAAGTTTTTAGCTTAAAGTTTAAAACTTGCAATTCATAACTTCACAACTTCAAGATCTTAACTTTAAGATAAATCAGAACTTAGTATCTTAAAGTTTAAAACTTGAAATTCATAACTTCACAACTTCAAGATCTTAACTTGTAGATAAATCAGAAAGTTTTTAGCTTAAAGTTTAAAACTTGCAATTCATAACTTCACAACTTCAAGATCTTAACTTTAAGATAAATCAGAAAGTTTTTAGCTTAAAGTTTAAAACTTGAAATTCATAACTTCACAACTTCAAGATCTTAACTTTAAGATAAATCAGAAAGTTTTTAGCTTAAAGTTTAAAACTTGCAATTCATAACTTCACAACTTCAAGATCTTAACTTTAAGATAAATCAGAAAGTTTTTAGCTTAAAGTTTAAAACTTGAAATTTATAACTTCACAACTTCAAGATCTTAACTTTAAGATAAATCAGAAAGTTTTTAGCTTAAAGTTTAAAACTTGCAATTCATAACTTCACAACTTCAAGATCTTAACTTTAAGATAAATCAGAAAGTTTTTAGCTTAAAGTTTAAAACTTGAAATTCATAACTTCACAACTTCAAGATCTTAACTTTAAGATAAATCAGAAAGTTTTTAGCTTAAAGTTTAAAACTTGCAATTCATAACTTCACAACTTCAAGATCTTAACTTTAAGATAAATCAGAACTTAGTATCTTAAAGTTTAAAACTTGAAATTCATAACTTCACAACTTCAAGATCTTAACTTTAAGATAAATCAGAAAGTTTTTAGCTTAAAGTTTAAAACTTGAAATTCATAACTTCACAACTTCAAGATCTTAACTTTAAGATAAATCAGAACTTAGTATCTTAAAGTTTAAAACTTGAAATTCATAACTTCACAACTTCAAGATCTTAACTTTAAGATAAATCAGAAAGTTTTTAGCTTAAAGTTTAAAACTTGAAATTCATAACTTCACAACTTCAAGATCTTAACTTTAAGATAAATCAGAACTTAGTATCTTAAAGTTTAAAACTTGCAATTCATAACTTCACAACTTCAAGATCTTAACTTTAAGATAAATCAGAAAGTTTTTAGCTTAAAGTTTAAAACTTGCAATTCATAACTTCACAACTTCAAGATCTTAACTTTAAGATAAATCAGAAAGTTTTTAGCTTAAAGTTTAAAACTTGAAATTCATAACTTCACAACTTCAAGATCTTAACTTTAAGATAAATCAGAACTTAGTTAGTATCTTAAAGTTTAAAACTTGCAATTCATAACTTCACAACTTCAAGATCTTAACTTTAAGATAAATCAGAAAGTTTTTAGCTTAAAGTTTAAAACTTGCAATTCATAACTTCACAACTTCAAGATCTTAACTTTAAGATAAATCAGAACTTAGTATCTTAAAGTTTAAAACTTGAAATTCATAACTTCACAACTTCAAGATCTTAACTTTAAGATAAATCAGAAAGTTTTTAGCTTAAAGTTTAAAACTTGCAATTCATAACTTCACAACTTCAAGATCTTAACTTTAAGATAAATCAGAAAGTTTTTAGCTTAAAGTTTAAAACTTGAAATTCATAACTTCACAACTTCAAGATCTTAACTTTAAGATAAATCAGAACTTAGTATCTTAAAGTTTAAAACTTGAAATTCATAACTTCACAACTTCAAGATCTTAACTTTAAGATAAATCAGAAAGTTTTTAGCTTAAAGTTTAAAACTTGAAATTCATAACTTCACAACTTCAAGATCTTAACTTTAAGATAAATCAGAAAGTTTTTAGCTTAAAGTTTAAAACTTGAAATTCATAACTTCACAACTTCAAGATCTTAACTTTAAGATAAATCAGAAAGTTTTTAGCTTAAAGTTTAAAACTTGCAATTCATAACTTCACAACTTCAAGATCTTAACTTTAAGATAAATCAGAACTTAGTATCTTAAAGTTTAAAACTTGCAATTCATAACTTCACAACTTCAAGATCTTAACTTTAAGATAAATCAGAAAGTTTTTAGCTTAAAGTTTAAAACTTGCAATTCATAACTTCACAACTTCAAGATCTTAACTTTAAGATAAATCAGAAAGTTTTTAGCTTAAAGTTTAAAACTTGAAATTCATAACTTCACAACTTCAAGATCTTAACTTTAAGATAAATCAGAAAGTTTTTAGCTTGAAGTTTAAAACTTGAAATTCATAACTTCACAACTTCAAGATCTTAACTTTAAGATAAATCAGAAAGTTTTTAGCTTAAAGTTTAAAACTTGCAATTCATAACTTCACAACTTCAAGATCTTAACTTTAAGATAAATCAGAACTTAGTATCTTAAAGTTTAAAACTTGAAATTCATAACTTCACAACTTCAAGATCTTAACTTTAAGATAAATCAGAATGTTTTTAGCTTAAAGTTTAAAACTTGAAATTCATAACTTCACAACTGCAAGATCTTAACTTTAAGATAAATCAGAACTTAGTATCTTAAAGTTTAAAACTTGAAATTCATAACTTCACAACTTCAAGATCTTAACTTTAAGATAAATCAGAAAGTTTTTAGCTTAAAGTTTAAAACTTGAAATTCATAACTTCACAACTTCAAGATCTTAACTTTAAGATAAATCAGAAAGTTTTTAGCTTAAAGTTTAAAACTTGAAATTCATAACTTCACAACTTCAAGATCTTAACTTTAAGATAAATCAGAAAGTTTTTAGCTTAAAGTTTAAAACTTGAAATTCATAACTTCACAACTTCAAGATCTTAACTTTAAGATAAATCAGAAAGTTTTTAGCTTAAAGTTTAAAACTTGCAATTCATAACTTCACAACTTCAAGATCTTAACTTTAAGATAAATCAGAAAGTTTTTAGCTTAAAGTTTAAAACTTGAAATTCATAACTTCACAACTTCAAGATCTTAACTTTAAGATAAATCAGAAAGTTTTTAGCTTAAAGTTTAAAACTTGAAATTCATAACTTCACAACTTCAAGATCTTAACTTTAAGATAAATCAGAAAGTTTTTAGCTTAAAGTTTAAAACTTGCAATTCATAACTTCACAACTTCAAGATCTTAACTTTAAGATAAATCAGAAAGTTTTTAGCTTAAAGTTTAAAACTTGAAATTCATAACTTCACAACTTCAAGATCTTAACTTTAAGATAAATCAGAAAGTTTTTAGCTTAAAGTTTAAAACTTGCAATTCATAACTTCACAACTTCAAGATCTTAACTTTAAGATAAATCAGAAAGTTTTTAGCTTAAAGTTTAAAACTTGAAATTCATAACTTCACAACTTCAAGATCTTAACTTTAAGATAAATCAGAAAGTTTTTAGCTTAAAGTTTAAAACTTGAAATTCATAACTTCACAACTTCAAGATCTTAACTTTAAGATAAATCAGAAAGTTTTTAGCTTAAAGTTTAAAACTTGCAATTCATAACTTCACAACTTCAAGATCTTAACTTTAAGATAAATCAGAAAGTTTTTAGCTTAAAGTTTAAAACTTGAAATTCATAACTTCACAACTTCAAGATCTTAACTTTAAGATAAATCAGAACTTAGTATCTTAAAGTTTAAAACTTGAAATTCATAACTTCACAACTTCAAGATCTTAACTTTAAGATAAATCAGAACTTAGTATCTTAAAGTTTAAAACTTGAAATTCATAACTTCACAACTTCAAGATCTTAACTTTAAGATAAATCAGAAAGTTTTTAGCTTAAAGTTTAAAACTTGAAATTCATAACTTCACAACTTCAAGATCTTAACTTTAAGATAAATCAGAAAGTTTTTAGCTTAAAGTTTAAAACTTGCAATTCATAACTTCACAACTTCAAGATCTTAACTTTAAGATAAATCAGAAAGTTTTTAGCTTAAAGTTTAAAACTTGCAATTCATAACTTCACAACTTCAAGATCTTAACTTTAAGATAAATCAGAACTTAGTATCTTAAAGTTTAAAACTTGAAATTCATAACTTCACAACTTCAAGATCTTAACTTTAAGATAAATCAGAAAGTTTTTAGCTTAAAGTTTAAAACTTGAAATTCATAACTTCACAACTTCAAGATCTTAACTTTAAGATAAATCAGAAAGTTTTTAGCTTAAAGTTTAAAACTTGCAATTCATAACTTCACAACTTCAAGATCTTAACTTTAAGATAAATCAGAACTTAGTATCTTAAAGTTTAAAACTTGAAATTCATAACTTCACAACTTCAAGATCTTAACTTTAAGATAAATCAGAAAGTTTTTAGCTTAAAGTTTAAAACTTGCAATTCATAACTTCACAACTTCAAGATCTTAACTTTAAGATAAATCAGAAAGTTTTTAGCTTAAAGTTTAAAACTTGAAATTCATAACTTCACAACTTCAAGATCTTAACTTTAAGATAAATCAGAAAGTTTTTAGCTTAAAGTTTAAAACTTGCAATTCATAACTTCACAACTTCAAGATCTTAACTTTAAGATAAATCAGAACTTAGTATCTTAAAGTTTAAAACTTGAAATTCATAACTTCACAACTTCAAGATCTTAACTTTAAGATAAATCAGAAAGTTTTTAGCTTAAAGTTTAAAACTTGAAATTCATAACTTCACAACTTCAAGATCTTAACTTTAAGATAAATCAGAACTTAGTATCTTAAAGTTTAAAACTTGAAATTCATAACTTCACAACTTCAAGATCTTAACTTTAAGATAAATCAGAACTTAGTATCTTAAAGTTTAAAACTTGAAATTCATAACTTCACAACTTCAAGATCTTAACTTTAAGATAAATCAGAACTTAGTATCTTAAAGTTTAAAACTTGAAATTCATAACTTCACAACTTCAAGATCTTAACTTTAAGATAAATCAGAACTTAGTATCTTAAAGTTTAAAACTTGCAATTCATAACTTCACAACTTCAAGATCTTAACTTTAAGATAAATCAGAACTTAGTATCTTAAAGTTTAAAACTTGAAATTCATAACTTCACAACTTCAAGATCTTAACTTTAAGATAAATCAGAAAGTTTTTAGCTTAAAGTTTAAAACTTGCAATTCATAACTTCACAACTTCAAGATCTTAACTTTAAGATAAATCAGAACTTAGTATCTTAAAGTTTAAAACTTGAAATTCATAACTTCACAACTTCAAGATCTTAACTTGTAGATAAATCAGAAAGTTTTTAGCTTAAAGTTTAAAACTTGCAATTCATAACTTCACAACTTCAAGATCTTAACTTTAAGATAAATCAGAAAGTTTTTAGCTTAAAGTTTAAAACTTGAAATTCATAACTTCACAACTTCAAGATCTTAACTTTAAGATAAATCAGAAAGTTTTTAGCTTAAAGTTTAAAACTTGCAATTCATAACTTCACAACTTCAAGATCTTAACTTTAAGATAAATCAGAAAGTTTTTAGCTTAAAGTTTAAAACTTGAAATTCATAACTTCACAACTTCAAGATCTTAACTTTAAGATAAATCAGAAAGTTTTTAGCTTAAAGTTTAAAACTTGCAATTCATAACTTCACAACTTCAAGATCTTAACTTTAAGATAAATCAGAAAGTTTTTAGCTTAAAGTTTAAAACTTGAAATTCATAACTTCACAACTTCAAGATCTTAACTTTAAGATAAATCAGAAAGTTTTTAGCTTAAAGTTTAAAACTTGCAATTCATAACTTCACAACTTCAAGATCTTAACTTTAAGATAAATCAGAACTTAGTATCTTAAAGTTTAAAACTTGAAATTCATAACTTCACAACTTCAAGATCTTAACTTTAAGATAAATCAGAAAGTTTTTAGCTTAAAGTTTAAAACTTGAAATTCATAACTTCACAACTTCAAGATCTTAACTTTAAGATAAATCAGAACTTAGTATCTTAAAGTTTAAAACTTGAAATTCATAACTTCACAACTTCAAGATCTTAACTTTAAGATAAATCAGAAAGTTTTTAGCTTAAAGTTTAAAACTTGAAATTCATAACTTCACAACTTCAAGATCTTAACTTTAAGATAAATCAGAACTTAGTATCTTAAAGTTTAAAACTTGCAATTCATAACTTCACAACTTCAAGATCTTAACTTTAAGATAAATCAGAAAGTTTTTAGCTTAAAGTTTAAAACTTGCAATTCATAACTTCACAACTTCAAGATCTTAACTTTAAGATAAATCAGAAAGTTTTTAGCTTAAAGTTTAAAACTTGAAATTCATAACTTCACAACTTCAAGATCTTAACTTTAAGATAAATCAGAACTTAGTTAGTATCTTAAAGTTTAAAACTTGCAATTCATAACTTCACAACTTCAAGATCTTAACTTTAAGATAAATCAGAAAGTTTTTAGCTTAAAGTTTAAAACTTGCAATTCATAACTTCACAACTTCAAGATCTTAACTTTAAGATAAATCAGAACTTAGTATCTTAAAGTTTAAAACTTGAAATTCATAACTTCACAACTTCAAGATCTTAACTTTAAGATAAATCAGAAAGTTTTTAGCTTAAAGTTTAAAACTTGCAATTCATAACTTCACAACTTCAAGATCTTAACTTTAAGATAAATCAGAAAGTTTTTAGCTTAAAGTTTAAAACTTGAAATTCATAACTTCACAACTTCAAGATCTTAACTTTAAGATAAATCAGAACTTAGTATCTTAAAGTTTAAAACTTGAAATTCATAACTTCACAACTTCAAGATCTTAACTTTAAGATAAATCAGAAAGTTTTTAGCTTAAAGTTTAAAACTTGAAATTCATAACTTCACAACTTCAAGATCTTAACTTTAAGATAAATCAGAAAGTTTTTAGCTTAAAGTTTAAAACTTGAAATTCATAACTTCACAACTTCAAGATCTTAACTTTAAGATAAATCAGAAAGTTTTTAGCTTAAAGTTTAAAACTTGCAATTCATAACTTCACAACTTCAAGATCTTAACTTTAAGATAAATCAGAACTTAGTATCTTAAAGTTTAAAACTTGCAATTCATAACTTCACAACTTCAAGATCTTAACTTTAAGATAAATCAGAAAGTTTTTAGCTTAAAGTTTAAAACTTGCAATTCATAACTTCACAACTTCAAGATCTTAACTTTAAGATAAATCAGAAAGTTTTTAGCTTAAAGTTTAAAACTTGAAATTCATAACTTCACAACTTCAAGATCTTAACTTTAAGATAAATCAGAAAGTTTTTAGCTTAAAGTTTAAAACTTGAAATTCATAACTTCACAACTTCAAGATCTTAACTTTAAGATAAATCAGAAAGTTTTTAGCTTAAAGTTTAAAACTTGCAATTCATAACTTCACAACTTCAAGATCTTAACTTTAAGATAAATCAGAAAGTTTTTAGCTTAAAGTTTAAAACTTGAAATTCATAACTTCACAACTTCAAGATCTTAACTTTAAGATAAATCAGAAAGTTTTTAGCTTAAAGTTTAAAACTTGAAATTCATAACTTCACAACTGCAAGATCTTAACTTTAAGATAAATCAGAACTTAGTATCTTAAAGTTTAAAACTTGAAATTCATAACTTCACAACTTCAAGATCTTAACTTTAAGATAAATCAGAAAGTTTTTAGCTTAAAGTTTAAAACTTGAAATTCATAACTTCACAACTTCAAGATCTTAACTTTAAGATAAATCAGAAAGTTTTTAGCTTAAAGTTTAAAACTTGAAATTCATAACTTCACAACTTCAAGATCTTAACTTTAAGATAAATCAGAAAGTTTTTAGCTTAAAGTTTAAAACTTGAAATTCATAACTTCACAACTTCAAGATCTTAACTTTAAGATAAATCAGAAAGTTTTTAGCTTAAAGTTTAAAACTTGCAATTCATAACTTCACAACTTCAAGATCTTAACTTTAAGATAAATCAGAAAGTTTTTAGCTTAAAGTTTAAAACTTGAAATTCATAACTTCACAACTTCAAGATCTTAACTTTAAGATAAATCAGAAAGTTTTTAGCTTAAAGTTTAAAACTTGAAATTCATAACTTCACAACTTCAAGATCTTAACTTTAAGATAAATCAGAAAGTTTTTAGCTTAAAGTTTAAAACTTGCAATTCATAACTTCACAACTTCAAGATCTTAACTTTAAGATAAATCAGAAAGTTTTTAGCTTAAAGTTTAAAACTTGAAATTCATAACTTCACAACTTCAAGATCTTAACTTTAAGATAAATCAGAAAGTTTTTAGCTTAAAGTTTAAAACTTGCAATTCATAACTTCACAACTTCAAGATCTTAACTTTAAGATAAATCAGAAAGTTTTTAGCTTAAAGTTTAAAACTTGAAATTCATAACTTCACAACTTCAAGATCTTAACTTTAAGATAAATCAGAAAGTTTTTAGCTTAAAGTTTAAAACTTGAAATTCATAACTTCACAACTTCAAGATCTTAACTTTAAGATAAATCAGAAAGTTTTTAGCTTAAAGTTTAAAACTTGCAATTCATAACTTCACAACTTCAAGATCTTAACTTTAAGATAAATCAGAAAGTTTTTAGCTTAAAGTTTAAAACTTGAAATTCATAACTTCACAACTTCAAGATCTTAACTTTAAGATAAATCAGAACTTAGTAT
This sequence comes from Podabrus alpinus, assembly GCA_932274525.1. NCBI lineage: Eukaryota > Metazoa > Arthropoda > Insecta > Coleoptera > Cantharidae > Podabrus > Podabrus alpinus. The sequence continues at coordinate 710,347 of CAKNZV010000007.1, read as the reverse complement.
CTTAAAGTTTAAAACTTGAAATTCATAACTTCACAACTTCAAGATCTTAACTTTAAGATAAATCAGAACTTAGTATCTTAAAGTTTAAAACTTGAAATTCATAACTTCACAACTTCAAGATCTTAACTTTAAGATAAATCAGAAAGTTTTTAGCTTAAAGTTTAAAACTTGAAATTCATAACTTCACAACTTCAAGATCTTAACTTTAAGATAAATCAGAAAGTTTTTAGCTTAAAGTTTAAAACTTGCAATTCATAACTTCACAACTTCAAGATCTTAACTTTAAGATAAATCAGAAAGTTTTTAGCTTAAAGTTTAAAACTTGCAATTCATAACTTCACAACTTCAAGATCTTAACTTTAAGATAAATCAGAACTTAGTATCTTAAAGTTTAAAACTTGAAATTCATAACTTCACAACTTCAAGATCTTAACTTTAAGATAAATCAGAAAGTTTTTAGCTTAAAGTTTAAAACTTGAAATTCATAACTTCACAACTTCAAGATCTTAACTTTAAGATAAATCAGAAAGTTTTTAGCTTAAAGTTTAAAACTTGCAATTCATAACTTCACAACTTCAAGATCTTAACTTTAAGATAAATCAGAACTTAGTATCTTAAAGTTTAAAACTTGAAATTCATAACTTCACAACTTCAAGATCTTAACTTTAAGATAAATCAGAAAGTTTTTAGCTTAAAGTTTAAAACTTGAAATTCATAATTCACAACTTCAAGATCTTAACTTTAAGATAAATCAGAAAGTTTTTAGCTTAAAGTTTAAAACTTGCAATTCATAACTTCACAACTTCAAGATCTTAACTTTACGATAAATCAGAACTTAGTATCTTAAAGTTTAAAACTTGCAATTCATAACTTCACAACTTCAAGATCTTAACTTTAAGATAAATCAGAACTTAGTATCTTAAAGTTTAAAACTTGAAATTCATAACTTCACAACTTCAAGATCTTAACTTTAAGATAAATCAGAAAGTTTTTAGCTTAAAGTTTAAAACTTGAAATTCATAACTTCACAACTTCAAGATCTTAACTTTAAGATAAATCAGAACTTAGTATCTTAAAGTTTAAAACTTGAAATTCATAACTTCACAACTTCAAGATCTTAACTTTAAGATAAATCAGAAAGTTTTTAGCTTAAAGTTTAAAACTTGAAATTCATAACTTCACAACTTCAAGATCTTAACTTTAAGATAAATCAGAACTTAGTATCTTAAAGTTTAAAACTTGAAATTCATAACTTCACAACTTCAAGATCTTAACTTTAAGATAAATCAGAAAGTTTTTAGCTTAAAGTTTAAAACTTGAAATTCATAACTTCACAACTTCAAGATCTTAACTTTAAGATAAATCAGAACTTAGTATCTTAAAGTTTAAAACTTGAAATTCATAACTTCACAACTTCAAGATCTTAACTTTAAGATAAATCAGAAAGTTTTTAGCTTAAAGTTTAAAACTTGAAATTCATAACTTCACAACTTCAAGATCTTAACTTTAAGATAAATCAGAAAGTTTTTAGCTTAAAGTTTAAAACTTGCAATTCATAACTTCACAACTTCAAGATCTTAACTTTAAGATAAATCAGAAAGTTTTTAGCTTAAAGTTTAAAACTTGCAATTCATAACTTCACAACTTCAAGATCTTAACTTTAAGATAAATCAGAAAGTTTTTAGCTTAAAGTTTAAAACTTGCAATTCATAACTTCACAACTTCAAGATCTTAACTTTAAGATAAATCAGAACTTAGTATCTTAAAGTTTAAAACTTGAAATTCATAACTTCACAACTTCAAGATCTTAACTTTAAGATAAATCAGAAAGTTTTTAGCTTAAAGTTTAAAACTTGAAATTCATAACTTCACAACTTCAAGATCTTAACTTTAAGATAAATCAGAAAGTTTTTAGCTTAAAGTTTAAAACTTGCAATTCATAACTTCACAACTTCAAGATCTTAACTTTAAGATAAATCAGAACTTAGTATCTTAAAGTTTAAAACTTGAAATTCATAACTTCACAACTTCAAGATCTTAACTTTAAGATAAATCAGAAAGTTTTTAGCTTAAAGTTTAAAACTTGAAATTCATAACTTCACAACTTCAAGATCTTAACTTTAAGAAAAATCAGAAAGTTTTTAGCTTAAAGTTTAAAACTTGAAATTCATAACTTCACAACTTCAAGATCTTAACTTTAAGATAAATCAGAACTTAGTATCTTAAAGTTTAAAACTTGAAATTCATAACTTCACAACTTCAAGATCTTAACTTTAAGATAAATCAGAAAGTTTTTAGCTTAAAGTTTAAAACTTGCAATTCATAACTTCACAACTTCAAGATCTTAACTTTAAGATAAATCAGAAAGTTTTTAGCTTAAAGTTTAAAACTTGCAATTCATAACTTCACAACTTCAAGATCTTAACTTTAAGATAAATCAGAACTTAGTATCTTAAAGTTTAAAACTTGAAATTCATAACTTCACAACTTCAAGATCTTAACTTTAAGATAAATCAGAAAGTTTTTAGCTTAAAGTTTAAAACTTGCAATTCATAACTTCACAACTTCAAGATCTTAACTTTAAGATAAATCAGAAAGTTTTTAGCTTAAAGTTTAAAACTTGAAATTCATAACTTCACAACTTCAAGATCTTAACTTTAAGATAAATCAGAAAGTTTTTAGCTTAAAGTTTAAAACTTGCAATTCATAACTTCACAACTTCAAGATCTTAACTTTAAGATAAATCAGAACTTAGTATCTTAAAGTTTAAAACTTGAAATTCATAACTTCACAACTTCAAGATCTTAACTTTAAGATAAATCAGAAAGTTTTTAGCTTAAAGTTTAAAACTTGCAATTCATAACTTCACAACTTCAAGATCTTAACTTTAAGATAAATCAGAAAGTTTTTAGCTTAAAGTTTAAAACTTGAAATTCATAACTTCACAACTTCAAGATCTTAACTTTAAGATAAATCAGAAAGTTTTTAGCTTAAAGTTTAAAACTTGCAATTCATAACTTCACAACTTCAAGATCTTAACTTTAAGATAAATCAGAAAGTTTTTAGCTTAAAGTTTAAAACTTGAAATTCATAACTTCACAACTTCAAGATCTTAACTTTAAGATAAATCAGAACTTAGTATCTTAAAGTTTAAAACTTGAAATTCATAACTTCACAACTTCAAGATCTTAACTTTAAGATAAATCAGAACTTAGTATCTTAAAGTTTAAAACTTGAAATTCATAACTTCACAACTTCAAGATCTTAACTTTAAGATAAATCAGAAAGTTTTTAGCTAAAAGTTTAAAACTTGCAATTCATAACTTCACAACTTCAAGATCTTAACTTTAAGATAAATCAGAAAGTTTTTAGCTTAAAGTTTAAAACTTGAAATTCATAACTTCACAACTTCAAGATCTTAACTTTAAGATAAATCAGAACTTAGTATCTTAAAGTTTAAAACTTGAAATTCATAACTTCACAACTTCAAGATCTTAACTTTAAGATAAATCAGAAAGTTTTTAGCTTAAAGTTTAAAACTTGAAATTCATAACTTCACAACTTCAAGATCTTAACTTTAAGATAAATCAGAAAGTTTTTAGCTTAAAGTTTAAAACTTGCAATTCATAACTTCACAACTTCAAGATCTTAACTTTAAGATAAATCAGAAAGTTTTTAGCTTAAAGTTTAAAACTTGCAATTCAAAACTTCACAACTTCAAGATCTTAACTTTAAGATAAATCAGAACTTAGTATCTTAAAGTTTAAAACTTGAAATTCATAACTTCACAACTTCAAGATCTTAACTTTAAGATAAATCAGAAAGTTTTTAGCTTAAAGTTTAAAACTTGAAATTCATAACTTCACAACTTCAAGATCTTAACTTTAAGATAAATCAGAACTTAGTATCTTAAAGTTTAAAACTTGAAATTCATAACTTCACAACTTCAAGATCTTAACTTTAAGATAAATCAGAACTTAGTATCTTAAAGTTTAAAACTTGAAATTCATAACTTCACAACTTCAAGATCTTAACTTTAAGATAAATCAGAAAGTTTTTAGCTTAAAGTTTAAAACTTGAAATTCATAACTTCACAACTTCAAGATCTTAACTTTAAGATAAATCAGAAAGTTTTTAGCTTAAAGTTTAAAACTTGAAATTCATAACTTCACAACTTCAAGATCTTAACTTTAAGATAAATCAGAACTTAGTATCTTAAAGTTTAAAACTTGAAATTCATAACTTCACAACTTCAAGATCTTAACTTTAAGATAAATCAGAAAGTTTTTAGCTTAAAGTTTAAAACTTGCAATTCATAACTTCACAACTTCAAGATCTTAACTTTAAGATAAATCAGAAAGTTTTTAGCTTAAAGTTTAAAACTTGCAATTCATAACTTCACAACTTCAAGATCTTAACTTTAAGATAAATCAGAAAGTTTTTAGCTTAAAGTTTAAAACTTGCAATTCATAACTTCACAACTTCAAGATCTTAACTTTAAGATAAATCAGAACTTAGTATCTTAAAGTTTAAAACTTGAAATTCATAACTTCACAACTTCAAGATCTTAACTTTAAGATAAATCAGAAAGTTTTTAGCTTAAAGTTTAAAACTTGAAATTCATAACTTCACAACTTCAAGATCTTAACTTTAAGATAAATCAGAAAGTTTTTAGCTTAAAGTTTAAAACTTGCAATTCATAACTTCACAACTTCAAGATCTTAACTTTAAGATAAATCAGAACTTAGTATCTTAAAGTTTAAAACTTGAAATTCATAACTTCACAACTTCAAGATCTTAACTTTAAGATAAATCAGAACTTAGTATCTTAAAGTTTAAAACTTGCAATTCATAACTTCACAACTTCAAGATCTTAACTTTAAGATAAATCAGAACTTAGTATCTTAAAGTTTAAAACTTGAAATTCATAACTTCACAACTTCAAGATCTTAACTTTAAGATAAATCAGAAAGTTTTTAGCTTAAAGTTTAAAACTTGAAATTCATAACTTCACAACTTCAAGATCTTAAAGTTAAGATAAATCAGAAAGTTTTTAGCTTAAAGTTTAAAACTTGCAATTCATAACTTCACAACTTCAAGATCTTAACTTTAAGATAAATCAGAACTTAGTATCTTAAAGTTTAAAACTTGAAATTCATAACTTCACAACTTCAAGATCTTAACTTTAAGATAAATCAGAAAGTTTTTAGCTTAAAGTTTAAAACTTGCAATTCATAACTTCACAACTTCAAGATCTTAACTTTAAGATAAATCAGAAAGTTTTTAGCTTAAAGTTTAAAACTTGAAATTCATAACTTCACAACTTCAAGATCTTAACTTTAAGATAAATCAGAACTTAGTATCTTAAAGTTTAAAACTTGAAATTCATAACTTCACAACTTCAAGATCTTAACTTTAAGATAAATCAGAACTTAGTATCTTAAAGTTTAAAACTTGAAATTCATAACTTCACAACTTCAAGATCTTAACTTTAAGATAAATCAGAAAGTTTTTAGCTTAAAGTTTAAAACTTGCAATTCATAACTTCACAACTTCAAGATCTTAACTTTAAGATAAATCAGAACTTAGTATCTTAAAGTTTAAAACTTGAAATTCATAACTTCACAACTTCAAGATCTTAACTTTAAGATAAATCAGAAAGTTTTTAGCTTAAAGTTTAAAACTTGAAATTCATAACTTCACAACTTCAAGATCTTAACTTTAAGATAAATCAGAAAGTTTTTAGCTTAAAGTTTAAAACTTGAAATTCATAACTTCACAACTTCAAGATCTTAACTTTAAGATAAATCAGAAAGTTTTTAGCTTAAAGTTTAAAACTTGCAATTCATAACTTCACAACTTCAAGATCTTAACTTTAAGATAAATCAGAACTTAGTATCTTAAAGTTTAAAACTTGAAATTCATAACTTCACAACTTCAAGATCTTAACTTTAAGATAAATCAGAAAGTTTTTAGCTTAAAGTTTAAAACTTGCAATTCATAACTTCACAACTTCAAGATCTTAACTTTAAGATAAATCAGAAAGTTTTTAGCTTAAAGTTTAAAACTTGAAATTCATAACTTCACAACTTCAAGATCTTAACTTTAAGATAAATCAGAAAGTTTTTAGCTTAAAGTTTAAAACTTGAAATTCATAACTTCACAACTTCAAGATCTTAACTTTAAGATAAATCAGAAAGTTTTTAGCTTAAAGTTTAAAACTTGAAATTCATAACTTCACAACTTCAAGATCTTAACTTTAAGATAAATCAGAACTTAGTATCTTAAAGTTTAAAACTTGAAATTCATAACTTCACAACTTCAAGATCTTAACTTTAAGATAAATCAGAACTTAGTATCTTAAAGTTTAAAACTTGAAATTCATAACTTCACAACTTCAAGATCTTAACTTTAAGATAAATCAGAAAGTTTTTAGCTTAAAGTTTAAAACTTGCAATTCATAACTTCACAACTTCAAGATCTTAACTTTAAGATAAATCAGAAAGTTTTTAGCTTAAAGTTTAAAACTTGAAATTCATAACTTCACAACTTCAAGATCTTAACTTTAAGATAAATCAGAACTTAGTATCTTAAAGTTTAAAACTTGAAATTCATAACTTCACAACTTCAAGATCTTAACTTTAAGATAAATCAGAAAGTTTTTAGCTTAAAGTTTAAAACTTGAAATTCATAACTTCACAACTTCAAGATCTTAACTTTAAGATAAATCAGAAAGTTTTTAGCTTAAAGTTTAAAACTTGAAATTCATAACTTCACAACTTCAAGATCTTAACTTTAAGATAAATCAGAACTTAGTATCTTAAAGTTTAAAACTTGAAATTCATAACTTCACAACTTCAAGATCTTAACTTTAAGATAAATCAGAAAGTTTTTAGCTTAAAGTTTAAAACTTGCAATTCATAACTTCACAACTTCAAGATCTTAACTTTAAGATAAATCAGAACTTAGTATCTTAAAGTTTAAAACTTGAAATTCATAACTTCACAACTTCAAGATCTTAACTTTAAGATAAATCAGAACTTAGTATCTTAAAGTTTAAAACTTGAAATTCATAACTTCACAACTTCAAGATCTTAACTTTAAGATAAATCAGAAAGTTTTTAGCTTAAAGTTTAAAACTTGCAATTCATAACTTCACAACTTCAAGATCTTAACTTTAAGATAAATCAGAACTTAGTATCTTAAAGTTTAAAACTTGAAATTCATAACTTCACAACTTCAAGATCTTAACTTTAAGATAAATCAGAACTTAGTATCTTAAAGTTTAAAACTTGAAATTCATAACTTCACAACTTCAAGATCTTAACTTTAAGATAAATCAGAAAGTTTTTAGCTTAAAGTTTAAAACTTGAAATTCATAACTTCACAACTTCAAGATCTTAACTTTAAGATAAATCAGAAAGTTTTTAGCTTAAAGTTTAAAACTTGCAATTCATAACTTCACAACTTCAAGATCTTAACTTTAAGATAAATCAGAAAGTTTTTAGCTTAAAGTTTAAAACTTGCAATTCATAACTTCACAACTTCAAGATCTTAACTTTAAGATAAATCAGAACTTAGTATCTTAAAGTTTAAAACTTGAAATTCATAACTTCACAACTTCAAGATCTTAACTTTAAGATAAATCAGAAAGTTTTTAGCTTAAAGTTTAAAACTTGCAATTCATAACTTCACAACTTCAAGATCTTAACTTTAAGATAAATCAGAACTTAGTATCTTAAAGTTTAAAACTTGAAATTCATAACTTCACAACTTCAAGATCTTAACTTTAAGATAAATCAGAACTTAGTATCTTAAAGTTTAAAACTTGCAATTCATAACTTCACAACTTCAAGATTTTAACTTTAAGATAAATCAGAAAGTTTTTAGCTTAAAGTTTAAAACTTGAAATTCATAACTTTACAACTTCAAGATCTTAACTTTAAGATAAATCAGAAAGTTTTTAGCTTAAAGTTTAAAACTTGAAATTCATAACTTCACAACTTCAAGATCTTAACTTTAAGATAAATCAGAAAGTTTTTAGCTTAAAGTTTAAAACTTGCAATTCATAACTTCACAACTTCAAGATCTTAACTTTAAGATAAATCAGAAAGTTTTTAGCTTAAAGTTTAAAACTTGCAATTCATAACTTCACAACTTCAAGATCTTAACTTTAAGATAAATCAGAAAGTTTTTAGCTTAAAGTTTAAAACTTGAAATTCATAACTTCACAACTTCAAGATCTTAACTTTAAGATAAATCAGAAAGTTTTTAGCTTAAAGTTTAAAACTTGCAATTCATAACTTCACAACTTCAAGATCTTAACTTTAAGATAAATCAGAAAGTTTTTAGCTTAAAGTTTAAAACTTGAAATTCATAACTTCACAACTTCAAGATCTTAACTTTAAGATAAATCAGAAAGTTTTTAGCTTAAAGTTTAAAACTTGAAATTCATAACTTCACAACTTCAAGATCTTAACTTTAAGATAAATCAGAACTTAGTATCTTAAAGTTTAAAACTTGCAATTCATAACTTCACAACTTCAAGATCTTAACTTTAAGATAAATCAGAAAGTTTTTAGCTTAAAGTTTAAAACTTGAAATTCATAACTTCACAACTTCAAGATCTTAACTTTAAGATAAATCAGAAAGTTTTTAGCTTAAAGTTTAAAACTTGCAATTCATAACTTCACAACTTCAAGATCTTAACTTTAAGATAAATCAGAACTTAGTATCTTAAAGTTTAAAGCTTGAAATTCATAACTTCACAACTTCAAGATCTTAACTTTAAGATAAATCAGAACTTAGTATCTTAAAGTTTAAAACTTGAAATTCATAACTTCACAACTTCAAGATCTTAACTTTAAGATAAATCAGAAAGTTTTTAGCTTAAAGTTTAAAACTTGAAATTCATAACTTCACAACTTCAAGATCTTAACTTTAAGATAAATCAGAAAGTTTTTAGCTTAAAGTTTAAAACTTGCAATTCATAACTTCACAACTTCAAGATCTTAACTTTAAGATAAATCAGAAAGTTTTTAGCTTAAAGTTTAAAACTTGCAATTCATAACTTCACAACTTCAAGATCTTAACTTTAAGATAAATCAGAACTTAGTATCTTAAAGTTTAAAACTTGAAATTCATAACTTCACAACTTCAAGATCTTAACTTTAAGATAAATCAGAAAGTTTTTAGCTTAAAGTTTAAAACTTGAAATTCATAACTTCACAACTTCAAGATCTTAACTTTAAGATAAATCAGAAAGTTTTTAGCTTAAAGTTTAAAACTTGCAATTCATAACTTCACAACTTCAAGATCTTAACTTTAAGATAAATCAGAACTTAGTATCTTAAAGTTTAAAACTTGAAATTCATAACTTCACAACTTCAAGATCTTAACTTTAAGATAAATCAGAAAGTTTTTAGCTTAAAGTTTAAAACTTGAAATTCATAATTCACAACTTCAAGATCTTAACTTTAAGATAAATCAGAAAGTTTTTAGCTTAAAGTTTAAAACTTGCAATTCATAACTTCACAACTTCAAGATCTTAACTTTACGATAAATCAGAACTTAGTATCTTAAAGTTTAAAACTTGCAATTCATAACTTCACAACTTCAAGATCTTAACTTTAAGATAAATCAGAACTTAGTATCTTAAAGTTTAAAACTTGAAATTCATAACTTCACAACTTCAAGATCTTAACTTTAAGATAAATCAGAAAGTTTTTAGCTTAAAGTTTAAAACTTGAAATTCATAACTTCACAACTTCAAGATCTTAACTTTAAGATAAATCAGAACTTAGTATCTTAAAGTTTAAAACTTGAAATTCATAACTTCACAACTTCAAGATCTTAACTTTAAGATAAATCAGAAAGTTTTTAGCTTAAAGTTTAAAACTTGAAATTCATAACTTCACAACTTCAAGATCTTAACTTTAAGATAAATCAGAACTTAGTATCTTAAAGTTTAAAACTTGAAATTCATAACTTCACAACTTCAAGATCTTAACTTTAAGATAAATCAGAAAGTTTTTAGCTTAAAGTTTAAAACTTGAAATTCATAACTTCACAACTTCAAGATCTTAACTTTAAGATAAATCAGAACTTAGTATCTTAAAGTTTAAAACTTGAAATTCATAACTTCACAACTTCAAGATCTTAACTTTAAGATAAATCAGAAAGTTTTTAGCTTAAAGTTTAAAACTTGAAATTCATAACTTCACAACTTCAAGATCTTAACTTTAAGATAAATCAGAAAGTTTTTAGCTTAAAGTTTAAAACTTGCAATTCATAACTTCACAACTTCAAGATCTTAACTTTAAGATAAATCAGAAAGTTTTTAGCTTAAAGTTTAAAACTTGCAATTCATAACTTCACAACTTCAAGATCTTAACTTTAAGATAAATCAGAAAGTTTTTAGCTTAAAGTTTAAAACTTGCAATTCATAACTTCACAACTTCAAGATCTTAACTTTAAGATAAATCAGAACTTAGTATCTTAAAGTTTAAAACTTGAAATTCATAACTTCACAACTTCAAGATCTTAACTTTAAGATAAATCAGAAAGTTTTTAGCTTAAAGTTTAAAACTTGAAATTCATAACTTCACAACTTCAAGATCTTAACTTTAAGATAAATCAGAAAGTTTTTAGCTTAAAGTTTAAAACTTGCAATTCATAACTTCACAACTTCAAGATCTTAACTTTAAGATAAATCAGAACTTAGTATCTTAAAGTTTAAAACTTGAAATTCATAACTTCACAACTTCAAGATCTTAACTTTAAGATAAATCAGAAAGTTTTTAGCTTAAAGTTTAAAACTTGAAATTCATAACTTCACAACTTCAAGATCTTAACTTTAAGAAAAATCAGAAAGTTTTTAGCTTAAAGTTTAAAACTTGAAATTCATAACTTCACAACTTCAAGATCTTAACTTTAAGATAAATCAGAACTTAGTATCTTAAAGTTTAAAACTTGAAATTCATAACTTCACAACTTCAAGATCTTAACTTTAAGATAAATCAGAAAGTTTTTAGCTTAAAGTTTAAAACTTGCAATTCATAACTTCACAACTTCAAGATCTTAACTTTAAGATAAATCAGAAAGTTTTTAGCTTAAAGTTTAAAACTTGCAATTCATAACTTCACAACTTCAAGATCTTAACTTTAAGATAAATCAGAACTTAGTATCTTAAAGTTTAAAACTTGAAATTCATAACTTCACAACTTCAAGATCTTAACTTTAAGATAAATCAGAAAGTTTTTAGCTTAAAGTTTAAAACTTGCAATTCATAACTTCACAACTTCAAGATCTTAACTTTAAGATAAATCAGAAAGTTTTTAGCTTAAAGTTTAAAACTTGAAATTCATAACTTCACAACTTCAAGATCTTAACTTTAAGATAAATCAGAAAGTTTTTAGCTTAAAGTTTAAAACTTGCAATTCATAACTTCACAACTTCAAGATCTTAACTTTAAGATAAATCAGAACTTAGTATCTTAAAGTTTAAAACTTGAAATTCATAACTTCACAACTTCAAGATCTTAACTTTAAGATAAATCAGAAAGTTTTTAGCTTAAAGTTTAAAACTTGCAATTCATAACTTCACAACTTCAAGATCTTAACTTTAAGATAAATCAGAAAGTTTTTAGCTTAAAGTTTAAAACTTGAAATTCATAACTTCACAACTTCAAGATCTTAACTTTAAGATAAATCAGAAAGTTTTTAGCTTAAAGTTTAAAACTTGCAATTCATAACTTCACAACTTCAAGATCTTAACTTTAAGATAAATCAGAAAGTTTTTAGCTTAAAGTTTAAAACTTGAAATTCATAACTTCACAACTTCAAGATCTTAACTTTAAGATAAATCAGAACTTAGTATCTTAAAGTTTAAAACTTGAAATTCATAACTTCACAACTTCAAGATCTTAACTTTAAGATAAATCAGAACTTAGTATCTTAAAGTTTAAAACTTGAAATTCATAACTTCACAACTTCAAGATCTTAACTTTAAGATAAATCAGAAAGTTTTTAGCTAAAAGTTTAAAACTTGCAATTCATAACTTCACAACTTCAAGATCTTAACTTTAAGATAAATCAGAAAGTTTTTAGCTTAAAGTTTAAAACTTGAAATTCATAACTTCACAACTTCAAGATCTTAACTTTAAGATAAATCAGAACTTAGTATCTTAAAGTTTAAAACTTGAAATTCATAACTTCACAACTTCAAGATCTTAACTTTAAGATAAATCAGAAAGTTTTTAGCTTAAAGTTTAAAACTTGAAATTCATAACTTCACAACTTCAAGATCTTAACTTTAAGATAAATCAGAAAGTTTTTAGCTTAAAGTTTAAAACTTGCAATTCATAACTTCACAACTTCAAGATCTTAACTTTAAGATAAATCAGAAAGTTTTTAGCTTAAAGTTTAAAACTTGCAATTCAAAACTTCACAACTTCAAGATCTTAACTTTAAGATAAATCAGAACTTAGTATCTTAAAGTTTAAAACTTGAAATTCATAACTTCACAACTTCAAGATCTTAACTTTAAGATAAATCAGAAAGTTTTTAGCTTAAAGTTTAAAACTTGAAATTCATAACTTCACAACTTCAAGATCTTAACTTTAAGATAAATCAGAACTTAGTATCTTAAAGTTTAAAACTTGAAATTCATAACTTCACAACTTCAAGATCTTAACTTTAAGATAAATCAGAACTTAGTATCTTAAAGTTTAAAACTTGAAATTCATAACTTCACAACTTCAAGATCTTAACTTTAAGATAAATCAGAAAGTTTTTAGCTTAAAGTTTAAAACTTGAAATTCATAACTTCACAACTTCAAGATCTTAACTTTAAGATAAATCAGAAAGTTTTTAGCTTAAAGTTTAAAACTTGAAATTCATAACTTCACAACTTCAAGATCTTAACTTTAAGATAAATCAGAACTTAGTATCTTAAAGTTTAAAACTTGAAATTCATAACTTCACAACTTCAAGATCTTAACTTTAAGATAAATCAGAAAGTTTTTAGCTTAAAGTTTAAAACTTGCAATTCATAACTTCACAACTTCAAGATCTTAACTTTAAGATAAATCAGAAAGTTTTTAGCTTAAAGTTTAAAACTTGCAATTCATAACTTCACAACTTCAAGATCTTAACTTTAAGATAAATCAGAAAGTTTTTAGCTTAAAGTTTAAAACTTGCAATTCATAACTTCACAACTTCAAGATCTTAACTTTAAGATAAATCAGAACTTAGTATCTTAAAGTTTAAAACTTGAAATTCATAACTTCACAACTTCAAGATCTTAACTTTAAGATAAATCAGAAAGTTTTTAGCTTAAAGTTTAAAACTTGAAATTCATAACTTCACAACTTCAAGATCTTAACTTTAAGATAAATCAGAAAGTTTTTAGCTTAAAGTTTAAAACTTGCAATTCATAACTTCACAACTTCAAGATCTTAACTTTAAGATAAATCAGAACTTAGTATCTTAAAGTTTAAAACTTGAAATTCATAACTTCACAACTTCAAGATCTTAACTTTAAGATAAATCAGAACTTAGTATCTTAAAGTTTAAAACTTGCAATTCATAACTTCACAACTTCAAGATCTTAACTTTAAGAAAAATCAGAAAGTTTTTAGCTTAAAGTTTAAAACTTGAAATTCATAACTTCACAACTTCAAGATCTTAACTTTAAGATAAATCAGAACTTAGTATCTTAAAGTTTAAAACTTGAAATTCATAACTTCACAACTTCAAGATCTTAACTTTAAGATAAATCAGAAAGTTTTTAGCTTAAAGTTTAAAACTTGCAATTCATAACTTCACAACTTCAAGATCTTAACTTTAAGATAAATCAGAAAGTTTTTAGCTTAAAGTTTAAAACTTGCAATTCATAACTTCACAACTTCAAGATCTTAACTTTAAGATAAATCAGAACTTAGTATCTTAAAGTTTAAAACTTGAAATTCATAACTTCACAACTTCAAGATCTTAACTTTAAGATAAATCAGAAAGTTTTTAGCTTAAAGTTTAAAACTTGCAATTCATAACTTCACAACTTCAAGATCTTAACTTTAAGATAAATCAGAAAGTTTTTAGCTTAAAGTTTAAAACTTGAAATTCATAACTTCACAACTTCAAGATCTTAACTTTAAGATAAATCAGAAAGTTTTTAGCTTAAAGTTTAAAACTTGCAATTCATAACTTCACAACTTCAAGATCTTAACTTTAAGATAAATCAGAACTTAGTATCTTAAAGTTTAAAACTTGAAATTCATAACTTCACAACTTCAAGATCTTAACTTTAAGATAAATCAGAAAGTTTTTAGCTTAAAGTTTAAAACTTGCAATTCATAACTTCACAACTTCAAGATCTTAACTTTAAGATAAATCAGAAAGTTTTTAGCTTAAAGTTTAAAACTTGAAATTCATAACTTCACAACTTCAAGATCTTAACTTTAAGATAAATCAGAAAGTTTTTAGCTTAAAGTTTAAAACTTGCAATTCATAACTTCACAACTTCAAGATCTTAACTTTAAGATAAATCAGAAAGTTTTTAGCTTAAAGTTTAAAACTTGAAATTCATAACTTCACAACTTCAAGATCTTAACTTTAAGATAAATCAGAACTTAGTATCTTAAAGTTTAAAACTTGAAATTCATAACTTCACAACTTCAAGATCTTAACTTTAAGATAAATCAGAACTTAGTATCTTAAAGTTTAAAACTTGAAATTCATAACTTCACAACTTCAAGATCTTAACTTTAAGATAAATCAGAAAGTTTTTAGCTAAAAGTTTAAAACTTGCAATTCATAACTTCACAACTTCAAGATCTTAACTTTAAGATAAATCAGAAAGTTTTTAGCTTAAAGTTTAAAACTTGAAATTCATAACTTCACAACTTCAAGATCTTAACTTTAAGATAAATCAGAACTTAGTATCTTAAAGTTTAAAACTTGAAATTCATAACTTCACAACTTCAAGATCTTAACTTTAAGATAAATCAGAAAGTTTTTAGCTTAAAGTTTAAAACTTGAAATTCATAACTTCACAACTTCAAGATCTTAACTTTAAGATAAATCAGAAAGTTTTTAGCTTAAAGTTTAAAACTTGCAATTCATAACTTCACAACTTCAAGATCTTAACTTTAAGATAAATCAGAAAGTTTTTAGCTTAAAGTTTAAAACTTGCAATTCAAAACTTCACAACTTCAAGATCTTAACTTTAAGATAAATCAGAACTTAGTATCTTAAAGTTTAAAACTTGAAATTCATAACTTCACAACTTCAAGATCTTAACTTTAAGATAAATCAGAAAGTTTTTAGCTTAAAGTTTAAAACTTGAAATTCATAACTTCACAACTTCAAGATCTTAACTTTAAGATAAATCAGAACTTAGTATCTTAAAGTTTAAAACTTGAAATTCATAACTTCACAACTTCAAGATCTTAACTTTAAGATAAATCAGAACTTAGTATCTTAAAGTTTAAAACTTGAAATTCATAACTTCACAACTTCAAGATCTTAACTTTAAGATAAATCAGAAAGTTTTTAGCTTAAAGTTTAAAACTTGAAATTCATAACTTCACAACTTCAAGATCTTAACTTTAAGATAAATCAGAAAGTTTTTAGCTTAAAGTTTAAAACTTGAAATTCATAACTTCACAACTTCAAGATCTTAACTTTAAGATAAATCAGAACTTAGTATCTTAAAGTTTAAAACTTGAAATTCATAACTTCACAACTTCAAGATCTTAACTTTAAGATAAATCAGAAAGTTTTTAGCTTAAAGTTTAAAACTTGCAATTCATAACTTCACAACTTCAAGATCTTAACTTTAAGATAAATCAGAAAGTTTTTAGCTTAAAGTTTAAAACTTGCAATTCATAACTTCACAACTTCAAGATCTTAACTTTAAGATAAATCAGAAAGTTTTTAGCTTAAAGTTTAAAACTTGCAATTCATAACTTCACAACTTCAAGATCTTAACTTTAAGATAAATCAGAACTTAGTATCTTAAAGTTTAAAACTTGAAATTCATAACTTCACAACTTCAAGATCTTAACTTTAAGATAAATCAGAAAGTTTTTAGCTTAAAGTTTAAAACTTGAAATTCATAACTTCACAACTTCAAGATCTTAACTTTAAGATAAATCAGAAAGTTTTTAGCTTAAAGTTTAAAACTTGCAATTCATAACTTCACAACTTCAAGATCTTAACTTTAAGATAAATCAGAACTTAGTATCTTAAAGTTTAAAACTTGAAATTCATAACTTCACAACTTCAAGATCTTAACTTTAAGATAAATCAGAACTTAGTATCTTAAAGTTTAAAACTTGCAATTCATAACTTCACAACTTCAAGATCTTAACTTTAAGATAAATCAGAACTTAGTATCTTAAAGTTTAAAACTTGAAATTCATAACTTCACAACTTCAAGATCTTAACTTTAAGATAAATCAGAAAGTTTTTAGCTTAAAGTTTAAAACTTGAAATTCATAACTTCACAACTTCAAGATCTTAACGTTAAGATAAATCAGAAAGTTTTTAGCTTAAAGTTTAAAACTTGCAATTCATAACTTCACAACTTCAAGATCTTAACTTTAAGATAAATCAGAACTTAGTATCTTAAAGTTTAAAACTTGAAATTCATAACTTCACAACTTCAAGATCTTAACTTTAAGATAAATCAGAAAGTTTTTAGCTTAAAGTTTAAAACTTGCAATTCATAACTTCACAACTTCAAGATCTTAACTTTAAGATAAATCAGAAAGTTTTTAGCTTAAAGTTTAAAACTTGAAATTCATAACTTCACAACTTCAAGATCTTAACTTTAAGATAAATCAGAACTTAGTATCTTAAAGTTTAAAACTTGAAATTCATAACTTCACAACTTCAAGATCTTAACTTTAAGATAAATCAGAACTTAGTATCTTAAAGTTTAAAACTTGAAATTCATAACTTCACAACTTCAAGATCTTAACTTTAAGATAAATCAGAAAGTTTTTAGCTTAAAGTTTAAAACTTGCAATTCATAACTTCACAACTTCAAGATCTTAACTTTAAGATAAATCAGAACTTAGTATCTTAAAGTTTAAAACTTGAAATTCATAACTTCACAACTTCAAGATCTTAACTTTAAGATAAATCAGAAAGTTTTTAGCTTAAAGTTTAAAACTTGAAATTCATAACTTCACAACTTCAAGATCTTAACTTTAAGATAAATCAGAAAGTTTTTAGCTTAAAGTTTAAAACTTGAAATTCATAACTTCACAACTTCAAGATCTTAACTTTAAGATAAATCAGAAAGTTTTTAGCTTAAAGTTTAAAACTTGCAATTCATAACTTCACAACTTCAAGATCTTAACTTTAAGATAAATCAGAACTTAGTATCTTAAAGTTTAAAACTTGAAATTCATAACTTCACAACTTCAAGATCTTAACTTTAAGATAAATCAGAAAGTTTTTAGCTTAAAGTTTAAAACTTGCAATTCATAACTTCACAACTTCAAGATCTTAACTTTAAGATAAATCAGAAAGTTTTTAGCTTAAAGTTTAAAACTTGAAATTCATAACTTCACAACTTCAAGATCTTAACTTTAAGATAAATCAGAAAGTTTTTAGCTTAAAGTTTAAAACTTGAAATTCATAACTTCACAACTTCAAGATCTTAACTTTAAGATAAATCAGAAAGTTTTTAGCTTAAAGTTTAAAACTTGAAATTCATAACTTCACAACTTCAAGATCTTAACTTTAAGATAAATCAGAACTTAGTATCTTAAAGTTTAAAACTTGAAATTCATAACTTCACAACTTCAAGATCTTAACTTTAAGATAAATCAGAACTTAGTATCTTAAAGTTTAAAACTTGAAATTCATAACTTCACAACTTCAAGATCTTAACTTTAAGATAAATCAGAAAGTTTTTAGCTTAAAGTTTAAAACTTGCAATTCATAACTTCACAACTTCAAGATCTTAACTTTAAGATAAATCAGAAAGTTTTTAGCTTAAAGTTTAAAACTTGAAATTCATAACTTCACAACTTCAAGATCTTAACTTTAAGATAAATCAGAACTTAGTATCTTAAAGTTTAAAACTTGAAATTCATAACTTCACAACTTCAAGATCTTAACTTTAAGATAAATCAGAAAGTTTTTAGCTTAAAGTTTAAAACTTGAAATTCATAACTTCACAACTTCAAGATCTTAACTTTAAGATAAATCAGAAAGTTTTTAGCTTAAAGTTTAAAACTTGAAATTCATAACTTCACAACTTCAAGATCTTAACTTTAAGATAAATCAGAACTTAGTATCTTAAAGTTTAAAACTTGAAATTCATAACTTCACAACTTCAAGATCTTAACTTTAAGATAAATCAGAAAGTTTTTAGCTTAAAGTTTAAAACTTGCAATTCATAACTTCACAACTTCAAGATCTTAACTTTAAGATAAATCAGAACTTAGTATCTTAAAGTTTAAAACTTGAAATTCATAACTTCACAACTTCAAGATCTTAACTTTAAGATAAATCAGAACTTAGTATCTTAAAGTTTAAAACTTGAAATTCATAACTTCACAACTTCAAGATCTTAACTTTAAGATAAATCAGAAAGTTTTTAGCTTAAAGTTTAAAACTTGCAATTCATAACTTCACAACTTCAAGATCTTAACTTTAAGATAAATCAGAACTTAGTATCTTAAAGTTTAAAACTTGAAATTCATAACTTCACAACTTCAAGATCTTAACTTTAAGATAAATCAGAACTTAGTATCTTAAAGTTTAAAACTTGAAATTCATAACTTCACAACTTCAAGATCTTAACTTTAAGATAAATCAGAAAGTTTTTAGCTTAAAGTTTAAAACTTGAAATTCATAACTTCACAACTTCAAGATCTTAACTTTAAGATAAATCAGAAAGTTTTTAGCTTAAAGTTTAAAACTTGCAATTCATAACTTCACAACTTCAAGATCTTAACTTTAAGATAAATCAGAAAGTTTTTAGCTTAAAGTTTAAAACTTGCAATTCATAACTTCACAACTTCAAGATCTTAACTTTAAGATAAATCAGAACTTAGTATCTTAAAGTTTAAAACTTGAAATTCATAACTTCACAACTTCAAGATCTTAACTTTAAGATAAATCAGAAAGTTTTTAGCTTAAAGTTTAAAACTTGCAATTCATAACTTCACAACTTCAAGATCTTAACTTTAAGATAAATCAGAACTTAGTATCTTAAAGTTTAAAACTTGAAATTCATAACTTCACAACTTCAAGATCTTAACTTTAAGATAAATCAGAACTTAGTATCTTAAAGTTTAAAACTTGCAATTCATAACTTCACAACTTCAAGATCTTAACTTTAAGATAAATCAGAAAGTTTTTAGCTTAAAGTTTAAAACTTGAAATTCATAACTTTACAACTTCAAGATCTTAACTTTAAGATAAATCAGAAAGTTTTTAGCTTAAAGTTTAAAACTTGAAATTCATAACTTCACAACTTCAAGATCTTAACTTTAAGATAAATCAGAAAGTTTTTAGCTTAAAGTTTAAAACTTGCAATTCATAACTTCACAACTTCAAGATCTTAACTTTAAGATAAATCAGAAAGTTTTTAGCTTAAAGTTTAAAACTTGCAATTCATAACTTCACAACTTCAAGATCTTAACTTTAAGATAAATCAGAAAGTTTTTAGCTTAAAGTTTAAAACTTGAAATTCATAACTTCACAACTTCAAGATCTTAACTTTAAGATAAATCAGAAAGTTTTTAGCTTAAAGTTTAAAACTTGCAATTCATAACTTCACAACTTCAAGATCTTAACTTTAAGATAAATCAGAAAGTTTTTAGCTTAAAGTTTAAAACTTGAAATTCATAACTTCACAACTTCAAGATCTTAACTTTAAGATAAATCAGAAAGTTTTTAGCTTAAAGTTTAAAACTTGAAATTCATAACTTCACAACTTCAAGATCTTAACTTTAAGATAAATCAGAACTTAGTATCTTAAAGTTTAAAACTTGCAATTCATAACTTCACAACTTCAAGATCTTAACTTTAAGATAAATCAGAAAGTTTTTAGCTTAAAGTTTAAAACTTGAAATTCATAACTTCACAACTTCAAGATCTTAACTTTAAGATAAATCAGAAAGTTTTTAGCTTAAAGTTTAAAACTTGCAATTCATAACTTCACAACTTCAAGATCTTAACTTTAAGATAAATCAGAACTTAGTATCTTAAAGTTTAAAACTTGAAATTCATAACTTCACAACTTCAAGATCTTAACTTTAAGATAAATCAGAAAGTTTTTAGCTTAAAGTTTAAAACTTGCAATTCATAACTTCACAACTTCAAGATCTTAACTTTAAGATAAATCAGAACTTAGTATCTTAAAGTTTAAAACTTGAAATTCATAACTTCACAACTTCAAGATCTTAACTTTAAGATAAATCAGAACTTAGTATCTTAAAGTTTAAAACTTGAAATTCATAACTTCACAACTTCAAGATCTTAACTTTAAGATAAATCAGAAAGTTTTTAGCTTAAAGTTTAAAACTTGCAATTCATAACTTCACAACTTCAAGATCTTAACTTTAAGATAAATCAGAACTTAGTATCTTATTGTTTAAAACTTGAAATTCATAACTTCACAACTTCAAGATCTTAACTTTAAGATAAATCAGAACTTAGTATCTTAAAGTTTAAAACTTGCAATTCATAACTTCACAACTTCAAGATCTTAACTTTAAGATAAATCAGAACTTAGTATCTTAAAGTTTAAAACTTGAAATTCATAACTTCACAACTTCAAGATCTTAACTTTAAGATAAATCAGAACTTAGTATCTTAAAGTTTAAAACTTGAAATTCATAACTTCACAACTTCAAGATCTTAACTTTAAGATAAATCAGAAAGTTTTTAGCTTAAAGTTTAAAACTTGAAATTCATAACTTCACAACTTCAAGATCTTAACTTTAAGATAAATCAGAAAGTTTTTAGCTTAAAGTTTAAAACTTGAAATTCATAACTTCACAACTTCAAGATCTTAACTTTAAGATAAATCAGAACTTAGTATCTTAAAGTTTAAAACTTGAAATTCATAACTTCACAACTTCAAGATCTTAACTTTAAGATAAATCAGAACTTAGTATCTTAAAGTTTAAAACTTGAAATTCATAACTTCACAACTTCAAGATCTTAACTTTAAGATAAATCAGAAAGTTTTTAGCTTAAAGTTTAAAACTTGAAATTCATAACTTCACAACTTCAAGATCTTAACTTTAAGATAAATCAGAAAGTTTTTAGCTTAAAGTTTAAAACTTGCAATTCATAACTTCACAACTTCAAGATCTTAACTTTAAGATAAATCAGAAAGTTTTTAGCTTAAAGTTTAAAACTTGCAATTCATAACTTCACAACTTCAAGATCTTAACTTTAAGATAAATCAGAAAGTTTTTAGCTTAAAGTTTAAAACTTGAAATTCATAACTTCACAACTTCAAGATCTTAACTTTAAGATAAATCAGAAAGTTTTTAGCTTAAAGTTTAAAACTTGCAATTCATAACTTCACAACTTCAAGATCTTAACTTTAAGATAAATCAGAAAGTTTTTAGCTTAAAGTTTAAAACTTGAAATTCATAACTTCACAACTTCAAGATCTTAACTTTAAGATAAATCAGAAAGTTTTTAGCTTAAAGTTTAAAACTTGAAATTCATAACTTCACAACTTCAAGATCTTAACTTTAAGATAAATCAGAACTTAGTATCTTAAAGTTTAAAACTTGAAATTCATAACTTCACAACTTCAAGATCTTAACTTTAAGATAAATCAGAAAGTTTTTAGCTTAAAGTTTAAAACTTGAAATTCATAACTTCACAACTTCAAGATCTTAACTTTAAGATAAATCAGAACTTAGTATCTTAAAGTTTAAAACTTGAAATTCATAACTTCACAACTTCAAGATCTTAACTTTAAGATAAATCAGAACTTAGTATCTTAAAGTTTAAAACTTGAAATTCATAACTTCACAACTTCAAGATCTTAACTTTAAGATAAATCAGAAAGTTTTTAGCTTAAAGTTTAAAACTTGCAATTCATAACTTCACAACTTCAAGATCTTAACTTTAAGATAAATCAGAACTTAGTATCTTAAAGTTTAAAACTTGAAATTCATAACTTCACAACTTCAAGATCTTAACTTTAAGATAAATCAGAAAGTTTTTAGCTTAAAGTTTAAAACTTGCAATTCATAACTTCACAACTTCAAGATCTTAACTTTAAGATAAATCAGAACTTAGTATCTTAAAGTTTAAAACTTGAAATTCATAACTTCACAACTTCAAGATCTTAACTTTAAGATAAATCAGAAAGTTTTTAGCTTAAAGTTTAAAACTTGCAATTCATAACTTCACAACTTCAAGATCTTAACTTTAAGATAAATCAGAACTTAGTATCTTAAAGTTTAAAACTTGAAATTCATAACTTCACAACTTCAAGATCTTAACTTTAAGATAAATCAGAAAGTTTTTAGCTTAAAGTTTAAAACTTGCAATTCATAACTTCACAACTTCAAGATCTTAACTTTAAGATAAATCAGAAAGTTTTTAGCTTAAAGTTTAAAACTTGAAATTCATAACTTCACAACTTCAAGATCTTAACTTTAAGATAAATCAGAACTTAGTATCTTAAAGTTTAAAACTTGAAATTCATAACTTCACAACTTCAAGATCTTAACTTTAAGATAAATCAGAACTTAGTATCTTAAAGTTTAAAACTTGAAATTCATAACTTCACAACTTCAAGATCTTAACTTTAAGATAAATCAGAAAGTTTTTAGCTTAAAGTTTAAAACTTGCAATTCATAACTTCACAACTTCAAGATCTTAACTTTAAGATAAAAACAGAACTTAGTATCTTAAAGTTTAAAACTTGAAATTCATAACTTCACAACTTCAAGATCTTAACTTTAAGATAAATCAGAAAGTTTTTAGCTTAAAGTTTAAAACTTGCAATTCATAACTTCACAACTTCAAGATCTTAACTTTAAGATAAATCAGAAAGTTTTTAGCTTAAAGTTTAAAACTTGAAATTCATAACTTCACAACTTCAAGATCTTAACTTTAAGATAAATCAGAAAGTTTTTAGCTTAAAGTTTAAAACTTGCAATTCATAACTTCACAACTTCAAGATCTTAACTTTAAGATAAATCAGAACTTAGTATCTTAAAGTTTAAAACTTGAAATTCATAACTTCACAACTTCAAGATCTTAACTTTAAGATAAATCAGAAAGTTTTTAGCTTAAAGTTTAAAACTTGCAATTCATAACTTCACAACTTCAAGATCTTAACTTTAAGATAAATCAGAAAGTTTTTAGCTTAAAGTTTAAAACTTGAAATTCATAACTTCACAACTTCAAGATCTTAACTTTAAGATAAATCAGAACTTAGTATCTTAAAGTTTAAAACTTGAAATTCATAACTTCACAACTTCAAGATCTTAACTTTAAGATAAATCAGAACTTAGTATCTTAAAGTTTAAAACTTGAAATTCATAACTTCACAACTTCAAGATCTTAACTTTAAGATAAATCAGAAAGTTTTTAGCTTAAAGTTTAAAACTTGCAATTCATAACTTCACAACTTCAAGATCTTAACTTTAAGATAAATCAGAACTTAGTATCTTAAAGTTTAAAACTTGAAATTCATAACTTCACAACTTCAAGATCTTAACTTTAAGATAAATCAGAAAGTTTTTAGCTTAAAGTTTAAAACTTGAAATTCATAACTTCACAACTTCAAGATCTTAACTTTAAGATAAATCAGAACTTAGTATCTTAAAGTTTAAAACTTGAAATTCATAACTTCACAACTTCAAGATCTTAACTTTAAGATAAATCAGAAAGTTTTTAGCTTAAAGTTTAAAACTTGCAATTCATAACTTCACAACTTCAAGATCTTAACTTTAAGATAAATCAGAACTTAGTATCTTAAAGTTTAAAACTTGAAATTCATAACTTCACAACTTCAAGATCTTAACTTTAAGATAAATCAGAAAGTTTTTAGCTTAAAGTTTAAAACTTGCAATTCATAACTTCACAACTTCAAGATCTTAACTTTAAGATAAATCAGAAAGTTTTTAGCTTAAAGTTTAAAACTTGAAATTCATAACTTCACAACTTCAAGATCTTAACTTTAAGATAAATCAGAAAGTTTTTAGCTTAAAGTTTAAAACTTGAAATTCATAACTTCACAACTTCAAGATCTTAACTTTAAGATAAATCAGAACTTAGTATCTTAAAGTTTAAAACTTGAAATTCATAACTTCACAACTTCAAGATCTTAACTTTAAGATAAATCAGAAAGTTTTTAGCTTAAAGTTTAAAACTTGAAATTCATAACTTCACAACTTCAAGATCTTAACTTTAAGATAAATCAGAACTTAGTATCTTAAAGTTTAAAACTTGAAATTCATAACTTCACAACTTCAAGATCTTAACTTTAAGATAAATCAGAACTTAGTATCTTAAAGTTTAAAACTTGAAATTTATAACTTCACAACTTCAAGATCTTAACTTTAAGATAAATCAGAAAGTTTTTAGCTTAAAGTTTAAAACTTGCAATTCATAACTTCACAACTTCAAGATCTTAACTTTAAGATAAATCAGAACTTAGTATCTTAAAGTTTAAAACTTGAAATTCATAACTTCACAACTTCAAGATCTTAACTTTAAGATAAATCAGAAAGTTTTTAGCTTAAAGTTTAAAACTTGCAATTCATAACTTCACAACTTCAAGATCTTAACTTTAAGATAAATCAGAAAGTTTTTAGCTTAAAGTTTAAAACTTGCAATTCATAACTTCACAACTTCAAGATCTTAACTTTAAGATAAATCAGAAAGTTTTTAGCTTAAAGTTTAAAACTTGAAATTCATAACTTCACAACTTCAAGATCTTAACTTTAAGATAAATCAGAAAGTTTTTAGCTTAAAGTTTAAAACTTGCAATTCATAACTTCACAACTTCAAGATCTTAACTTTAAGATAAATCAGAACTTAGTATCTTAAAGTTTAAAACTTGAAATTCATAACTTCACAACTTCAAGATCTTAACTTTAAGATAAATCAGAAAGTTTTTAGCTTAAAGTTTAAAACTTGCAATTCATAACTTCACAACTTCAAGATCTTAACTTTAAGATAAATCAGAACTTAGTATCTTAAAGTTTAAAACTTGAAATTCATAACTTCACAACTTCAAGATCTTAACTTTAAGATAAATCAGAAAGTTTTTAGCTTAAAGTTTAAAACTTGAAATTCATAACTTCACAACTTCAAGATCTTAACTTTAAGATAAATCAGAAAGTTTTTAGCTTAAAGTTTAAAACTTGCAATTCATAACTTCACAACTTCAAGATCTTAACTTTAAGATAAATCAGAACTTAGTATCTTAAAGTTTAAAACTTGAAATTCATAACTTCACAACTTCAAGATCTTAACTTTAAGATAAATCAGAAAGTTTTTAGCTTAAAGTTTAAAACTTGCAATTCATAACTTCACAACTTCAAGATCTTAACTTTAAGATAAATCAGAAAGTTTTTAGCTTAAAGTTTAAAACTTGAAATTCATAACTTCACAACTTCAAGATCTTAACTTTAAGATAAATCAGAAAGTTTTTAGCTTAAAGTTTAAAACTTGCAATTCATAACTTCACAACTTCAAGATCTTAACTTTAAGATAAATCAGAAAATTTTTAGCTTAAAGTTTAAAACTTGAAATTCATAACTTCACAACTTCAAGATCTTAACTTTAAGATAAATCAGAACTTAGTATCTTAAAGTTTAAAACTTGAAATTCATAACTTCACAACTTCAAGATCTTAACTTTAAGATAAATCAGAACTTAGTATCTTAAAGTTTAAAACTTGAAATTCATAACTTCACAACTTCAAGATCTTAACTTTAAGATAAATCAGAAAGTTTTTAGCTTAAAGTTTAAAACTTGCAATTCATAACTTCACAACTTCAAGATCTTAACTTTAAGATAAATCAGAACTTAGTATCTTAAAGTTTAAAACTTGAAATTCATAACTTCACAACTTCAAGATCTTAACTTTAAGATAAATCAGAAAGTTTTTAGCTTAAAGTTTAAAACTTGCAATTCATAACTTCACAACTTCAAGATCTTAACTTTAAGATAAATCAGAAAGTTTTTAGCTTAAAGTTTAAAACTTGAAATTCATAACTTCACAACTTCAAGATCTTAACTTTAAGATAAATCAGAAAGTTTTTAGCTTAAAGTTTAAAACTTGCAATTCATAACTTCACAACTTCAAGATCTTAACTTTAAGATAAATCAGAACTTAGTATCTTAAAGTTTAAAACTTGAAATTCATAACTTCACAACTTCAAGATCTTAACTTTAAGATAAATCAGAAAGTTTTTAGCTTAAAGTTTAAAACTTGCAATTCATAACTTCACAACTTCAAGATCTTAACTTTAAGATAAATCAGAAAGTTTTTAGCTTAAAGTTTAAAACTTGAAATTCATAACTTCACAACTTCAAGATCTTAACTTTAAGATAAATCAGAAAGTTTTTAGCTTAAAGTTTAAAACTTGAAATTCATAACTTCACAACTTCAAGATCTTAACTTTAAGATAAATCAGAACTTAGTATCTTAAAGTTTAAAACTTGAAATTCATAACTTCACAACTTCAAGATCTTAACTTTAAGATAAATCAGAAAGTTTTTAGCTTAAAGTTTAAAACTTGCAATTCATAACTTCACAACTTCAAGATCTTAACTTTAAGATAAATCAGAAAGTTTTTAGCTTAAAGTTTAAAACTTGCAATTCATAACTTCACAACTTCAAGATCTTAACTTTAAGATAAATCAGAACTTAGTATCTTAAAGTTTAAAACTTGAAATTCATAACTTCACAACTTCAAGATCTTAACTTTAAGATAAATCAGAAAGTTTTTAGCTTAAAGTTTAAAACTTGCAATTCATAACTTCACAACTTCAAGATCTTAACTTTAAGATAAATCAGAACTTAGTATCTTAAAGTTTAAAACTTGAAATTCATAACTTCACAACTTCAAGATCTTAACTTTAAGATAAATCAGAAAGTTTTTAGCTTAAAGTTTAAAACTTGCAATTCATAACTTCACAACTTCAAGATCTTAACTTTAAGATAAATCAGAAAGTTTTTAGCTTAAAGTTTAAAACTTGCAATTCATAACTTCACAACTTCAAGATCTTAACTTTAAGATAAATCAGAAAGTTTTTAGCTTAAAGTTTAAAACTTGAAATTCATAACTTCACAACTTCAAGATCTTAACTTTAAGATAAATCAGAAAGTTTTTAGCTTAAAGTTTAAAACTTGCAATTCATAACTTCACAACTTCAAGATCTTAACTTTAAGATAAATCAGAACTTAGTATCTTAAAGTTTAAAACTTGAAATTCATAACTTCACAACTTCAAGATCTTAACTTTAAGATAAATCAGAAAGTTTTTAGCTTAAAGTTTAAAACTTGCAATTCATAACTTCACAACTTCAAGATCTTAACTTTAAGATAAATCAGAACTTAGTATCTTAAAGTTTAAAACTTGAAATTCATAACTTCACAACTTCAAGATCTTAACTTTAAGATAAATCAGAAAGTTTTTAGCTTAAAGTTTAAAACTTGAAATTCATAACTTCACAACTTCAAGATCTTAACTTTAAGATAAATCAGAAAGTTTTTAGCTTAAAGTTTAAAACTTGCAATTCATAACTTCACAACTTCAAGATCTTAACTTTAAGATAAATCAGAAAGTTTTTAGCTTAAAGTTTAAAACTTGAAATTCATAACTTCACAACTTTAGATCTTAACTTTAAGATAAATCAGAAAGTTTTTAGCTTAAAGTTTAAAACTTGAAATTCATAACTTCACAACTTCAAGATCTTAACTTTAAGATAAATCAGAACTTAGTATCTTAAAGTTTAAAACTTGCAATTCATAACTTCACAACTTCAAGATCTTAACTTTAAGATAAATCAGAAAGTTTTTAGCTTAAAGTTTAAAACTTGAAATTCATAACTTCACAACTTCAAGATCTTAACTTTAAGATAAATCAGAAAGTTTTTAGCTTAAAGTTTAAAACTTGCAATTCACAACTTCACAACTTCAAGATCTTAACTTTAAGATAAATCAGAAAGTTTTTAGCTTAAAGTTTAAAACTTGAAATTCATAACTTCACAACTTCAAGATCTTAACTTTAAGATAAATCAGAACTTAGTATCTTAAAGTTTAAAACTTGAAATTCATAACTTCACAACTTCAAGATCTTAACTTTAAGATAAATCAGAAAGTTTTTAGCTTAAAGTTTAAAACTTGCAATTCATAACTTCACAACTTCAAGATCTTAACTTTAAGATAAATCAGAACTTAGTATCTTAAAGTTTAAAACTTGAAATTCATAACTTCACAACTTCAAGATCTTAACTTTAAGATAAATCAGAAAGTTTTTAGCTTAAAGTTTAAAACTTGAAATTCATAACTTCACAACTTCAAGATCTTAACTTTAAGATAAATCAGAACTTAGTATCTTAAAGTTTAAAACTTGAAATTCATAACTTCACAACTTCAAGATCTTAACTTTAAGATAAATCAGAAAGTTTTTAGCTTAAAGTTTAAAACTTGCAATTCATAACTTCACAACTTCAAGATCTTAACTTTAAGATAAATCAGAACTTAGTATCTTAAAGTTTAAAACTTGCAATTCATAACTTCACAACTTCAAGATCTTAACTTTAAGATAAATCAGAAAGTTTTTAGCTTAAAGTTTAAAACTTGCAATTCATAACTTCACAACTTCAAGATCTTAACTTTAAGATAAATCAGAACTTAGTATCTTAAAGTTTAAAACTTGAAATTCATAACTTCACAACTTCAAGATCTTAACTTTAAGATAAATCAGAAAGTTTTTAGCTTAAAGTTTAAAACTTGCAATTCATAACTTCACAACTTCAAGATCTTAACTTTAAGATAAATCAGAACTTAGTATCTTAAAGTTTAAAACTTGAAATTCATAACTTCACAACTTCAAGATCTTAACTTTAAGATAAATCAGAACTTAGTATCTTAAAGTTTAAAACTTGAAATTCATAACTTCACAACTTCAAGATCTTAACTTTAAGATAAATCAGAAAGTTTTTAGCTTAAAGTTTAAAACTTGCAATTCATAACTTCACAACTTCAAGATCTTAACTTTAAGATAAATCAGAACTTAGTATCTTAAAGTTTAAAACTTGAAATTCATAACTTCACAACTTCAAGATCTTAACTTTAAGATAAATCAGAAAGTTTTTAGCTTAAAGTTTAAAACTTGAAATTCATAACTTCACAACTTCAAGATCTTAACTTTAAGATAAATCAGAAAGTTTTTAGCTTAAAGTTTAAAACTTGCAATTCATAACTTCACAACTTCAAGATCTTAACTTTAAGATAAATCAGAACTTAGTATCTTAAAGTTTAAAACTTGAAATTCATAACTTCACAACTTCAAGATCTTAACTTTAAGATAAATCAGAAAGTTTTTAGCTTAAAGTTTAAAACTTGCAATTCATAACTTCACAACTTCAAGATCTTAACTTTAAGATAAATCAGAAAGTTTTTAGCTTAAAGTTTAAAACTTGAAATTCATAACTTCACAACTTCAAGATCTTAACTTTAAGATAAATCAGAAAGTTTTTAGCTTAAAGTTTAAAACTTGAAATTCATAACTTCACAACTTCAAGATCTTAACTTTAAGATAAATCAGAAAGTTTTTAGCTTAAAGTTTAAAACTTGAAATTCATAACTTCACAACTTCAAGATCTTAACTTTAAGATAAATCAGAACTTAGTATCTTAAAGTTTAAAACTTGAAATTCATAACTTCACAACTTCAAGATCTTAACTTTAAGATAAATCAGAAAGTTTTTAGCTTAAAGTTTAAAACTTGCAATTCATAACTTCACAACTTCAAGATCTTAACTTTAAGATAAATCAGAAAGTTTTTAGCTTAAAGTTTAAAACTTGCAATTCATAACTTCACAACTTCAAGATCTTAACTTTAAGATAAATCAGAAAGTTTTTAGC
Source organism: Podabrus alpinus (assembly GCA_932274525.1). Classification (NCBI taxonomy): domain Eukaryota; kingdom Metazoa; phylum Arthropoda; class Insecta; order Coleoptera; family Cantharidae; genus Podabrus; species Podabrus alpinus. Next base: position 680,234 of record CAKNZV010000007.1, on the reverse strand, counting down.
TTAAAGTTTAAAATTTGAAATTCATAACTTCACAACTTCAAGATCTTAACTTTAAGATAAATCAGAAAGTTTTTAGCTTAAAGTTTAAAACTTGCAATTCATAACTTCACAACTTCAAGATCTTAACTTTAAGATAAATCAGAACTTAGTATCTTAAAGTTTAAAACTTGAAATTCATAACTTCACAACTTCAAGATCTTAACTTTAAGATAAATCAGAACTTAGTATCTTAAAGTTTAAAACTTGAAATTCATAACTTCACAACTTCAAGATCTTAACTTTAAGATAAATCAGAAAGTTTTTAGCTTAAAGTTTAAAACTTGAAATTCATAACTTCACAACTTCAAGATCTTAACTTTAAGATAAATCAGAAAGTTTTTAGCTTAAAGTTTAAAACTTGCAATTCATAACTTCACAACTTCAAGATCTTAACTTTAAGATAAATCAGAAAGTTTTTAGCTTAAAGTTTAAAACTTGAAATTCATAACTTCACAACTTCAAGATCTTAACTTTAAGATAAATCAGAACTTAGTATCTTAAAGTTTAAAACTTGAAATTCATAACTTCACAACTTCAAGATCTTAACTTTAAGATAAATCAGAAAGTTTTTAGCTTAAAGTTTAAAACTTGAAATTCATAACTTCACAACTTCAAGATCTTAACTTTAAGATAAATCAGAACTTAGTATCTTAAAGTTTAAAACTTGAAATTCATAACTTCACAACTTCAAGATCTTAACTTTAAGATAAATCAGAAAGTTTTTAGCTTAAAGTTTAAAACTTGCAATTCATAACTTCACAACTTCAAGATCTTAACTTTAAGATAAATCAGAACTTAGTATCTTAAAGTTTAAAACTTGAAATTCATAACTTCACAACTTCAAGATCTTAACTTTAAGATAAATCAGAAAGTTTTTAGCTTAAAGTTTAAAACTTGCAATTCATAACTTCACAACTTCAAGATCTTAACTTTAAGATAAATCAGAAAGTTTTTAGCTTAAAGTTTAAAACTTGAAATTCATAACTTCACAACTTCAAGATCTTAACTTTAAGATAAATCAGAAAGTTTTTAGCTTAAAGTTTAAAACTTGAAATTCATAACTTCACAACTTCAAGATCTTAACTTTAAGATAAATCAGAAAGTTTTTAGCTTAAAGTTTAAAACTTGAAATTCATAACTTCACAACTTCAAGATCTTAACTTTAAGATAAATCAGAACTTAGTATCTTAAAGTTTAAAACTTGAAATTCATAACTTCACAACTTCAAGATCTTAACTTTAAGATAAATCAGAAAGTTTTTAGCTTAAAGTTTAAAACTTGCAATTCATAACTTCACAACTTCAAGATCTTAACTTTAAGATAAATCAGAAAGTTTTTAGCTTAAAGTTTAAAACTTGCAATTCATAACTTCACAACTTCAAGATCTTAACTTTAAGATAAATCAGAAAGTTTTTAGCTTAAAGTTTAAAACTTGAAATTCATAACTTCACAACTTCAAGATCTTAACTTTAAGATAAATCAGAAAGTTTTTAGCTTAAAGTTTAAAACTTGCAATTCATAACTTCACAACTTCAAGATCTTAACTTTAAGATAAATCAGAACTTAGTATCTTAAAGTTTAAAACTTGAAATTCATAACTTCACAACTTCAAGATCTTAACTTTAAGATAAATCAGAACTTAGTATCTTAAAGTTTAAAACTTGAAATTCATAACTTCACAACTTCAAGATCTTAACTTTAAGATAAATCAGAAAGTTTTTAGCTTAAAGTTTAAAACTTGAAATTCATAACTTCACAACTTCAAGATCTTAACTTTAAGATAAATCAGAAAGTTTTTAGCTTAAAGTTCAAAACTTGCAATTCATAACTTCACAACTTCAAGATCTTAACTTTAAGATAAATCAGAAAGTTTTTAGCTTAAAGTTTAAAACTTGAAATTCATAACTTCACAACTTCAAGATCTTAACTTTAAGATAAATCAGAACTTAGTATCTTAAAGTTTAAAACTTGAAATTCATAACTTCACAACTTCAAGATCTTAACTTTAAGATAAATCAGAAAGTTTTTAGCTTAAAGTTTAAAACTTGAAATTCATAACTTCACAACTTCAAGATCTTAACTTTAAGATAAATCAGAACTTAGTATCTTAAAGTTTAAAACTTGAAATTCATAACTTCACAACTTCAAGATCTTAACTTTAAGATAAATCAGAAAGTTTTTAGCTTAAAGTTTAAAACTTGCAATTCATAACTTCACAACTTCAAGATCTTAACTTTAAGATAAATCAGAACTTAGTATCTTAAAGTTTAAAACTTGAAATTCATAACTTCACAACTTCAAGATCTTAACTTTAAGATAAATCAGAAAGTTTTTAGCTTAAAGTTTAAAACTTGCAATTCATAACTTCACAACTTCAAGATCTTAACTTTAAGATAAATCAGAACTTAGTATCTTAAAGTTTAAAACTTGAAATTCATAACTTCACAACTTCAAGATCTTAACTTTAAGATAAATCAGAAAGTTTTTAGCTTAAAGTTTAAAACTTGCAATTCATAACTTCACAACTTCAAGATCTTAACTTTAAGATAAATCAGAACTTAGTATCTTAAAGTTTAAAACTTGAAATTCATAACTTCACAACTTCAAGATCTTAACTTTAAGATAAATCAGAACTTAGTATCTTAAAGTTTAAAACTTGAAATTCATAACTTCACAACTTCAAGATCTTAACTTTAAGATAAATCAGAAAGTTTTTAGCTTAAAGTTTAAAACTTGAAATTCATAACTTCACAACTTCAAGATCTTAACTTTAAGATAAATCAGAACTTAGTATCTTAAAGTTTAAAACTTGAAATTCATAACTTCACAACTTCAAGATCTTAACTTTAAGATAAATCAGAAAGTTTTTAGCTTAAAGTTTAAAACTTGAAATTCATAACTTCACAACTTCAAGATCTTAACTTTAAGATAAATCAGAAAGTTTTTAGCTTAAAGTTTAAAACTTGCAATTCATAACTTCACAACTTCAAGATCTTAACTTTAAGATAAATCAGAACTTAGTATCTTAAAGTTTAAAACTTGAAATTCATAACTTCACAACTTCAAGATCTTAACTTTAAGATAAATCAGAAAGTTTTTAGCTTAAAGTTTAAAACTTGCAATTCATAACTTCACAACTTCAAGATCTTAACTTTAAGATAAATCAGAAAGTTTTTAGCTTAAAGTTTAAAACTTGAAATTCATAACTTCACAACTTCAAGATCTTAACTTTAAGATAAATCAGAACTTAGTATCTTAAAGTTTAAAACTTGCAATTCATAACTTCACAACTTCAAGATCTTAACTTTAAGATAAATCAGAAAGTTTTTAGCTTAAAGTTTAAAACTTGAAATTCATAACTTCACAACTTCAAGATCTTAACTTTAAGATAAATCAGAAAGTTTTTAGCTTAAAGTTTAAAACTTGAAATTCATAACTTCACAACTTCAAGATCTTAACTTTAAGATAAATCAGAAAGTTTTTAGCTTAAAGTTTAAAACTTGAAATTCATAACTTCACAACTTCAAGATCTTAACTTTAAGATAAATCAGAACTTAGTATCTTAAAGTTTAAAACTTGAAATTCATAACTTCACAACTTCAAGATCTTAACTTTAAGATAAATCAGAAAGTTTTTAGCTTAAAGTTTAAAACTTGCAATTCATAACTTCACAACTTCAAGATCTTAACTTTAAGATAAATCAGAAAGTTTTTAGCTTAAAGTTTAAAACTTGCAATTCATAACTTCACAACTTCAAGATCTTAACTTTAAGATAAATCAGAAAGTTTTTAACTTAAAGTTTAAAACTTGAAATTCATAACTTCACAACTTCAAGATCTTAACTTTAAGATAAATCAGAACTTAGTATCTTAAAGTTTAAAACTTGAAATTCATAACTTCACAACTTCAAGATCTTAACTTTAAGATAAATCAGAAAGTTTTTAGCTTAAAGTTTAAAACTTGCAATTCATAACTTCACAACTTCAAGATCTTAACTTTAAGATAAATCAGAAAGTTTTTAGCTTAAAGTTTAAAACTTGCAATTCATAACTTCACAACTTCAAGATCTTAACTTTAAGATAAATCAGAAAGTTTTTAGCTTAAAGTTTAAAACTTGAAATTCATAACTTCACAACTTCAAGATCTTAACTTTAAGATAAATCAGAACTTAGTATCTTAAAGTTTAAAACTTGAAATTCATAACTTCACAACTTCAAGATCTTAACTTTAAGATAAATCAGAAAGTTTTTAGCTTAAAGTTTAAAACTTGAAATTCATAACTTCACAACTTCAAGATCTTAACTTTAAGATAAATCAGAAAGTTTTTAGCTTAAAGTTTAAAACTTGAAATTCATAACTTCACAACTTCAAGATCTTAACTTTAAGATAAATCAGAACTTAGTATCTTAAAGTTTAAAACTTGCAATTCATAACTTCACAACTTCAAGATCTTAACTTTAAGATAAATCAGAACTTAGTATCTTAAAGTTTAAAACTTGAAATTCATAACTTCACAACTTCAAGATCTTAACTTTAAGATAAATCAGAAAGTTTTTAGCTTAAAGTTTAAAACTTGCAATTCATAACTTCACAACTTCAAGATCTTAACTTTAAGATAAATCAGAAAGTTTTTAGCTTAAAGTTTAAAACTTGAAATTCATAACTTCACAACTTCAAGATCTTAACTTTAAGATAAATCAGAAAGTTTTTAGCTTAAAGTTTAAAACTTGAAATTCATAACTTCACAACTTCAAGATCTTAACTTTAAGATAAATCAGAAAGTTTTTAGCTTAAAGTTTAAAACTTGCAATTCATAACTTCACAACTTCAAGATCTTAACTTTAAGATAAATCAGAAAGTTTTTAGCTTAAATTTTAAAACTTGAAATTCATAACTTCACAACTTCAAGATCTTAACTTTAAGATAAATCAGAAAGTTTTTAGCTTAAAGTTTAAAACTTGAAATTCATAACTTCACAACTTCAAGATCTTAACTTTAAGATAAATCAGAACTTAGTATCTTAAAGTTTAAAACTTGAAATTCATAACTTCACAACTTCAAGATCTTAACTTTAAGATAAATCAGAAAGTTTTTAGCTTAAAGTTTAAAACTTGAAATTCATAACTTCACAACTTCAAGATCTTAACTTTAAGATAAATCAGAAAGTTTTTAGCTTAAAGTTTAAAACTTGCAATTCATAACTTCACAACTTCAAGATCTTAACTTTAAGATAAATCAGAAAGTTTTTAGCTTAAAGTTTAAAACTTGAAATTCATAACTTCACAACTTCAAGATCTTAACTTTAAGATAAATCAGAAAGTTTTTAGCTTAAAGTTTAAAACTTGAAATTCATAACTTCACAACTTCAAGATCTTAACTTTAAGATAAATCAGAAAGTTTTTAGCTTAAAGTTTAAAACTTGAAATTCATAACTTCACAACTTCAAGATCTTAACTTTAAGATAAATCAGAAAGTTTTTAGCTTAAAGTTTAAAACTTGAAATTCATAACTTCACAACTTCAAGATCTTAACTTTAAGATAAATCAGAAAGTTTTTAGCTTAAAGTTTAAAACTTGAAATTCATAACTTCACAACTTCAAGATCTTAACTTTAAGATAAATCAGAAATTAGTATCTTAAAGTTTAAAACTTGAAATTCATAACTTCACAACTTCAAGATCTTAACTTTAAGATAAATCAGAAAGTTTTTAGCTTAAAGTTTAAAACTTGCAATTCATAACTTCACAACTTCAAGATCTTAACTTTAAGATAAATCAGAAAGTTTTTAGCTTAAAGTTTAAAACTTGAAATTCATAACTTCACAACTTCAAGATCTTAACTTTAAGATAAATCAGAAAGTTTTTAGCTTAAAGTTTAAAACTTGAAATTCATAACTTCACAACTTCAAGATCTTAACTTTAAGATAAATCAGAACTTAGTATCTTAAAGTTTAAAACTTGAAATTCATAACTTCACAACTTCAAGATCTTAACTTTAAGATAAATCAGAATGTTTTTAGCTTAAAGTTTAAAACTTGAAATTCATAACTTCACAACTTCAAGATCTTAACTTTAAGATAAATCAGAAAGTTTTTAGCTTAAAGTTTAAAACTTGCAATTCATAACTTCACAACTTCAAGATCTTAACTTTAAGATAAATCAGAAAGTTTTTAGCTTAAAGTTTAAAACTTGAAATTCATAACTTCACAACTTCAAGATCTTAACTTTAAGATAAATCAGAAAGTTTTTAGCTTAAAGTTTAAAACTTGAAATTCATAACTTCACAACTTCAAGATCTTAACTTTAAGATAAATCAGAAAGTTTTTAGCTTAAAGTTTAAAACTTGCAATTCATAACTTCACAACTTCAAGATCTTAACTTTAAGATAAATCAGAAAGTTTTTAGCTTAAAGTTTAAAACTTGAAATTCATAACTTCACTACTTCAAGATCTTAACTTTAAGATAAATCAGAAAGTTTTTAGCTTAAAGTTTAAAACTTGCAATTCATAACTTCACAACTTCAAGATCTTAACTTTAAGATAAATCAGAAAGTTTTTAGCTTAAAGTTTAAAACTTGAAATTCATAACTTCACAACTTCAAGATCTTAACTTTAAGATAAATCAGAAAGTTTTTAGCTTAAAGTTTAAAACTTGAAATTCATAACTTCACAACTTCAAGATCTTAACTTTAAGATAAATCAGAAAGTTTTTAGCTTAAAGTTTAAAACTTGAAATTCATAACTTCACAACTTCAAGATCTTAACTTTAAGATAAATCAGAAAGTTTTTAGCTTAAAGTTTAAAACTTGAAATTCATAACTTCACAACTTCAAGATCTTAACTTTAAGATAAATCAGAAAGTTTTTAGCTTAAAGTTTAAAACTTGAAATTCATAACTTCACAACTTCAAGATCTTAACTTTAAGATAAATCAGAAATTAGTATCTTAAAGTTTAAAACTTGAAATTCATAACTTCACAACTTCAAGATCTTAACTTTAAGATAAATCAGAAAGTTTTTAGCTTAAAGTTTAAAACTTGCAATTCATAACTTCACAACTTCAAGATCTTAACTTTAAGATAAATCAGAAAGTTTTTAGCTTAAAGTTTAAAACTTGAAATTCATAACTTCACAACTTCAAGATCTTAACTTTAAGATAAATCAGAAAGTTTTTAGCTTAAAGTTTAAAACTTGAAATTCATAACTTCACAACTTCAAGATCTTAACTTTAAGATAAATCAGAACTTAGTATCTTAAAGTTTAAAACTTGAAATTCATAACTTCACAACTTCAAGATCTTAACTTTAAGATAAATCAGAATGTTTTTAGCTTAAAGTTTAAAACTTGAAATTCATAACTTCACAACTTCAAGATCTTAACTTTAAGATAAATCAGAAAGTTTTTAGCTTAAAGTTTAAAACTTGCAATTCATAACTTCACAACTTCAAGATCTTAACTTTAAGATAAATCAGAAAGTTTTTAGCTTAAAGTTTAAAACTTGAAATTCATAACTTCACAACTTCAAGATCTTAACTTTAAGATAAATCAGAAAGTTTTTAGCTTAAAGTTTAAAACTTGAAATTCATAACTTCACAACTTCAAGATCTTAACTTTAAGATAAATCAGAAAGTTTTTAGCTTAAAGTTTAAAACTTGCAATTCATAACTTCACAACTTCAAGATCTTAACTTTAAGATAAATCAGAAAGTTTTTAGCTTAAAGTTTAAAACTTGAAATTCATAACTTCACTACTTCAAGATCTTAACTTTAAGATAAATCAGAAAGTTTTTAGCTTAAAGTTTAAAACTTGCAATTCATAACTTCACAACTTCAAGATCTTAACTTTAAGATAAATCAGAAAGTTTTTAGCTTAAAGTTTAAAACTTGAAATTCATAACTTCACAACTTCAAGATCTTAACTTTAAGATAAATCAGAAAGTTTTTAGCTTAAAGTTTAAAACTTGAAATTCATAACTTCACAACTTCAAGATCTTAACTTTAAGATAAATCAGAACTTAGTATCTTAAAGTTTAAAACTTGAAATTCATAACTTCACAACTTCAAGATCTTAACTTTAAGATAAATCAGAAAGTTTTTAGCTTAAAGTTTAAAACTTGAAATTCATAACTTCACAACTTCAAGATCTTAACTTTAAGATAAATCAGAAAGTTTTTAGCTTAAAGTTTAAAACTTGCAATTCATAACTTCACAACTTCAAGATCTTAACTTTAAGATAAATCAGAAAGTTTTTAGCTTAAAGTTTAAAACTTGAAATTCATAACTTCACAACTTCAAGATCTTAACTTTAAGATAAATCAGAAAGTTTTTAGCTTAAAGTTTAAAACTTGCAATTCATAACTTCACAACTTCAAGATCTTAACTTTAAGATAAATCAGAAAGTTTTCAGCTTAAAGTTTAAAACTTGAAATTGATAACTTCACAACTTCAAGATCTTAACTTTAAGATAAATCAGAAAGTTTTTAGCTTAAAGTTTAAAACTTGAAATTCATAACTTCACAACTTCAAGATCTTAACTTTAAGATAAATCAGAAAGTTTTTAGCTTAAAGTTTAAAACTTGAAATTCATAACTTCACAACTTCAAGATCTTAACTTTAAGATAAATCAGAACTTAGTATCTTAAAGTTTAAAACTTGAAATTCATAACTTCACAACTTCAAGATCTTAACTTTAAGATAAATCAGAAAGTTTTTAGCTTAAAGTTTAAAACTTGCAATTCATAACTTCACAACTTCAAGATCTTAACTTTAAGATAAATCAGAAAGTTTTTAGCTTAAAGTTTAAAACTTGCAATTCATAACTTCACAACTTCAAGATCTTAACTTTAAGATAAATCAGAAAGTTTTTAGCTTAAAGTTTAAAACTTGAAATTCATAACTTCACAACTTCAAGATCTTAACTTTAAGATAAATCAGAACTTAGTATCTTAAAGTTTAAAACTTGAAATTCATAACTTCACAACTTCAAGATCTTAACTTTAAGATAAATCAGAAAGTTTTTAGCTTAAAGTTTAAAACTTGAAATTCATAACTTCACAACTTCAAGATCTTAACTTTAAGATAAATCAGAACTTAGTATCTTAAAGTTTAAAACTTGAAATTCATAACTTCACAACTTCAAGATCTTAACTTTAAGATAAATCAGAACTTAGTATCTTAAAGTTTAAAACTTGCAATTCATAACTTCACAACTTCAAGATCTTAACTTTAAGATAAATCAGAACTTAGTATCTTAAAGTTTAAAACTTGAAATTCATAACTTCACAACTTCAAGATCTTAACTTTAAGATAAATCAGAAAGTTTTTAGCTTAAAGTTTAAAACTTGCAATTCATAACTTCACAACTTCAAGATCTTAACTTTAAGATAAATCAGAACTTAGTATCTTAAAGTTTAAAACTTGCAATTCATAACTTCACAACTTCAAGATCTTAACTTTAAGATAAATCAGAACTTAGTATCTTAAAGTTTAAAACTTGAAATTCATAACTTCACAACTTCAAGATCTTAACTTTAAGATAAATCAGAAAGTTTTTAGCTTAAAGTTTAAAACTTGAAATTCATAACTTCACAACTTCAAGATCTTAACTTTAAGATAAATCAGAACTTAGTATCTTAAAGTTTAAAACTTGCAATTCATAACTTCACAACTTCAAGATCTTAACTTTAAGATAAATCAGAACTTAGTATCTTAAAGTTTAAAACTTGAAATTCATAACTTCACAACTTCAAGATCTTAACTTTAAGATAAATCAGAAAGTTTTTAGCTTAAAGTTTAAAACTTGAAATTCATAACTTCACAACTTCAAGATCTTAACTTTAAGATAAATCAGAAAGTTTTTAGCTTAAAGTTTAAAACTTGCAATTCATAACTTCACAACTTCAAGATCTTAACTTTAAGATAAATCAGAACTTAGTATCTTAAAGTTTAAAACTTGAAATTCATAACTTCACAACTTCAAGATCTTAACTTTAAGATAAATCAGAACTTAGTATCTTAAAGTTTAAAACTTGAAATTCATAACTTCACAACTTCAAGATCTTAACTTTAAGATAAATCAGAAAGTTTTTAGCTTAAAGTTTAAAACTTGAAATTCATAACTTCACAACTTCAAGATCTTAACTTTAAGATAAATCAGAAAGTTTTTAGCTTAAAGTTTAAAACTTGAAATTCATAACTTCACAACTTCAAGATCTTAACTTTAAGATAAATCAGAAAGTTTTTAGCTTAAAGTTTAAAACTTGAAATTCATAACTTCACAACTTCAAGATCTTAACTTTAAGATAAATCAGAAAGTTTTTAGCTTAAAGTTTAAAACTTGAAATTCATAACTTCACAACTTCAAGATCTTAACTTTAAGATAAATCAGAACTTAGTATCTTAAAGTTTAAAACTTGAAATTCATAACTTCACAACTTCAAGATCTTAACTTTAAGATAAATCAGAAAGTTTTTAGCTTAAAGTTTAAAACTTGCAATTCATAACTTCACAACTTCAAGATCTTAACTTTAAGATAAATCAGAACTTAGTATCTTAAAGTTTAAAACTTGAAATTCATAACTTCACAACTTCAAGATCTTAACTTTAAGATAAATCAGAAAGTTTTTAGCTTAAAGTTTAAAACTTGAAATTCATAACTTCACAACTTCAAGATCTTAACTTTAAGATAAATCAGAAAGTTTTTAGCTTAAAGTTTAAAACTTGCAATTCATAACTTCACAACTTCAAGATCTTAACTTTAAGATAAATCAGAAAGTTTTTAGCTTAAAGTTTAAAACTTGCAATTCATAACTTCACAACTTCAAGATCTTAACTTTAAGATAAATCAGAACTTAGTATCTTAAAGTTTAAAACTTGAAATTCATAACTTCACAACTTCAAGATCTTAACTTTAAGATAAATCAGAAAGTTTTTAGCTTAAAGTTTAAAACTTGAAATTCATAACTTCACAACTTCAAGATCTTAACTTTAAGATAAATCAGAAAGTTTATAGCTTAAAGTTTAAAACTTGCAATTCATAACTTCACAACTTCAAGATCTTAACTTTAAGATAAATCAGAAAGTTTTTAGCTTAAAGTTTAAAACTTGAAATTCATAACTTCACAACTTCAAGATCTTAACTTTAAGATAAATCAGAACTTAGTATCTTAAAGTTTAAAACTTGAAATTCATAACTTCACAACTTCAAGATCTTAACTTTAAGATAAATCAGAACTTAGTATCTTAAAGTTTAAAACTTGAAATTCATAACTTCACAACTTCAAGATCTTAACTTTAAGATAAATCAGAAAGTTTTTAGCTTAAAGTTTAAAACTTGAAATTCATAACTTCACAACTTCAAGATCTTAACTTTAAGATAAATCAGAACTTAGTATCTTAAAGTTTAAAACTTGAAATTCATAACTTCACAACTTCAAGATCTTAACTTTAAGATAAATCAGAACTTAGTATCTTAAAGTTTAAAACTTGAAATTCATAACTTCACAACTTCAAGATCTTAACTTTAAGATAAATCAGAACTTAGTATCTTAAAGTTTAAAACTTGAAATTCATAACTTCACAACTTCAAGATCTTAACTTTAAGATAAATCAGAAAGTTTTTAGCTTAAAGTTTAAAACTTGAAATTCATAACTTCACAACTTCAAGATCTTAACTTTAAGATAAATCAGAACTTAGTATCTTAAAGTTTAAAACTTGCAATTCATAACTTCACAACTTCAAGTTTTAAACTTTAAGCTAAAAACTTTCTGATTTATCTTAAAGTTAAGATCTTGAAGTTGTGAAGTTATGAATTTCAAGTTTTAAACTTTAAGCTAAAAACTTTCTGATTTATCTTAAAGTTAAGATCTTGAAGTTGTGAAGTTATGAATTTCAAGTTTTAAACTTTAAGATACTAAGTTCTGATTTATCTTAAAGTTAAGATCTTGAAGTTGTGAAGTTATGAATTTCAAGTTTTAAACTTTAAGATACTAAGTTCTGATTTATCTTAAAGTTAAGATCTTGAAGTTGTGAAGTTATGAATTGCAAGTTTTAAACTTTAAGATACTAAGTTCTGATTTATCTTAAAGTTAAGATCTTGAAGTTGTGAAGTTATGAATTTCAAGTTTTAAACTTTAAGATACTAAGTTCTGATTTATCTTAAAGTTAAGATCTTGAAGTTGTGAAGTTATGAATTGCAAGTTTTAAACTTTAAGCTAAAAACTTTCTGATTTATCTTAAAGTTAAGATCTTGAAGTTGTGAAGTTATGAATTTCAAGTTTTAAACTTTAAGCTAAAAACTTTCTGATTTATCTTAAAGTTAAGATCTTGAAGTTGTGAAGTTATGAATTGCAAGTTTTAAACTTTAAGCTAAAAACTTTCTGATTTATCTTAAAGTTAAGATCTTGAAGTTGTGAAGTTATGAATTGCAAGTTTTAAACTTTAAGCTAAAAACTTTCTGATTTATCTTAAAGTTAAGATCTTGAAGTTGTGAAGTTATGAATTTCAAGTTTTAAACTTTAAGCTAAAAACTTTCTGATTTATCTTAAAGTTAAGATCTTGAAGTTGTGAAGTTATGAATTTCAAGTTTTAAACTTTAAGATACTAAGTTCTGATTTATCTTAAAGTTAAGATCTTGAAGTTGTGAAGTTATGAATTTCAAGTTTTAAACTTTAAGCTAAAAACTTTCTGATTTATCTTAAAGTTAAGATCTTGAAGTTGTGAAGTTATGAATTTCAAGTTTTAAACTTTAAGATACTAAGTTCTGATTTATCTTAAAGTTAAGATCTTGAAGTTGTGAAGTTATGAATTGCAAGTTTTAAACTTTAAGATACTAAGTTCTGATTTATCTTAAAGTTAAGATCTTGAAGTTGTGAAGTTATGAATTGCAAGTTTTAAACTTTAAGCTAAAAACTTTCTGATTTATCTTAAAGTTAAGATCTTGAAGTTGTGAAGTTATGAATTTCAAGTTTTAAACTTTAAGATACTAAGTTCTGATTTATCTTAAAGTTAAGATCTTGAAGTTGTGAAGTTATGAATTGCAAGTTTTAAACTTTAAGCTAAAAACTTTCTGATTTATCTTAAAGTTAAGATCTTGAAGTTGTGAAGTTATGAATTTCAAGTTTTAAACTTTAAGATACTAAGTTCTGATTTATCTTAAAGTTAAGATCTTGAAGTTGTGAAGTTATGAATTTCAAGTTTTAAACTTTAAGATACTAAGTTCTGATTAATCTTAAAGTTAAGATCTTGAAGTTGTGAAGTTATGAATTGCAAGTTTTAAACTTTAAGATACTAAGTTCTGATTTATCTTAAAGTTAAGATCTTGAAGTTGTGAAGTTATGAATTGCAAGTTTTAAACTTTAAGATACTAAGTTCTGATTTATCTTAAAGTTAAGATCTTGAAGTTGTGAAGTTATGAATTGCAAGTTTTAAACTTTAAGCTAAAAACTTTCTGATTTATCTTAAAGTTAAGATCTTGAAGTTGTGAAGTTATGAATTTCAAGTTTTAAACTTTAAGCTAAAAACTTTCTGATTTATCTTAAAGTTAAGATCTTGAAGTTGTGAAGTTATGAATTGCAAGTTTTAAACTTTAAGCTAAAAACTTTCTGATTTATCTTAAAGTTAAGATCTTGAAGTTGTGAAGTTATGAATTTCAAGTTTTAAACTTTAAGATACTAAGTTCTGATTTATCTTAAAGTTAAGATCTTGAAGTTGTGAAGTTATGAATTTCAAGTTTTAAACTTTAAGATACTAAGTTCTGATTTATCTTAAAGTTAAGATCTTGAAGTTGTGAAGTTATGAATTTCTAGTTTTAAACTTTAAGCTAAAAACTTTCTGATTTATCTTAAAGTTAAGATCTTGAAGTTGTGAAGTTATGAATTTCAAGTTTTAAACTTTAAGATACTAAGTTCTGATTTATCTTAAAGTTAAGATCTTGAAGTTGTGAAGTTATGAATTTCAAGTTTTAAACTTTAAGATACTAAGTTCTGATTTATCTTAAAGTTAAGATCTTGAAGTTGTGAAGTTATGAATTTCAAGTTTTAAACTTTAAGCTAAAAACTTTCTGATTTATCTTAAAGTTAAGATCTTGAAGTTGTGAAGTTATGAATTTCAAGTTTTAAACTTTAAGATACTAAGTTCTGATTTATCTTAAAGTTAAGATCTTGAAGTTGTGAAGTTATGAATTTCAAGTTTTAAACTTTAAGATACTAAGTTCTGATTTATCTTAAAGTTAAGATCTTGAAGTTGTGAAGTTATGAATTTCAAGTTTTAAACTTTAAGCTAAAAACTTTCTGATTTATCTTAAAGTTAAGATCTTGAAGTTGTGAAGTTATGAATTTCAAGTTTTAAACTTTAAGATACTAAGTTCTGATTTATCTTAAAGTTAAGATCTTGAAGTTGTGAAGTTATGAATTGCAAGTTTTAAACTTTAAGCTAAAAACTTTCTGATTTATCTTAAAGTTAAGATCTTGAAGTTGTGAAGTTATGAATTGCAAGTTTTAAACTTTAAGATACTAAGTTCTGATTTATCTTAAAGTTAAGATCTTGAAGTTGTGAAGTTATGAATTTCAAGTTTTAAACTTTAAGATACTAAGTTCTGATTTATCTTAAAGTTAAGATCTTGAAGTTGTGAAGTTATGAATTGCAAGTTTTAAACTTTAAGCTAAAAACTTTCTGATTTATCTTAAAGTTAAGATCTTGAAGTTGTGAAGTTATGAATTTCAAGTTTTAAACTTTAAGATACTAAGTTCTGATTTATCTTAAAGTTAAGATCTTGAAGTTGTGAAGTTATGAATTTCAAGTTTTAAACTTTAAGATACTAAGTTCTGATTTATCTTAAAGTTAAGATCTTGAAGTTGTGAAGTTATGAATTTCAAGTTTTAAACTTTAAGCTAAAAACTTTCTGATTTATCTTAAAGTTAAGATCTTGAAGTTTTTAGCTTAAAGTTTAAAACTTGAAATTCATAACTTCACAACTTCAAGATCTTAACTTTAAGATAAATCAGAACTTAGTATCTTAAAGTTTAAAACTTGAAATTCATAACTTCACAACTTCAAGATCTTAACTTTAAGATAAATCAGAAAGTTTTTAGCTTAAAGTTTAAAACTTGAAATTCATAACTTCACAACTTCAAGATCTTAACTTTAAGATAAATCAGAAAGTTTTTAGCTTAAAGTTTAAAACTTGAAATTCATAACTTCACAACTTCAAGATCTTAACTTTAAGATAAATCAGAACTTAGTATCTTAAAGTTTAAAACTTGAAATTCATAACTTCACAACTTCAAGATCTTAACTTTAAGATAAATCAGAACTTAGTATCTTAAAGTTTAAAACTTGAAATTCATAACTTCACAACTTCAAGATCTTAACTTTAAGATAAATCAGAAAGTTTTTAGCTTAAAGTTTAAAACTTGAAATTCATAACTTCACAACTTCAAGATCTTAACTTTAAGATAAATCAGAACTTAGTATCTTAAAGTTTAAAACTTGAAATTCATAACTTCACAACTTCAAGATCTTAACTTTAAGATAAATCAGAACTTAGTATCTTAAAGTTTAAAACTTGAAATTCATAACTTCACAACTTCAAGATCTTAACTTTAAGATAAATCAGAACTTAGTATCTTAAAGTTTAAAACTTGAAATTCATAACTTCACAACTTCAAGATCTTAACTTTAAGATAAATCAGAAAGTTTTTAGCTTAAAGTTTAAAACTTGCAATTCATAACTTCACAACTTCAAGATCTTAACTTTAAGATAAATCAGAACTTAGTATCTTAAAGTTTAAAACTTGAAATTCATAACTTCACAACTTCAAGATCTTAACTTTAAGATAAATCAGAAAGTTTTTAGCTTAAAGTTTAAAACTTGAAATTCATAACTTCACAACTTCAAGATCTTAACTTTAAGATAAATCAGAAAGTTTTTAGCTTAAAGTTTAAAACTTGCAATTCATAACTTCACAACTTCAAGATCTTAACTTTAAGATAAATCAGAACTTAGTATCTTAAAGTTTAAAACTTGAAATTGATAACTTCACAACTTCAAGATCTTAACTTTAAGATAAATCAGAACTTAGTATCTTAAAGTTTAAAACTTGAAATTCATAACTTCACAACTTCAAGATCTTAACTTTAAGATAAATCAGAAAGTTTTTAGCTTAAAGTTTAAAACTTGAAATTCATAACTTCACAACTTCAAGATCTTAACTTTAAGATAAATCAGAACTTAGTATCTTAAAGTTTAAAACTTGAAATTCATAACTTCACAACTTCAAGATCTTAACTTTAAGATAAATCAGAACTTAGTATCTTAAAGTTTAAAACTTGAAATTCATAACTTCACAACTTCAAGATCTTAACTTTAAGATAAATCAGAAAGTTTTTAGCTTAAAGTTTAAAACTTGCAATTCATAACTTCACAACTTCAAGATCTTAACTTTAAGATAAATCAGAACTTAGTATCTTAAAGTTTAAAACTTGAAATTCATAACTTCACAACTTCAAGATCTTAACTTTAAGATAAATCAGAAAGTTTTTAGCTTAAAGTTTAAAACTTGCAATTCATAACTTCACAACTTCAAGATCTTAACTTTAAGATAAATCAGAAAGTTTTTAGCTTAAAGTTTAAAACTTGCAATTCATAACTTCACAACTTCAAGATCTTAACTTTAAGATAAATCAGAAAGTTTTTAGCTTAAAGTTTAAAACTTGAAATTCATAACTTCACAACTTCAAGATCTTAACTTTAAGATAAATCAGAAAGTTTTTAGCTTAAAGTTTAAAACTTGAAATTCATAACTTCACAACTTCAAGATCTTAACTTTAAGATAAATCAGAACTTAGTATCTTAAAGTTTAAAACTTGAAATTCATAACTTCACAACTTCAAGATCTTAACTTTAAGATAAATCAGAAAGTTTTTAGCTTAAAGTTTAAAACTTGAAATTCATAACTTCACAACTTCAAGATCTTAACTTTAAGATAAATCAGAACTTAGTATCTTAAAGTTTAAAACTTGAAATTCATAACTTCACAACTTCAAGATCTTAACTTTAAGATAAATCAGAAAGTTTTTAGCTTAAAGTTTAAAACTTGAAATTCATAACTTCACAACTTCAAGATCTTAACTTTAAGATAAATCAGAAAGTTTTTAGCTTAAAGTTTAAAACTTGAAATTCATAACTTCACAACTTCAAGATCTTAACTTTAAGATAAATCAGAACTTAGTATCTTAAAGTTTAAAACTTGAAATTCATAACTTCACAACTTCAAGATCTTAACTTTAAGATAAATCAGAAAGTTTTTAGCTTAAAGTTTAAAACTTGAAATTCATAACTTCACAACTTCAAGATCTTAACTTTAAGATAAATCAGAACTTAGTATCTTAAAGTTTAAAACTTGAAATTCATAACTTCACAACATCAAGATCTTAACTTTAAGATAAATCAGAAAGTTTTTAGCTTAAAGTTTAAAACTTGAAATTCATAACTTCTCAACTTCAAGATCTAAACTTTAAGATAAATCAGAAAGTTTTTAGCTTAAAGTTTAAAACTTGCAATTCATAACTTCACAACTTCAAGATCTTAACTTTAAGATAAATCAGAACTTAGTATCTTAAAGTTTAAAACTTGAAATTCATAACTTCACAACTTCAAGATCTTAACTTTAAGATAAATCAGAACTTAGTATCTTAAAGTTTAAAACTTGAAATTCATAACTTCACAACTTCAAGATCTTAACTTTAAGATAAATCAGAAAGTTTTTAGCTTAAAGTTTAAAACTTGAAATTCATAACTTCACAACTTCAAGATCTTAACTTTAAGATAAATCAGAAAGTTTTTAGCTTAAAGTTTAAAACTTGAAATTCATAACTTCACAACTTCAAGATCTTAACTTTAAGATAAATCAGAAAGTTTTTAGCTTAAAGTTTAAAACTTGCAATTCATAACTTCACAACTTCAAGATCTTAACTTTAAGATAAATCAGAAAGTTTTTAGCTTAAAGTTTAAAACTTGCAATTCATAACTTCACAACTTCAAGATCTTAACTTTAAGATAAATCAGAAAGTTTTTAGCTTAAAGTTTAAAACTTGAAATTCATAACTTCACAACTTCAAGATCTTAACTTTAAGATAAATCAGAAAGTTTTTAGCTTAAAGTTTAAAACTTGAAATTCATAACTTCACAACTTCAAGATCTTAACTTTAAGATAAATCAGAAAGTTTTTAGCTTAAAGTTTAAAACTTGAAATTCATAACTTCACAACTTCAAGATCTTAACTTTAAGATAAATCAGAACTTAGTATCTTAAAGTTTAAAACTTGAAATTCATAACTTCACAACTTCAAGATCTTAACTTTAAGATAAATCAGAAAGTTTTTAGCTTAAAGTTTAAAACTTGCAATTCATAACTTAACAACTTCAAGATCTTAACTTTAAGATAAATCAGAAAGTTTTTAGCTTAAAGTTTAAAACTTGCAATTCATAACTTCACAACTTCAAGATCTTAACTTTAAGATAAATCAGAACTTAGTATCTTAAAGTTTAAAACTTGAAATTCATAACTTCACAACTTCAAGATCTTAACTTTAAGATAAATCAGAAAGTTTTTAGCTTAAAGTTTAAAACTTGAAATTCATAACTTCACAACTTCAAGATCTTAACTTTAAGATAAATCAGAAAGTTTTTAGCTTAAAGTTTAAAACTTGCAATTCATAACTTCACAACTTCAAGATCTTAACTTTAAGATAAATCAGAAAGTTTTTAGCTTAAAGTTTAAAACTTGAAATTCATAACTTCACAACTTCAAGATCTTAACTTTAAGATAAATCAGAAAGTTTTTAGCTTAAAGTTTAAAACTTGAATTTCATAACTTCAGAACTTCAAGATCTTAACTTTAAGATAAATCAGAACTTAGTATCTTAAAGTTTAAAACTTGAAATTCATAACTTCACAACTTCAAGATCTTAACTTTAAGATAAATCAGAACTTAGTATCTTAAAGTTTAAAACTTGAAATTCATAACTTCACAACTTCAAGATCTTAACTTTAAGATAAATCAGAAAGTTTTTAGCTTAAAGTTTAAAACTTGAAATTCATAACTTCACAACTTCAAGATCTTAACTTTAAGATAAATCAGAAAGTTTTTAGCTTAAAGTTTAAAACTTGCAATTCATAACTTCACAACTTCAAGATCTTAACTTTAAGATAAATCAGAACTTAGTATCTTAAAGTTTAAAACTTGAAATTGATAACTTCACAACTTCAAGATCTTAACTTTAAGATAAATCAGAACTTAGTATCTTAAAGTTTAAAACTTGAAATTCATAACTTCACAACTTCAAGATCTTAACTTTAAGATAAATCAGAAAGTTTTTAGCTTAAAGTTTAAAACTTGAAATTCATAACTTCACAACTTCAAGATCTTAACTTTAAGATAAATCAGAACTTAGTATCTTAAAGTTTAAAACTTGAAATTCATAACTTCACAACTTCAAGATCTTAACTTTAAGATAAATCAGAACTTAGTATCTTAAAGTTTAAAACTTGAAATTCATAACTTCACAACTTCAAGATCTTAACTTTAAGATAAATCAGAAAGTTTTTAGCTTAAAGTTTAAAACTTGCAATTCATAACTTCACAACTTCAAGATCTTAACTTTAAGATAAATCAGAACTTAGTATCTTAAAGTTTAAAACTTGAAATTCATAACTTCACAACTTCAAGATCTTAACTTTAAGATAAATCAGAAAGTTTTTAGCTTAAAGTTTAAAACTTGCAATTCATAACTTCACAACTTCAAGATCTTAACTTTAAGATAAATCAGAAAGTTTTTAGCTTAAAGTTTAAAACTTGCAATTCATAACTTCACAACTTCAAGATCTTAACTTTAAGATAAATCAGAAAGTTTTTAGCTTAAAGTTTAAAACTTGAAATTCATAACTTCACAACTTCAAGATCTTAACTTTAAGATAAATCAGAAAGTTTTTAGCTTAAAGTTTAAAACTTGAAATTCATAACTTCACAACTTCAAGATCTTAACTTTAAGATAAATCAGAACTTAGTATCTTAAAGTTTAAAACTTGAAATTCATAACTTCACAACTTCAAGATCTTAACTTTAAGATAAATCAGAAAGTTTTTAGCTTAAAGTTTAAAACTTGAAATTCATAACTTCACAACTTCAAGATCTTAACTTTAAGATAAATCAGAACTTAGTATCTTAAAGTTTAAAACTTGAAATTCATAACTTCACAACTTCAAGATCTTAACTTTAAGATAAATCAGAAAGTTTTTAGCTTAAAGTTTAAAACTTGCAATTCATAACTTCACAACTTCAAGATCTTAACTTTAAGATAAATCAGAAAGTTTTTAGCTTAAAGTTTAAAACTTGAAATTCATAACTTCACAACTTCAAGATCTTAACTTTAAGATAAATCAGAACTTAGTATCTTAAAGTTTAAAACTTGAAATTCATAACTTCACAACTTCAAGATCTTAACTTTAAGATAAATCAGAAAGTTTTTAGCTTAAAGTTTAAAACTTGAAATTCATAACTTCACAACTTCAAGATCTTAACTTTAAGATAAATCAGAACTTAGTATCTTAAAGTTTAAAACTTGAAATTCATAACTTCACAACATCAAGATCTTAACTTTAAGATAAATCAGAAAGTTTTTAGCTTAAAGTTTAAAACTTGAAATTCATAACTTCTCAACTTCAAGATCTAAACTTTAAGATAAATCAGAAAGTTTTTAGCTTAAAGTTTAAAACTTGCAATTCATAACTTCACAACTTCAAGATCTTAACTTTAAGATAAATCAGAACTTAGTATCTTAAAGTTTAAAACTTGAAATTCATAACTTCACAACTTCAAGATCTTAACTTTAAGATAAATCAGAACTTAGTATCTTAAAGTTTAAAACTTGAAATTCATAACTTCACAACTTCAAGATCTTAACTTTAAGATAAATCAGAAAGTTTTTAGCTTAAAGTTTAAAACTTGAAATTCATAACTTCACAACTTCAAGATCTTAACTTTAAGATAAATCAGAAAGTTTTTAGCTTAAAGTTTAAAACTTGAAATTCATAACTTCACAACTTCAAGATCTTAACTTTAAGATAAATCAGAAAGTTTTTAGCTTAAAGTTTAAAACTTGCAATTCATAACTTCACAACTTCAAGATCTTAACTTTAAGATAAATCAGAAAGTTTTTAGCTTAAAGTTTAAAACTTGCAATTCATAACTTCACAACTTCAAGATCTTAACTTTAAGATAAATCAGAAAGTTTTTAGCTTAAAGTTTAAAACTTGAAATTCATAACTTCACAACTTCAAGATCTTAACTTTAAGATAAATCAGAAAGTTTTTAGCTTAAAGTTTAAAACTTGAAATTCATAACTTCACAACTTCAAGATCTTAACTTTAAGATAAATCAGAAAGTTTTTAGCTTAAAGTTTAAAACTTGAAATTCATAACTTCACAACTTCAAGATCTTAACTTTAAGATAAATCAGAACTTAGTATCTTAAAGTTTAAAACTTGAAATTCATAACTTCACAACTTCAAGATCTTAACTTTAAGATAAATCAGAAAGTTTTTAGCTTAAAGTTTAAAACTTGCAATTCATAACTTCACAACTTCAAGATCTTAACTTTAAGATAAATCAGAAAGTTTTTAGCTTAAAGTTTAAAACTTGCAATTCATAACTTCACAACTTCAAGATCTTAACTTTAAGATAAATCAGAACTTAGTATCTTAAAGTTTAAAACTTGAAATTCATAACTTCACAACTTCAAGATCTTAACTTTAAGATAAATCAGAAAGTTTTTAGCTTAAAGTTTAAAACTTGAAATTCATAACTTCACAACTTCAAGATCTTAACTTTAAGATAAATCAGAAAGTTTTTAGCTTAAAGTTTAAAACTTGCAATTCATAACTTCACAACTTCAAGATCTTAACTTTAAGATAAATCAGAAAGTTTTTAGCTTAAAGTTTAAAACTTGAAATTCATAACTTCACAACTTCAAGATCTTAACTTTAAGATAAATCAGAAAGTTTTTAGCTTAAAGTTTAAAACTTGAAATTCATAACTTCACAACTTCAAGATCTTAACTTTAAGATAAATCAGAACTTAGTATCTTAAATTTTATAACTTGAAATTCATAACTTCACAACTTCAAGATCTTAACTTTAAGATAAATCAGAACTTAGTATCTTAAAGTTTAAAACTTGAAATTCATAACTTCACAACTTCAAGATCTTAACTTTAAGATAAATCAGAAAGTTTTTAGCTTAAAGTTTAAAACTTGCAATTCATAACTTCACAACTTCAAGATCTTAACTTTAAGATAAATCAGAAAGTTTTTAGCTTAAAGTTTAAAACTTGCAATTCATAACTTCACAACTTCAAGATCTTAACTTTAAGATAAATCAGAACTTAGTATCTTAAAGTTTAAAACTTGAAATTCATAACTTCACAACTTCAAGATCTTAACTTTAAGATAAATCAGAAAGTTTTTAGCTTAAAGTTTAAAACTTGCAATTCATAACTTCACAACTTCAAGATCTTAACTTTAAGATAAATCAGAAAGTTTTTAGCTTAAAGTTTAAAACTTGCAATTCATAACTTCACAACTTCAAGATCTTAACTTTAAGATAAATCA
Source organism: Podabrus alpinus (assembly GCA_932274525.1). Lineage (NCBI taxonomy): Eukaryota > Metazoa > Arthropoda > Insecta > Coleoptera > Cantharidae > Podabrus > Podabrus alpinus. The sequence goes on along the minus strand of CAKNZV010000007.1, from coordinate 657,536 downwards.
GAACTTAGTATCTTAATGTTTAAAACTTGAAATTCATAACTTCACAACTTCAAGATCTTAACTTTAAGATAAATCAGAAAGTTTTTAGCTTAAAGTTTAAAACTTGAAATTCATAACTTCACAACTTAAAGATCTTAACTTTAAGATAAATCAGAACTTAGTATCTTAAAGTTTAAAACTTGAAATTCATAACTTCACAACTTCAAGATCTTAACTTTAAGATAAATCAGAAAGTTTTTAGCTTAAAGTTTAAAACTTGAAATTCATAACTTCACAACTTCAAGATCTTAACTTTAAGATAAATCAGAACTTAGTATCTTAAAGTTTAAAACTTGAAATTCATAACTTCACAACTTCAAGATCTTAACTTTAAGATAAATCAGAACTTAGTATCTTAAAGTTTAAAACTTGAAATTCATAACTTCACAACTTCAAGATCTTAACTTTAAGATAAATCAGAAAGTTTTTAGCTTAAAGTTTAAAACTTGCAATTCATAACTTCACAACTTCAAGATCTTAACTTTAAGATAAATCAGAACTTAGTATCTTAAAGTTTAAAACTTGAAATTCATAACTTCACAACTTCAAGATCTTAACTTTAAGATAACTCAGAACTTAGTATCTTAAAGTTTAAAACTTGAAATTCATAACTTCACAACTTCAAGATCTTAACTTTAAGATAAATCAGAACTTAGTATCTTAAAGTTTAAAACTTGAAATTCATAACTTCACAACTTCAAGATCTTAACTTTAAGATAAATCAGAAAGTTTTTAGCTTAAAGTTTAAAACTTGAAATTCATAACTTCACAACTTAAAGATCTTAACTTTAAGATAAATCAGAAAGTTTTTAGCTTAAAGTTTAAAACTTGAAATTCATAACTTCACAACTTCAAGATCTTAACTTTAAGATAAATCAGAACTTAGTATCTTAAAGTTTAAAACTTGAAATTCATAACTTCACAACTTCAAGATCTTAACTTTAAGATAAATCAGAACTTAGTATCTTAAAGTTTAAAACTTGAAATTCATAACTTCACAACTTCAAGATCTTAACTTTAAGATAAATCAGAAAGTTTTTAGCTTAAAGTTTAAAACTTGCAATTCATAACTTCACAACTTCAAGATCTTAACTTTAAGATAAATCAGAACTTAGTATCTTAAAGTTTAAAACTTGAAATTCATAACTTCACAACTTCAAGATCTTAACTTTAAGATAAATCAGAACTTAGTATCTTAAAGTTTAAAACTTGAAATTCATAACTTCACAACTTCAAGATCTTAACTTTAAGATAAATCAGAAAGTTTTTAGCTTAAAGTTTAAAACTTGAAATTCATAACTTCACAACTTCAAGATCTTAACTTTAAGATAAATCAGAACTTAGTATCTTAAAGTTTAAAACTTGCAATTCATAACTTCACAACTTCAAGATCTTAACTTTAAGATAAATCAGAAAGTTTTTAGCTTAAAGTTTAAAACTTGCAATTCATAACTTCACAACTTCAAGATCTTAACTTTAAGATAAATCAGAACTTAGTATCTTAAAGTTTAAAACTTGAAATTCATAACTTCACAACTTCAAGATCTTAACTTTAAGATAAATCAGAAAGTTTTTAGCTTAAAGTTTAAAACTTGAAATTCATAACTTCACAACTTCAAGATCTTAACTTTAAGATAAATCAGAAAGTTTTTAGCTTAAAGTTTAAAACTTGCAATTCATAACTTCACAACTTCAAGATCTTAACTTTAAGATAAATCAGAAAGTTTTTAGCTTAAAGTTTAAAACTTGCAATTCATAACTTCACAACTTCAAGATCTTAACTTTAAGATAAATCAGAACTTAGTATCTTAAAGTTTAAAACTTGAAATTCATAACTTCACAACTTCAAGATCTTAACTTTAAGATAAATCAGAAAGTTTTTAGCTTAAAGTTTAAAACTTGCAATTCATAACTTCACAACTTCAAGATCTTAACTTTAAGATAAATCAGAAAGTTTTTAGCTTAAAGTTTAAAACTTGAAATTCATAACTTCACAACTTCAAGATCTTAACTTTAAGATAAATCAGAACTTAGTATCTTAAAGTTTAAAACTTGAAATTCATAACTTCACAACTTCAAGATCTTAACTTTAAGATAAATCAGAAAGTTTTTAGCTTAAAGTTTAAAACTTGAAATTCATAACTTCACAACTTCAAGATCTTAACTTTAAGATAAATCAGAAAGTTTTTAGCTTAAAGTTTAAAACTTGAAATTCATAACTTCACAACTTCAAGATCTTAACTTTAAGATAAATCAGAACTTAGTATCTTAAAGTTTAAAACTTGAAATTCATAACTTCACAACTTCAAGATCTTAACTTTAAGATAAATCAGAAAGTTTTTAGCTTAAAGTTTAAAACTTGAAATTCATAACTTCACAACTTCAAGATCTTAACTTTAAGATAAATCAGAAAGTTTTTAGCTTAAAGTTTAAAACTTGCAATTCATAACTTCACAACTTCAAGATCTTAACTTTAAGATAAATCAGAAAGTTTTTAGCTTAAAGTTTAAAACTTGAAATTCATAACTTCACAACTTCAAGATCTTAACTTTAAGATAAATCAGAAAGTTTTTAGCTTAAAGTTTAAAACTTGAAATTCATAACTTCACAACTTCAAGATCTTAACTTTAAGATAAATCAGAAAGTTTTTAGCTTAAAGTTTAAAACTTGCAATTCATAACTTCACAACTTCAAGATCTTAACTTTAAGATAAATCAGAAAGTTTTTAGCTTAAAGTTTAAAACTTGCAATTCATAACTTCACAACTTCAAGATCTTAACTTTAAGATAAATCAGAAAGTTTTTAGCTTAAAGTTTAAAACTTGAAATTCATAACTTCACAACTTCAAGATCTTAACTTTAAGATAAATCAGAAAGTTTTTAGCTTAAAGTTTAAAACTTGCAATTCATAACTTCACAACTTCAAGATCTTAACTTTAAGATAAATCAGAACTTAGTATCTTAAAGTTTAAAACTTGAAATTCATAACTTCACAACTTCAAGATCTTAACTTTAAGATAAATCAGAAAGTTTTTAGCTTAAAGTTTAAAACTTGCAATTCATAACTTCACAACTTCAAGATCTTAACTTTAAGATAAATCAGAACTTAGTATCTTAAAGTTTAAAACTTGAAATTCATAACTTCACAACTTCAAGATCTTAACTTTAAGATAAATCAGAAAGTTTTTAGCTTAAAGTTTAAAACTTGCAATTCATAACTTCACAACTTCAAGATCTTAACTTTAAGATAAATCAGAAAGTTTTTAGCTTAAAGTTTAAAACTTGAAATTCATAACTTCACAACTTCAAGATCTTAACTTTAAGATAAATCAGAAAGTTTTTAGCTTAAAGTTTAAAACTTGAAATTCATAACTTCACAACTTCAAGATCTTAACTTTAAGATAAATCAGAACTTAGTATCTTAAAGTTTAAAACTTGAAATTCATAACTTCACAACTTCAAGATCTTAACTTTAAGATAAATCAGAACTTAGTATCTTAAAGTTTAAAACTTGAAATTCATAACTTCACAACTTCAAGATCTTAACTTTAAGATAAATCAGAAAGTTTTTAGCTTAAAGTTTAAAACTTGAAATTCATAACTTCACAACTTCAAGATCTTAACTTTAAGATAAATCAGAACTTAGTATCTTAAAGTTTAAAACTTGAAATTCATAACTTCACAACTTCAAGATCTTAACTTTAAGATAAATCAGAAAGTTTTTAGCTTAAAGTTTAAAACTTGAAATTCATAACTTCACAACTTCAAGATCTTAACTTTAAGATAAATCAGAACTTAGTATCTTAAAGTTTAAAACTTGAAATTCATAACTTCACAACTTCAAGATCTTAACTTTAAGATAAATCAGAACTTAGTATCTTAAAGTTTAAAACTTGCAATTCATAACTTCACAACTTCAAGATCTTAACTTTAAGATAAATCAGAAAGTTTTTAGCTTAAAGTTTAAAACTTGCAATTCATAACTTCACAACTTCAAGATCTTAACTTTAAGATAAATCAGAACTTAGTATCTTAAAGTTTAAAACTTGAAATTCATAACTTCACAACTTCAAGATCTTAACTTTAAGATAAATCAGAAAGTTTTTAGCTTAAAGTTTAAAACTTGAAATTCATAACTTCACAACTTCAAGATCTTAACTTTAAGATAAATCAGAAAGTTTTTAGCTTAAAGTTTAAAACTTGCAATTCATAACTTCACAACTTCAAGATCTTAACTTTAAGATAAATCAGAACTTAGTATCTTAAAGTTTAAAACTTGAAATTCATAACTTCACAACTTCAAGATCTTAACTTTAAGATAAATCAGAAAGTTTTTAGCTTAAAGTTTAAAACTTGCAATTCATAACTTCACAACTTCAAGATCTTAACTTTAAGATAAATCAGAACTTAGTATCTTAAAGTTTAAAACTTGAAATTCATAACTTCACAACTTCAAGATCTTAACTTTAAGATAAATCAGAAAGTTTTTAGCTTAAAGTTTAAAACTTGCAATTCATAACTTCACAACTTCAAGATCTTAACTTTAAGATAAATCAGAAAGTTTTTAGCTTAAAGTTTAAAACTTGAAATTCATAACTTCACAACTTCAAGATCTTAACTTTAAGATAAATCAGAAAGTTTTTAGCTTAAAGTTTAAAACTTGAAATTCATAACTTCACAACTTCAAGATCTTAACTTTAAGATAAATCAGAACTTAGTATCTTAAAGTTTAAAACTTGAAATTCATAACTTCACAACTTCAAGATCTTAACTTTAAGATAAATCAGAACTTAGTATCTTAAAGTTTAAAACTTGAAATTCATAACTTCACAACTTCAAGATCTTAACTTTAAGATAAATCAGAACTTAGTATCTTAAAGTTTAAAACTTGAAATTCATAACTTCACAACTTCAAGATCTTAACTTTAAGATAAATCAGAAAGTTTTTAGCTTAAAGTTTAAAACTTGCAATTCATAACTTCACAACTTCAAGATCTTAACTTTAAGATAAATCAGAAAGTTTTTAGCTTAAAGTTTAAAACTTGAAATTCATAACTTCACAACTTCAAGATCTTAACTTTAAGATAAATCAGAAAGTTTTTAGCTTAAAGTTTAAAACTTGAAATTCATAACTTCACAACTTCAAGATCTTAACTTTAAGATAAATCAGAACTTAGTATCTTAAAGTTTAAAACTTGAAATTCATAACTTCACAACTTCAAGATCTTAACTTTAAGATAAATCAGAACTTAGTATCTTAAAGTTTAAAACTTGAAATTCATAACTTCACAACTTCAAGATCTTAACTTTAAGATAAATCAGAAAGTTTTTAGCTTAAAGTTTAAAACTTGAAATTCATAACTTCACAACTTCAAGATCTTAACTTTAAGATAAATCAGAACTTAGTATCTTAAAGTTTAAAACTTGAAATTCATAACTTCACAACTTCAAGATCTTAACTTTAAGATAAATCAGAAAGTTTTTAGCTTAAAGTTTAAAACTTGAAATTCATAACTTCACAACTTCAAGATCTTAACTTTAAGATAAATCAGAAAGTTTTTAGCTTAAAGTTTAAAACTTGAAATTCATAACTTCACAACTTCAAGATCTTAACTTTAAGATAAATCAGAAAGTTTTTAGCTTAAAGTTTAAAACTTGAAATTCATAACTTCACAACTTCAAGATCTTAACTTTAAGATAAATCAGAAAGTTTTTAGCTTAAAGTTTAAAACTTGCAATTCATAACTTCACAACTTCAAGATCTTAACTTTAAGATAAATCAGAAAGTTTTTAGCTTAAAGTTTAAAACTTGAAATTCATAACTTCACAACTTCAAGATCTTAACTTTAAGATAAATCAGAACTTAGTATCTTAAAGTTTAAAACTTGAAATTCATAACTTCACAACTTCAAGATCTTAACTTTAAGATAAATCAGAACTTAGTATCTTAAAGTTTAAAACTTGCAATTCATAACTTCACAACTTCAAGATCTTAACTTTAAGATAAATCAGAACTTAGTATCTTAAAGTTTAAAACTTGAAATTCATAACTTCACAACTTCAAGATCTTAACTTTAAGATAAATCAGAAAGTTTTTAGCTTAAAGTTTAAAACTTGCAATTCATAACTTCACAACTTCAAGATCTTAACTTTAAGATAAATCAGAAAGTTTTTAGCTTAAAGTTTAAAACTTGCAATTCATAACTTCACAACTTCAAGATCTTAACTTTAAGATAAATCAGAAAGTTTTTAGCTTAAAGTTTAAAACTTGCAATTCATAACTTCACAACTTCAAGATCTTAACTTTAAGATAAATCAGAACTTAGTATCTTAAAGTTTAAAACTTGAAATTCATAACTTCACAACTTCAAGATCTTAACTTTAAGATAAATCAGAACTTAGTATCTTAAAGTTTAAAACTTGCAATTCATAACTTCACAACTTCAAGATCTTAACTTTAAGATAAATCAGAACTTAGTATCTTAAAGTTTAAAACTTGAAATTCATAACTTCACAACTTCAAGATCTTAACTTTAAGATAAATCAGAACTTAGTATCTTAAAGTTTAAAACTTGAAATTCATAACTTCACAACTTCAAGATCTTAACTTTAAGATAAATCAGAAAGTTTTTAGCTTAAAGTTTAAAACTTGCAATTCATAACTTCACAACTTCAAGATCTTAACTTTAAGATAAATCAGAAAGTTTTTAGCTTAAAGTTTAAAACTTGAAATTCATAACTTCACAACTTCAAGATCTTAACTTTAAGATAATCAGAACTTAGTATCTTAAAGTTTAAAACTTGCAATTCATAACTTCACAACTTCAAGATCTTAACTTTAAGATAAATCAGAACTTAGTATCTTAAAGTTTAAAACTTGAAATTCATAACTTCACAACTTCAAGATCTTAACTTTAAGATAAATCAGAAAGTTTTTAGCTTAAAGTTTAAAACTTGCAATTCATAACTTCACAACTTCAAGATCTTAACTTTAAGATAAATCAGAAAGTTTTTAGCTTAAAGTTTAAAACTTGAAATTCATAACTTCACAACTTCAAGATCTTAACTTTAAGATAAATCAGAAAGTTTTTAGCTTAAAGTTTAAAACTTGAAATTCATAACTTCACAACTTCAAGATCTTAACTTTAAGATAAATCAGAACTTAGTATCTTAAAGTTTAAAACTTGCAATTCATAACTTCACAACTTCAAGATCTTAACTTTAAGATAAATCAGAACTTAGTATCTTAAAGTTTAAAACTTGAAATTCATAACTTCACAACTTCAAGATCTTAACTTTAAGATAAATCAGAACTTAGTATCTTAAAGTTTAAAACTTGAAATTCATAACTTCACAACTTCAAGATCTTAACTTTAAGATAAATCAGAAAGTTTTTAGCTTAAAGTTTAAAACTTGCAATTCATAACTTCACAACTTCAAGATCTTAACTTTAAGATAAATCAGAAAGTTTTTAGCTTAAAGTTTAAAACTTGAAATTCATAACTTCACAACTTCAAGATCTTAACTTTAAGATAAATCAGAACTTAGTATCTTAAAGTTTAAAACTTGAAATTCAAAACTTGACAACTTCAAGATCTTAACTTTAAGATAAATCAGAACTTAGTATCTTAAAGTTTAAAACTTGCAATTCATAACTTCACAACTTCAAGATCTTAACTTTAAGATAAATCAGAACTTAGTATCTTAAAGTTTAAAACTTGAAATTCATAACTTCACAACTTCAAGATCTTAACTTTAAGATAAATCAGAAAGTTTTTAGCTTAAAGTTTAAAACTTGCAATTCATAACTTCACAACTTCAAGATCTTAACTTTAAGATAAATCAGAAAGTTTTTAGCTTAAAGTTTAAAACTTGAAATTCATAACTTCACAACTTCAAGATCTTAACTTTAAGATAAATCAGAAAGTTTTTAGCTTAAAGTTTAAAACTTGCAATTCATAACTTCACAACTTCAAGATCTTAACTTTAAGATAAATCAGAAAGTTTTTAGCTTAAAGTTTAAAACTTGAAATTCATAACTTCACAACTTCAAGATCTTAACTTTAAGATAAATCAGAAAGTTTTTAGCTTAAAGTTTAAAACTTGAAATTCATAACTTCACAACTTCAAGATCTTAACTTTAAGATAAATCAGAAAGTTTTTAGCTTAAAGTTTAAAACTTGCAATTCATAACTTCACAACTTCAAGATCTTAACTTTAAGATAAATCAGAACTTAGTATCTTAAAGTTTAAAACTTGAAATTCATAACTTCACAACTTCAAGATCTTAACTTTAAGATAAATCAGAAAGTTTTTAGCTTAAAGTTTAAAACTTGAAATTCATAACTTCACAACTTCAAGATCTTAACTTTAAGATAAATCAGAAAGTTTTTAGCTTAAAGTTTAAAACTTGAAATTCATAACTTCACAACTTCAAGATCTTAACTTTAAGATAAATCAGAAAGTTTTTAGCTTAAAGTTTAAAACTTGCAATTCATAACTTCACAACTTCAAGATCTTAACTTTAAGATAAATCAGAACTTAGTATCTTAAAGTTTAAAACTTGAAATTCATAACTTCACAACTTCAAGATCTTAACTTTAAGATAAATCAGAAAGTTTTTAGCTTAAAGTTTAAAACTTGAAATTCATAACTTCACAACTTCAAGATCTTAACTTTAAGATAAATCAGAACTTAGTATCTTAAAGTTTAAAACTTGAAATTCATAACTTCACAACTTCAAGATCTTAACTTTAAGATAAATCAGAACTTAGTATCTTAAAGTTTAAAACTTGAAATTCATAACTTCACAACTTCAAGATCTTAACTTTAAGATAAATCAGAAAGTTTTTAGCTTAAAGTTTAAAACTTGAAATTCATAACTTCACAACTTCAAGATCTTAACTTTAAGATAAATCAGAAAGTTTTTAGCTTAAAGTTTAAAACTTGCAATTCATAACTTCACAACTTCAAGATCTTAACTTTAAGATAAATCAGAAAGTTTTTAGCTTAAAGTTTAAAACTTGAAATTCATAACTTCACAACTTCAAGATCTTAACTTTAAGATAAATCAGAAAGTTTTTAGCTTAAAGTTTAAAACTTGCAATTCATAACTTCACAACTTCAAGATCTTAACTTTAAGATAAATCAGAAAGTTTTTAGCTTAAAGTTTAAAACTTGAAATTCATAACTTCACAACTTCAAGATCTTAACTTTAAGATAAATCAGAACTTAGTATCTTAAAGTTTAAAACTTGAAATTCATAACTTCACAACTTCAAGATCTTAACTTTAAGATAAATCAGAACTTAGTATCTTAAAGTTTAAAACTTGCAATTCATAACTTCACAACTTCAAGATCTTAACTTTAAGATAAATCAGAAAGTTTTTAGCTTAAAGTTTAAAACTTGCAATTCATAACTTCACAACTTCAAGATCTTAACTTTAAGATAAATCAGAAAGTTTTTAGCTTAAAGTTTAAAACTTGAAATTCATAACTTCACAACTTCAAGATCTTAACTTTAAGATAAATCAGAAAGTTTTTAGCTTAAAGTTTAAAACTTGAAATTCATAACTTCACAACTTCAAGATCTTAACTTTAAGATAAATCAGAAAGTTTTTAGCTTAAAGTTTAAAACTTGAAATTCATAACTTCACAACTTCAAGATCTTAACTTTAAGATAAATCAGAAAGTTTTTAGCTTAAAGTTTAAAACTTGCAATTCATAACTTCACAACTTCAAGATCTTAACTTTAAGATAAATCAGAACTTAGTATCTTAAAGTTTAAAACTTGAAATTCATAACTTCACAACTTCAAGATCTTAACTTTAAGATAAATCAGAACTTAGTATCTTAAAGTTTAAAACTTGAAATTCATAACTTCACAACATCAAGATCTTAACTTTAAGATAAATCAGAACTTAGTATCTTAAAGTTTAAAACTTGAAATTCATAACTTCACAACTTCAAGATCTTAACTTTAAGATAAATCAGAAAGTTTTTAGCTTAAAGTTTAAAACTTGCAATTCATAACTTCACAACTTCAAGATCTTAACTTTAAGATAAATCAGAACTTAGTATCTTAAAGTTTAAAACTTGAAATTCATAACTTCACAACTTCAAGATCTTAACTTTAAGATAAATCAGAAAGTTTTTAGCTTAAAGTTTAAAACTTGCAATTCATAACTTCACAACTTCAAGATCTTAACTTTAAGATAAATCAGAAAGTTTTTAGCTTAAAGTTTAAAACTTGAAATTCATAACTTCACAACTTCAAGATCTTAACTTTAAGATAAATCAGAAAGTTTTTAGCTTAAAGTTTAAAACTTGCAATTCATAACTTCACAACTTCAAGATCTTAACTTTAAGATAAATCAGAAAGTTTTTAGCTTAAAGTTTAAAACTTGCAATTCATAACTTCACAACTTCAAGATCTTAACTTTAAGATAAATCAGAAAGTTTTTAGCTTAAAGTTTAAAACTTGAAATTCATAACTTCACAACTTCAAGATCTTAACTTTAAGATAAATCAGAACTTAGTATCTTAAAGTTTAAAACTTGCAATTCATAACTTCACAACTTCAAGATCTTAACTTTAAGATAAATCAGAAAGTTTTTAGCTTAAAGTTTAAAACTTGAAATTCATAACTTCACAACTTCAAGATCTTAACTTTAAGATAAATCAGAACTTAGTATCTTAAAGTTTAAAACTTGAAATTCATAACTTCACAACTTCAAGATCTTAACTTTAAGATAAATCAGAAAGTTTTTAGCTTAAAGTTTAAAACTTGAAATTCATAACTTCACAACTTCAAGATCTTAACTTTAAGATAAATCAGAAAGTTTTTAGCTTAAAGTTTACAACTTGCAATTCATAACTTCACAACTTCAAGATCTTAACTTTAAGATAAATCAGAAAGTTTTTAGCTTAAAGTTTAAAACTTGAAATTCATAACTTCACAACTTCAAGATCTTAACTTTAAGATAAATCAGAAAGTTTTTAGCTTAAAGTTTAAAACTTGAAATTCATAACTTCACAACTTCAAGATTTTAACTTTAAGATAAATCAGAAAGTTTTTAGCTTAAAGTTTAAAACTTGCAATTCATAACTTCACAACTTCAAGATCTTAACTTTAAGATAAATCAGAAAGTTTTTAGCTTAAAGTTTAAAACTTGAAATTCATAACTTCACAACTTCAAGATCTTAACTTTAAGATAAATCAGAAAGTTTTTAGCTTAAAGTTTAAAACTTGAAATTCATAACTTCACAACTTCAAGATCTTAACTTTAAGATAAATCAGAAAGTTTTTAGCTTAAAGTTTAAAACTTGCAATTCATAACTTCACAACTTCAAGATCTTAACTTTAAGATAAATCAGAACTTAGTATCTTAAAGTTTAAAACTTGAAATTCATAACTTCACAACTTCAAGATCTTAACTTTAAGATAAATCAGAAAGTTTTTAGCTTAAAGTTTAAAACTTGAAATTCATAACTTCACAACTTCAAGATCTTAACTTTAAGATAAATCAGAAAGTTTTTAGCTTAAAGTTTAAAACTTGAAATTCATAACTTCACAACTTCAAGATCTTAACTTTAAGATAAATCAGAAAGTTTTTAGCTTAAAGTTTAAAACTTGCAATTCATAACTTCACAACTTCAAGATCTTAACTTTAAGATAAATCAGAACTTAGTATCTTAAAGTTTAAAACTTGAAATTCATAACTTCACAACTTCAAGATCTTAACTTTAAGATAAATCAGAACTTAGTATCTTAAAGTTTAAAACTTGAAATTCATAACTTCACAACTTCAAGATCTTAACTTTAAGATAAATCAGAAAGTTTTTAGCTTAAAGTTTAAAACTTGAAATTCATAACTTCACAACTTCAAGATCTTAACTTTAAGATAAATCAGAACTTAGTATCTTAAAGTTTAAAACTTGAAATTCATAACTTCACAACTTCAAGATCTTAACTTTAAGATAAATCAGAAAGTTTTTAGCTTAAAGTTTAAAACTTGAAATTCATAACTTCACAACTTCAAGATCTTAACTTTAAGATAAATCAGAAAGTTTTTAGCTTAAAGTTTAAAACTTGAAATTCATAACTTCACAACTTCAAGATCTTAACTTTAAGATAAATCAGAAAGTTTTTAGCTTAAAGTTTAAAACTTGAAATTCATAACTTCACAACTTCAAGATCTTAACTTTAAGATAAATCAGAAAGTTTTTAGCTTAAAGTTTAAAACTTGCAATTCATAACTTCACAACTTCAAGATCTTAACTTTAAGATAAATCAGAAAGTTTTTAGCTTAAAGTTTAAAACTTGAAATTCATAACTTCACAACTTCAAGATCTTAACTTTAAGATAAATCAGAAAGTTTTTAGCTTAAAGTTTAAAACTTGCAATTCATAACTTCACAACTTCAAGATCTTAACTTTAAGATAAATCAGAACTTAGTATCTTAAAGTTTAAAACTTGAAATTCATAACTTCACAACTTCAAGATCTTAACTTTAAGATAAATCAGAAAGTTTTTAGCTTAAAGTTTAAAACTTGAAATTCATAACTTCACAACTTCAAGATCTTAACTTTAAGATAAATCAGAAAGTTTTTAGCTTAAAGTTTAAAACTTGCAATTCATAACTTCACAACTTCAAGATCTTAACTTTAAGATAAATCAGAAAGTTTTTAGCTTAAAGTTTAAAACTTGAAATTCATAACTTCACAACTTCAAGATCTTAACTTTAAGATAAATCAGAACTTAGTATCTTAAAGTTTAAAACTTGAAATTCATAACTTCACAACTTCAAGATCTTAACTTTAAGATAAATCAGAACTTAGTATCTTAAAGTTTAAAACTTGCAATTCATAACTTCACAACTTCAAGATCTTAACTTTAAGATAAATCAGAACTTAGTATCTTAAAGTTTAAAACTTGAAATTCATAACTTCACAACTTCAAGATCTTAACTTTAAGATAAATCAGAAAGTTTTTAGCTTAAAGTTTAAAACTTGCAATTCATAACTTCACAACTTCAAGATCTTAACTTTAAGATAAATCAGAAAGGTTTTAGCTTAAAGTTTAAAACTTGCAATTCATAACTTCACAACTTCAAGATCTTAACTTTAAGATAAATCAGAAAGTTTTTAGCTTAAAGTTTAAAACTTGAAATTCATAACTTCACAACTTCAAGATCTTAACTTTAAGATAAATCAGAACTTAGTATCTTAAAGTTTAAAACTTGAAATTCATAACTTCACAACTTCAAGATCTTAACTTTAAGATAAATCAGAACTTAGTATCTTAAAGTTTAAAACTTGCAATTCATAACTTCACAACTTCAAGATCTTAACTTTAAGATAAATCAGAACTTAGTATCTTAAAGTTTAAAACTTGAAATTCATAACTTCACAACTTCAAGATCTTAACTTTAAGATAAATCAGAACTTAGTATCTTAAAGTTTAAAACTTGAAATTCATAACTTCACAACTTCAAGATCTTAACTTTAAGATAAATCAGAAAGTTTTTAGCTTAAAGTTTAAAACTTGCAATTCATAACTTCACAACTTCAAGATCTTAACTTTAAGATAAATCAGAAAGTTTTTAGCTTAAAGTTTAAAACTTGAAATTCATAACTTCACAACTTCAAGATCTTAACTTTAAGATAAATCAGAACTTAGTATCTTAAAGTTTAAAACTTGAAATTCATAACTTCACAACTTCAAGATCTTAACTTTAAGATAAATCAGAACTTAGTATCTTAAAGTTTAAAACTTGCAATTCATAACTTCACAACTTCAAGATCTTAACTTTAAGATAAATCAGAACTTAGTATCTTAAAGTTTAAAACTTGAAATTCATAACTTCACAACTTCAAGATCTTAACTTTAAGATAAATCAGAAAGTTTTTAGCTTAAAGTTTAAAACTTGCAATTCATAACTTCACAACTTCAAGATCTTAACTTTAAGATAAATCAGAAAGTTTTTAGCTTAAAGTTTAAAACTTGCAATTCATAACTTCACAACTTCAAGATCTTAACTTTAAGATAAATCAGAAAGTTTTTAGCTTAAAGTTTAAAACTTGAAATTCATAACTTCACAACTTCAAGATCTTAACTTTAAGATAAATCAGAACTTAGTATCTTAAAGTTTAAAACTTGAAATTCATAACTTCACAACTTCAAGATCTTAACTTTAAGATAAATCAGAACTTAGTATCTTAAAGTTTAAAACTTGAAATTCATAACTTCACAACTTCAAGATCTTAACTTTAAGATAAATCAGAACTTAGTATCTTAAAGTTTAAAACTTGAAATTCATAACTTCACAACTTCAAGATCTTAACTTTAAGATAAATCAGAAAGTTTTTAGCTTAAAGTTTAAAACTTGCAATTCATAACTTCACAACTTCAAGATCTTAACTTTAAGATAAATCAGAAAGTTTTTAGCTTAAAGTTTAAAACTTGAAATTCATAACTTCACAACTTCAAGATCTTAACTTTAAGATAAATCAGAACTTAGTATCTTAAAGTTTAAAACTTGAAATTCATAACTTCACAACTTCAAGATCTTAACTTTAAGATAAATCAGAACTTAGTATCTTAAAGTTTAAAACTTGCTATTCATAACTTCACAACTTCAAGATCTTAACTTTAAGATAAATCAGAACTTAGTATCTTAAAGTTTAAAACTTGAAATTCATAACTTCACAACTTCAAGATCTTAACTTTAAGATAAATCAGAAAGTTTTTAGCTTAAAGTTTAAAACTTGCAATTCATAACTTCACAACTTCAAGATCTTAACTTTAAGATAAATCAGAAAGTTTTTAGCTTAAAGTTTAAAACTTGAAATTCATAACTTCACAACTTCAAGATCTTAACTTTAAGATAAATCAGAAAGTTTTTAGCTTAAAGTTTAAAACTTGCAATTCATAACTTCACAACTTCAAGATCTTAACTTTAAGATAAATCAGAAAGTTTTTAGCTTAAAGTTTAAAACTTGAAATTCATAACTTCACAACTTCAAGATCTTAACTTTAAGATAAATCAGAAAGTTTTTAGCTTAAAGTTTAAAACTTGAAATTCATAACTTCACAACTTCAAGATCTTAACTTTAAGATAAATCAGAAAGTTTTTAGCTTAAAGTTTAAAACTTGCAATTCATAACTTCACAACTTCAAGATCTTAACTTTAAGATAAATCAGAACTTAGTATCTTAAAGTTTAAAACTTGAAATTCATAACTTCACAACTTCAAGATCTTAACTTTAAGATAAATCAGAAAGTTTTTAGCTTAAAGTTTAAAACTTGAAATTCATAACTTCACAACTTCAAGATCTTAACTTTAAGATAAATCAGAAAGTTTTTAGCTTAAAGTTTAAAACTTGAAATTCATAACTTCACAACTTCAAGATCTTAACTTTAAGATAAATCAGAAAGTTTTTAGCTTAAAGATTAAAACTTGCAATTCATAACTTCACAACTTCAAGATCTTAACTTTAAGATAAATCAGAACTTAGTATCTTAAAGTTTAAAACTTGAAATTCATAACTTCACAACTTCAAGATCTTAACTTTAAGATAAATCAGAAAGTTTTTAGCTTAAAGTTTAAAACTTGAAATTCATAACTTCACAACTTCAAGATCTTAACTTTAAGATAAATCAGAACTTAGTATCTTAAAGTTTAAAACTTGAAATTCATAACTTCACAACTTCAAGATCTTAACTTTAAGATAAATCAGAACTTAGTATCTTAAAGTTTAAAACTTGAAATTCATAACTTCACAACTTCAAGATCTTAACTTTAAGATAAATCAGAAAGTTTTTAGCTTAAAGTTTAAAACTTGAAATTCATAACTTCACAACTTCAAGATCTTAACTTTAAGATAAATCAGAAAGTTTTTAGCTTAAAGTTTAAAACTTGCAATTCATAACTTCACAACTTCAAGATCTTAACTTTAAGATAAATCAGAAAGTTTTTAGCTTAAAGTTTAAAACTTGAAATTCATAACTTCACAACTTCAAGATCTTAACTTTAAGATAAATCAGAAAGTTTTTAGCTTAAAGTTTAAAACTTGCAATTCATAACTTCACAACTTCAAGATCTTAACTTTAAGATAAATCAGAAAGTTTTTAGCTTAAAGTTTAAAACTTGAAATTCATAACTTCACAACTTCAAGATCTTAACTTTAAGATAAATCA
The DNA here is from genome assembly GCA_932274525.1 of Podabrus alpinus. Classification (NCBI taxonomy): domain Eukaryota; kingdom Metazoa; phylum Arthropoda; class Insecta; order Coleoptera; family Cantharidae; genus Podabrus; species Podabrus alpinus. The sequence continues at coordinate 641,297 of CAKNZV010000007.1, read as the reverse complement.
GAACTTAGTATCTTAAAGTTTAAAACTTGAAATTCATAACTTCACAACTTCAAGATCTTAACTTTAAGATAAATCAGAACTTAGTATCTTAAAGTTTAAAACTTGCAATTCATAACTTCACAACTTCAAGATCTTAACTTTAAGATAAATCAGAACTTAGTATCTTAAAGTTTAAAACTTGAAATTCATAACTTCACAACTTCAAGATCTTAACTTTAAGATAAATCAGAAAGTTTTTAGCTTAAAGTTTAAAACTTGCAATTCATAACTTCACAACTTCAAGATCTTAACTTTAAGATAAATCAGAAAGTTTTTAGCTTAAAGTTTAAAACTTGAAATTCATAACTTCACAACTTCAAGATCTTAACTTTAAGATAAATCAGAAAGTTTTTAGCTTAAAGTTTAAAACTTGCAATTCATAACTTCACAACTTCAAGATCTTAACTTTAAGATAAATCAGAAAGTTTTTAGCTTAAAGTTTAAAACTTGAAATTCATAACTTCACAACTTCAAGATCTTAACTTTAAGATAAATCAGAAAGTTTTTAGCTTAAAGTTTAAAACTTGAAATTCATAACTTCACAACTTCAAGATCTTAACTTTAAGATAAATCAGAAAGTTTTTAGCTTAAAGTTTAAAACTTGCAATTCATAACTTCACAACTTCAAGATCTTAACTTTAAGATAAATCAGAACTTAGTATCTTAAAGTTTAAAACTTGAAATTCATAACTTCACAACTTCAAGATCTTAACTTTAAGATAAATCAGAAAGTTTTTAGCTTAAAGTTTAAAACTTGAAATTCATAACTTCACAACTTCAAGATCTTAACTTTAAGATAAATCAGAAAGTTTTTAGCTTAAAGTTTAAAACTTGAAATTCATAACTTCACAACTTCAAGATCTTAACTTTAAGATAAATCAGAAAGTTTTTAGCTTAAAGTTTAAAACTTGCAATTCATAACTTCACAACTTCAAGATCTTAACTTTAAGATAAATCAGAACTTAGTATCTTAAAGTTTAAAACTTGAAATTCATAACTTCACAACTTCAAGATCTTAACTTTAAGATAAATCAGAAAGTTTTTAGCTTAAAGTTTAAAACTTGAAATTCATAACTTCACAACTTCAAGATCTTAACTTTAAGATAAATCAGAACTTAGTATCTTAAAGTTTAAAACTTGAAATTCATAACTTCACAACTTCAAGATCTTAACTTTAAGATAAATCAGAACTTAGTATCTTAAAGTTTAAAACTTGAAATTCATAACTTCACAACTTCAAGATCTTAACTTTAAGATAAATCAGAAAGTTTTTAGCTTAAAGTTTAAAACTTGAAATTCATAACTTCACAACTTCAAGATCTTAACTTTAAGATAAATCAGAAAGTTTTTAGCTTAAAGTTTAAAACTTGCAATTCATAACTTCACAACTTCAAGATCTTAACTTTAAGATAAATCAGAAAGTTTTTAGCTTAAAGTTTAAAACTTGAAATTCATAACTTCACAACTTCAAGATCTTAACTTTAAGATAAATCAGAAAGTTTTTAGCTTAAAGTTTAAAACTTGCAATTCATAACTTCACAACTTCAAGATCTTAACTTTAAGATAAATCAGAAAGTTTTTAGCTTAAAGTTTAAAACTTGAAATTCATAACTTCACAACTTCAAGATCTTAACTTTAAGATAAATCAGAACTTAGTATCTTAAAGTTTAAAACTTGAAATTCATAACTTCACAACTTCAAGATCTTAACTTTAAGATAAATCAGAACTTAGTATCTTAAAGTTTAAAACTTGCAATTCATAACTTCACAACTTCAAGATCTTAACTTTAAGATAAATCAGAAAGTTTTTAGCTTAAAGTTTAAAACTTGCAATTCATAACTTCACAACTTCAAGATCTTAACTTTAAGATAAATCAGAAAGTTTTTAGCTTAAAGTTTAAAACTTGAAATTCATAACTTCACAACTTCAAGATCTTAACTTTAAGATAAATCAGAAAGTTTTTAGCTTAAAGTTTAAAACTTGAAATTCATAACTTCACAACTTCAAGATCTTAACTTTAAGATAAATCAGAAAGTTTTTAGCTTAAAGTTTAAAACTTGAAATTCATAACTTCACAACTTCAAGATCTAAACTTTAAGATAAATCAGAACTTAGTATCTTAAAGTTTAAAACTTGAAATTCATAACTTCACAACTTCAAGATCTTAACTTTAAGATAAATCAGAACTTAGTATCTTAAAGTTTAAAACTTGCAATTCATAACTTCACAACTTCAAGATCTTAACTTTAAGATAAATCAGAACTTAGTATCTTAAAGTTTAAAACTTGAAATTCATAACTTCACAACTTCAAGATCTTAACTTTAAGATAAATCAGAACTTAGTATCTTAAAGTTTAAAACTTGAAATTCATAACTTCACAACTTCAAGATCTTAACTTTAAGATAAATCAGAAAGTTTTTAGCTTAAAGTTTAAAACTTGCAATACATAACTTCACAACTTCAAGATCTTAACTTTAAGATAAATCAGAACTTAGTATCTTAAAGTTAAAACTTGAAATTCATAACTTCACAACTTCAAGATCTTAACTTTAAGATAAATCAGAAAGTTTTTAGCTTAAAGTTTAAAACTTGCAATTCATAACTTCACAACTTCAAGATCTTAACTTTAAGATAAATCAGAAAGTTTTTAGCTTAAAGTTTAAAACTTGAAATTCATAACTTCACAACTTCAAGATCTTAACTTTAAGATAAATCAGAAAGTTTTTAGCTTAAAGTTTAAAACTTGCAATTCATAACTTCACAACTTCAAGATCTTAACTTTAAGATAAATCAGAACTTAGTATCTTAAAGTTTAAAACTTGCAATTCATAACTTCACAACTTCAAGATCTTAACTTTAAGATAAATCAGAACTTAGTATCTTAAAGTTTAAAACTTGAAATTCATAACTTCACAACTTCAAGATCTTAACTTTAAGATAAATCAGAAAGTTTTTAGCTTAAAGTTTAAAACTTGCAATTCATAACTTCACAACTTCAAGATCTTAACTTTAAGATAAATCAGAAAGTTTTTAGCTTAAAGTTTAAAACTTGAAATTCATAACTTCACAACTTCAAGATCTTAACTTTAAGATAAATCAGAAAGTTTTTAGCTTAAAGTTTAAAACTTGAAATTCATAACTTCACAACTTCAAGATCTTAACTTTAAGATAAATCAGAAAGTTTTTAGCTTAAAGTTTAAAACTTGCAATTCATAACTTCACAACTTCAAGATCTTAACTTTAAGATAAATCAGAACTTAGTATCTTAAAGTTTAAAACTTGAAATTCATAACTTCACAACTTCAAGATCTTAACTTTAAGATAAATCAGAAAGTTTTTAGCTTAAAGTTTAAAACTTGAAATTCATAACTTCACAACTTCAAGATCTTAACTTTAAGATAAATCAGAACTTAGTATCTTAAAGTTTAAAACTTGAAATTCATAACTTCACAACTTCAAGATCTTAACTTTAAGATAAATCAGAAAGTTTTTAGCTTAAAGTTTAAAACTTGAAATTCATAACTTCACAACTTCAAGATCTTAACTTTAAGATAAATCAGAAAGTTTTTAGCTTAAAGTTTAAAACTTGCAATTCATAACTTCACAACTTCAAGATCTTAACTTTAAGATAAATCAGAACTTAGTATCTTAAAGTTTAAAACTTGAAATTCATAACTTCACAACTTCAAGATCTTAACTTTAAGATAAATCAGAAAGTTTTTAGCTTAAAGTTTAAAACTTGAAATTCATAACTTCACAACTTCAAGATCTTAACTTTAAGATAAATCAGAACTTAGTATCTTAAAGTTTAAAACTTGCAATTCATAACTTCACAACTTCAAGATCTTAACTTTAAGATAAATCAGAAAGTTTTTAGCTTAAAGTTTAAAACTTGAAATTCATAACTTCACAACTTCAAGATCTTAACTTTAAGATAAATCAGAACTTAGTATCTTAAAGTTTAAAACTTGAAATTCATAACTTCACAACTTCAAGATCTTAACTTTAAGATAAATCAGAAAGTTTTTAGCTTAAAGTTTAAAACTTGAAATTCATAACTTCACAACTTCAAGATCTTAACTTTAAGATAAATCAGAAAGTTTTTAGCTTAAAGTTTACAACTTGCAATTCATAACTTCACAACTTCAAGATCTTAACTTTAAGATAAATCAGAAAGTTTTTAGCTTAAAGTTTAAAACTTGAAATTCATAACTTCACAACTTCAAGATCTTAACTTTAAGATAAATCAGAAAGTTTTTAGCTTAAAGTTTAAAACTTGAAATTCATAACTTCACAACTTCAAGATCTTAACTTTAAGATAAATCAGAAAGTTTTTAGCTTAAAGTTTAAAACTTGCAATTCATAACTTCACAACTTCAAGATCTTAACTTTAAGATAAATCAGAAAGTTTTTAGCTTAAAGTTTAAAACTTGAAATTCATAACTTCACAACTTCAAGATCTTAACTTTAAGATAAATCAGAAAGTTTTTAGCTTAAAGTTTAAAACTTGAAATTCATAACTTCACAACTTCAAGATCTTAACTTTAAGATAAATCAGAAAGTTTTTAGCTTAAAGTTTAAAACTTGCAATTCATAACTTCACAACTTCAAGATCTTAACTTTAAGATAAATCAGAACTTAGTATCTTAAAGTTTAAAGCTTGAAATTCATAACTTCACAACTTCAAGATCTTAACTTTAAGATAAATCAGAAAGTTTTTAGCTTAAAGTTTAAAACTTGAAATTCATAACTTCACAACTTCAAGATCTTAACTTTAAGATAAATCAGAAAGTTTTTAGCTTAAAGTTTAAAACTTGAAATTCATAACTTCACAACTTCAAGATCTTAACTTTAAGATAAATCAGAAAGTTTTTAGCTTAAAGTTTAAAACTTGCAATTCATAACTTCACAACTTCAAGATCTTAACTTTAAGATAAATCAGAACTTAGTATCTTAAAGTTTAAAACTTGAAATTCATAACTTCACAACTTCAAGATCTTAACTTTAAGATAAATCAGAAAGTTTTTAGCTTAAAGTTTAAAACTTGAAATTCATAACTTCACAACTTCAAGATCTTAACTTTAAGATAAATCAGAACTTAGTATCTTAAAGTTTAAAACTTGAAATTCATAACTTCACAACTTCAAGATCTTAACTTTAAGATAAATCAGAACTTAGTATCTTAAAGTTTAAAACTTGAAATTCATAACTTCACAACTTCAAGATCTTAACTTTAAGATAAATCAGAAAGTTTTTAGCTTAAAGTTTAAAACTTGAAATTCATAACTTCACAACTTCAAGATCTTAACTTTAAGATAAATCAGAAAGTTTTTAGCTTAAAGTTTAAAACTTGCAATTCATAACTTCACAACTTCAAGATCTTAACTTTAAGATAAATCAGAAAGTTTTTAGCTTAAAGTTTAAAACTTGAAATTCATAACTTCACAACTTCAAGATCTTAACTTTAAGATAAATCAGAAAGTTTTTAGCTTAAAGTTTAAAACTTGCAATTCATAACTTCACAACTTCAAGATCTTAACTTTAAGATAAATCAGAAAGTTTTTAGCTTAAAGTTTAAAACTTGAAATTCATAACTTCACAACTTCAAGATCTTAACTTTAAGATAAATCAGAACTTAGTATCTTAAAGTTTAAAACTTGAAATTCATAACTTCACAACTTCAAGATCTTAACTTTAAGATAAATCAGAACTTAGTATCTTAAAGTTTAAAACTTGCAATTCATAACTTCACAACTTCAAGATCTTAACTTTAAGATAAATCAGAAAGTTTTTAGCTTAAAGTTTAAAACTTGCAATTCATAACTTCACAACTTCAAGATCTTAACTTTAAGATAAATCAGAAAGTTTTTAGCTTAAAGTTTAAAACTTGAAATTCATAACTTCACAACTTCAAGATCTTAACTTTAAGATAAATCAGAAAGTTTTTAGCTTAAAGTTTAAAACTTGCAATTCATAACTTCACAACTTCAAGATCTTAACTTTAAGATAAATCAGAACTTAGTATCTTAAAGTTTAAAACTTGAAATTCATAACTTCACAACTTCAAGATCTTAACTTTAAGATAAATCAGAAAGTTTTTAGCTTAAAGTTTAAAACTTGAAATTCATAACTTCACAACTTCAAGATCTTAACTTTAAGATAAATCAGAAAGTTTTTAGCTTAAAGTTTAAAACTTGAAATTCATAACTTCACAACTTCAAGATCTTAACTTTAAGATAAATCAGAAAGTTTTTAGCTTAAAGTTTAAAACTTGCAATTCATAACTTCACAACTTCAAGATCTTAACTTTAAGATAAATCAGAACTTAGTATCTTAAAGTTTAAAACTTGAAATTCATAACTTCACAACTTCAAGATCTTAACTTTAAGATAAATCAGAAAGTTTTTAGCTTAAAGTTTAAAACTTGAAATTCATAACTTCACAACTTCAAGATCTTAACTTTAAGATAAATCAGAACTTAGTATCTTAAAGTTTAAAACTTGAAATTCATAACTTCACAACTTCAAGATCTTAACTTTAAGATAAATCAGAACTTAGTATCTTAAAGTTTAAAACTTGAAATTCATAACTTCACAACTTCAAGATCTTAACTTTAAGATAAATCAGAAAGTTTTTAGCTTAAAGTTTAAAACTTGAAATTCATAACTTCACAACTTCAAGATCTTAACTTTAAGATAAATCAGAAAGTTTTTAGCTTAAAGTTTAAAACTTGCAATTCATAACTTCACAACTTCAAGATCTTAACTTTAAGATAAATCAGAAAGTTTTTAGCTTAAAGTTTAAAACTTGAAATTCATAACTTCACAACTTCAAGATCTTAACTTTAAGATAAATCAGAAAGTTTTTAGCTTAAAGTTTAAAACTTGCAATTCATAACTTCACAACTTCAAGATCTTAACTTTAAGATAAATCAGAAAGTTTTTAGCTTAAAGTTTAAAACTTGAAATTCATAACTTCACAACTTCAAGATCTTAACTTTAAGATAAATCAGAACTTAGTATCTTAAAGTTTAAAACTTGAAATTCATAACTTCACAACTTCAAGATCTTAACTTTAAGATAAATCAGAACTTAGTATCTTAAAGTTTAAAACTTGCAATTCATAACTTCACAACTTCAAGATCTTAACTTTAAGATAAATCAGAAAGTTTTTAGCTTAAAGTTTAAAACTTGCAATTCATAACTTCACAACTTCAAGATCTTAACTTTAAGATAAATCAGAAAGTTTTTAGCTTAAAGTTTAAAACTTGAAATTCATAACTTCACAACTTCAAGATCTTAACTTTAAGATAAATCAGAGAGTTTTTAGCTTAAAGTTTAAAACTTGAAATTCATAACTTCACAACTTCAAGATCTTAACTTTAAGATAAATCAGAAAGTTTTTAGCTTAAAGTTTAAAACTTGAAATTCATAACTTCACAACTTCAAGATCTTAACTTTAAGATAAATCAGAAAGTTTTTAGCTTAAAGTTTAAAACTTGCAATTCATAACTTCACAACTTCAAGATCTTAACTTTAAGATAAATCAGAAAGTTTTTAGCTTAAAGTTTAAAACTTGCAATTCATAACTTCACAACTTCAAGATCTTAACTTTAAGATAAATCAGAAAGTTTTTAGCTTAAAGTTTAAAACTTGAAATTCATAACTTCACAACTTCAAGATCTTAACTTTAAGATAAATCAGAACTTAGTATCTTAAAGTTTAAAACTTGAAATTCATAACTTCACAACTTCAAGATCTTAACTTTAAGATAAATCAGAACTTAGTATCTTAAAGTTTAAAACTTGAAATTCATAACTTCACAACTTCAAGATCTTAACTTTAAGATAAATCAGAAAGTTTTTAGCTTAAAGTTTAAAACTTGAAATTCATAACTTCACAACTTCAAGATCTTAACTTTAAGATAAATCAGAACTTAGTATCTTAAAGTTTAAAACTTGCAATTCATAACTTCACAACTTCAAGATCTTAACTTTAAGATAAATCAGAACTTAGTATCTTAAAGTTTAAAACTTGAAATTCATAACTTCACAACTTCAAGATCTTAACTTTAAGATAAATCAGAAAGTTTTTAGCTTAAAGTTTAAAACTTGAAATTCATAACTTCACAACTTCAAGATCTTAACTTTAAGATAAATCAGAACTTAGTATCTTAAAGTTTAAAACTTGAAATTCATAACTTCACAACTTCAAGATCTTAACTTTAAGATAAATCAGAAAGTTTTTAGCTTAAAGTTTAAAACTTGAAATTCATAACTTCACAACTTCAAGATCTTAACTTTAAGATAAATCAGAAAGTTTTTAGCTTAAAGTTTAAAACTTGCAATTCATAACTTCACAACTTCAAGATCTTAACTTTAAGATAAATCAGAAAGTTTTTAGCTTAAAGTTTAAAACTTGAAATTCATAACTTCACAACTTCAAGATCTTAACTTTAAGATAAATCAGAAAGTTTTTAGCTTAAAGTTTAAAACTTGAAATTCATAACTTCACAACTTCAAGATCTTAACTTTAAGATAAATCAGAAAGTTTTTAGCTTAAAGTTTAAAACTTGAAATTCATAACTTCACAACTTCAAGATCTTAACTTTAAGATAAATCAGAAAGTTTTTAGCTTAAAGTTTAAAACTTGCAATTCATAACTTCACAACTTCAAGATCTTAACTTTAAGATAAATCAGAACTTAGTATCTTAAAGTTTAAAACTTGAAATTCATAACTTCACAACTTCAAGATCTTAACTTTAAGATAAATCAGAAAGTTTTTAGCTTAAAGTTTAAAACTTGCAATTCATAACTTCACAACTTCAAGATCTTAACTTTAAGATAAATCAGAAAGTTTTTAGCTTAAAGTTTAAAACTTGAAATTCATAACTTCACAACTTCAAGATCTTAACTTTAAGATAAATCAGAAAGTTTTTAGCTTAAAGTTTAAAACTTGCAATTCATAACTTCACAACTTCAAGATCTTAACTTTAAGATAAATCAGAACTTAGTATCTTAAAGTTTAAAACTTGAAATTCATAACTTCACAACTTCAAGATCTTAACTTTAAGATAAATTAGAAAGTTTTTAGCTTAAAGTTTAAAACTTGAAATTCATAACTTCACAACTTCAAGATCTTAACTTTAAGATAAATCAGAAAGTTTTTAGCTTAAAGTTTAAAACTTGAAATTCATAACTTCACAACTTCAAGATCTTAACTTTAAGATAAATCAGAAAGTTTTTAGCTTAAAGTTTAAAACTTGAAATTCATAACTTCACAACTTCAAGATCTTAACTTTAAGATAAATCAGAACTTAGTATCTTAAAGTTTAAAACTTGAAATTCATAACTTCACAACTTCAAGATCTTAACTTTAAGATAAATCAGAAAGTTTTTAGCTTAAAGTTTAAAACTTGAAATTCATAACTTCACAACTTCAAGATCTTAACTTTAAGATAAATCAGAAAGTTTTTAGCTTAAAGTTTAAAACTTGCAATTCATAACTTCACAACTTCAAGATCTTAACTTTAAGATAAATCAGAACTTAGTATCTTAAAGTTTAAAACTTGAAATTCATAACTTCACAACTTCAAGATCTTAACTTTAAGATAAATCAGAAAGTTTTTAGCTTAAAGTTTAAAACTTGCAATTCATAACTTCACAACTTCAAGATCTTAACTTTAAGATAAATCAGAAAGTTTTTAGCTTAAAGTTTAAAACTTGAAATTCATAACTTCACAACTTCAAGATCTTAACTTTAAGATAAATCAGAAAGTTTTTAGCTTAAAGTTTAAAACTTGCAATTCATAACTTCACAACTTCAAGATCTTAACTTTAAGATAAATCAGAACTTAGTATCTTAAAGTTAAAAACTTGCAATTCATAACTTCACAACTTCAAGATCTTAACTTTAAGATAAATCAGAACTTAGTATCTTAAAGTTTAAAACTTGAAATTCATAACTTCCCAACTTCAAGATCTTAACTTTAAGATAAATCAGAACTTAGTATCTTAAAGTTTAAAACTTGAAATTCATAACTTCACAACTTCAAGATCTTAACTTTAAGATAAATCAGAAAGTTTTTAGCTTAAAGTTTAAAACTTGAAATTCATAACTTCACAACTTCAAGATCTTAACTTTAAGATAAATCAGAAAGTTTTTAGCTTAAAGTTTAAAACTTGAAATTTATAACTTCACAACTTCAAGATCTTAACTTTAAGATAAATCAGAAAGTTTTTAGCTTAAAGTTTAAAACTTGCAATTCATAACTTCACAACTTCAAGATCTTAACTTTAAGATAAATCAGAACTTAGTATCTTAAAGTTTAAAACTTGAAATTCATAACTTCACAACTTCAAGATCTTAACTTTAAGATAAATCAGAAAGTTTTTAGCTTAAAGTTTAAAACTTGAAATTCATAACTTCACAACTTCAAGATCTTAACTTTAAGATAAATCAGAACTTAGTATCTTAAAGTTTAAAACTTGAAATTCATAACTTCACAACTTCAAGATCTTAACTTTAAGATAAATCAGAAAGTTTTTAGCTTAAAGTTTAAAACTTGAAATTCATAACTTCACAACTTCAAGATCTTAACTTTAAGATAAATCAGAAAGTTTTTAGCTTAAAGTTTAAAACTTGCAATTCATAACTTCACAACTTCAAGATCTTAACTTTAAGATAAATCAGAACTTAGTATCTTAAAGTTTAAAACTTGAAATTCATAACTTCACAACTTCAAGATCTTAACTTTAAGATAAATCAGAAAGTTTTTAGCTTAAAGTTTAAAACTTGAAATTCATAACTTCACAAGTTCAAGATCTTAACTTTAAGATAAATCAGAACTTAGTATCTTAAAGTTTAAAACTTGCAATTCATAACTTCACAACTTCAAGATCTTAACTTTAAGATAAATCAGAAAGTTTTTAGCTTAAAGTTTAAAACTTGAAATTCATAACTTCACAACTTCAAGATCTTAACTTTAAGATAAATCAGAAAGTTTTTAGCTTAAAGTTTAAAACTTGAAATTCATAACTTCACAACTTCAAGATCTTAACTTTAAGATAAATCAGAAAGTTTTTAGCTTAAAGTTTAAAACTTGAAATTCATAACTTCACAACTTCAAGATCTTAACTTTAAGATAAATCAGAAAGTTTTTAGCTTAAAGTTTAAAACTTGCAATTCATAACTTCACAACTTCAAGATCTTAACTTTAAGATAAATCAGAACTTAGTATCTTAAAGTTTAAAACTTGAAATTCATAACTTCACAACTTCAAGATCTTAACTTTAAGATAAATCAGAAAGTTTTTAGCTTAAAGTTTAAAACTTGAAATTCATAACTTCACAACTTCAAGATCTTAACTTTAAGATAAATCAGAAAGTTTTTAGCTTAAAGTTTAAAACTTGAAATTCATAACTTCACAACTTCAAGATCTTAACTTTAAGATAAATCAGAAAGTTTTTAGCTTAAAGTTTAAAACTTGCAATTCATAACTTCACAACTTCAAGATCTTAACTTTAAGATAAATCAGAACTTAGTATCTTAAAGTTTAAAACTTGAAATTCATAACTTCACAACTTCAAGATCTTAACTTTAAGATAAATCAGAACTTAGTATCTTAAAGTTTAAAACTTGAAATTCATAACTTCACAACTTCAAGATCTTAACTTTAAGATAAATCAGAAAGTTTTTAGCTTAAAGTTTAAAACTTGAAATTCATAACTTCACAACTTCAAGATCTTAACTTTAAGATAAATCAGAACTTAGTATCTTAAAGTTTAAAACTTGAAATTCATAACTTCACAACTTCAAGATCTTAACTTTAAGATAAATCAGAAAGTTTTTAGCTTAAAGTTTAAAACTTGAAATTCATAACTTCACAACTTCAAGATCTTAACTTTAAGATAAATCAGAAAGTTTTTAGCTTAAAGTTTAAAACTTGAAATTCATAACTTCACAACTTCAAGATCTTAACTTTAAGATAAATCAGAAAGTTTTTAGCTTAAAGTTTAAAACTTGAAATTCATAACTTCACAACTTCAAGATCTTAACTTTAAGATAAATCAGAAAGTTTTTAGCTTAAAGTTTAAAACTTGCAATTCATAACTTCACAACTTCAAGATCTTAACTTTAAGATAAATCAGAAAGTTTTTAGCTTAAAGTTTAAAACTTGAAATTCATAACTTCACAACTTCAAGATCTTAACTTTAAGATAAATCAGAACTTAGTATCTTAAAGTTTAAAACTTGCAATTCATAACTTCACAACTTCAAGATCTTAACTTTAAGATAAATCAGAAAGTTTTTAGCTTAAAGTTTAAAACTTGCAATTCATAACTTCACAACTTCAAGATCTTAACTTTAAGATAAATCAGAAAGTTTTTAGCTTAAAGTTTAAAACTTGAAATTCATAACTTCACAACTTCAAGATCTTAACTTTAAGATAAATCAGAAAGTTTTTAGCTTAAAGTTTAAAACTTGCAATTCATAACTTCACAACTTCAAGATCTTAACTTTAAGATAAATCAGAACTTAGTATCTTAAAGTTTAAAACTTGAAATTCATAACTTCACAACTTCAAGATCTTAACTTTAAGATAAATCAGAAAGTTTTTAGCTTAAAGTTTAAAACTTGAAATTCATAACTTCACAACTTCAAGATCTTAACTTTAAGATAAATCAGAAAGTTTTTAGCTTAAAGTTTAAAACTTGAAATTCATAACTTCACAACTTCAAGATCTTAACTTTAAGATAAATCAGAAAGTTTTTAGCTTAAAGTTTAAAACTTGCAATTCATAACTTCACAACTTCAAGATCTTAACTTTAAGATAAATCAGAACTTAGTATCTTAAAGTTTAAAACTTGAAATTCATAACTTCACAACTTCAAGATCTTAACTTTAAGATAAATCAGAAAGTTTTTAGCTTAAAGTTTAAAACTTGAAATTCATAACTTCACAACTTCAAGATCTTAACTTTAAGATAAATCAGAACTTAGTATCTTAAAGTTTAAAACTTGAAATTCATAACTTCACAACTTCAAGATCTTAACTTTAAGATAAATCAGAACTTAGTATCTTAAAGTTTAAAACTTGAAATTCATAACTTCACAACTTCAAGATCTTAACTTTAAGATAAATCAGAAAGTTTTTAGCTTAAAGTTTAAAACTTGAAATTCATAACTTCACAACTTCAAGATCTTAACTTTAAGATAAATCAGAAAGTTTTTAGCTTAAAGTTTAAAACTTGCAATTCATAACTTCACAACTTCAAGATCTTAACTTTAAGATAAATCAGAAAGTTTTTAGCTTAAAGTTTAAAACTTGAAATTCATAACTTCACAACTTCAAGATCTTAACTTTAAGATAAATCAGAAAGTTTTTAGCTTAAAGTTTAAAACTTGCAATTCATAACTTCACAACTTCAAGATCTTAACTTTAAGATAAATCAGAAAGTTTTTAGCTTAAAGTTTAAAACTTGAAATTCATAACTTCACAACTTCAAGATCTTAACTTTAAGATAAATCAGAACTTAGTATCTTAAAGTTTAAAACTTGAAATTCATAACTTCACAACTTCAAGATCTTAACTTTAAGATAAATCAGAACTTAGTATCTTAAAGTTTAAAACTTGCAATTCATAACTTCACAACTTCAAGATCTTAACTTTAAGATAAATCAGAAAGTTTTTTAGCTTAAAGTTTAAAACTTGCAATTCATAACTTCACAACTTCAAGATCTTAACTTTAAGATAAATCAGAAAGTTTTTAGCTTAAAGTTTAAAACTTGAAATTCATAACTTCACAACTTCAAGATCTTAACTTTAAGATAAATCAGAGAGTTTTTAGCTTAAAGTTTAAAACTTGAAATTCATAACTTCACAACTTCAAGATCTTAACTTTAAGATAAATCAGAAAGTTTTTAGCTTAAAGTTTAAAACTTGAAATTCATAACTTCACAACTTCAAGATCTTAACTTTAAGATAAATCAGAAAGTTTTTAGCTTAAAGTTTAAAACTTGCAATTCATAACTTCACAACTTCAAGATCTTAACTTTAAGATAAATCAGAAAGTTTTTAGCTTAAAGTTTAAAACTTGCAATTCATAACTTCACAACTTCAAGATCTTAACTTTAAGATAAATCAGAAAGTTTTTAGCTTAAAGTTTAAAACTTGAAATTCATAACTTCACAACTTCAAGATCTTAACTTTAAGATAAATCAGAACTTAGTATCTTAAAGTTTAAAACTTGAAATTCATAACTTCACAACTTCAAGATCTTAACTTTAAGATAAATCAGAACTTAGTATCTTAAAGTTTAAAACTTGAAATTCATAACTTCACAACTTCAAGATCTTAACTTTAAGATAAATCAGAAAGTTTTTAGCTTAAAGTTTAAAACTTGAAATTCATAACTTCACAACTTCAAGATCTTAACTTTAAGATAAATCAGAACTTAGTATCTTAAAGTTTAAAACTTGCAATTCATAACTTCACAACTTCAAGATCTTAACTTTAAGATAAATCAGAACTTAGTATCTTAAAGTTTAAAACTTCAAATTCATAACTTCACAACTTCAAGATCTTAACTTTAAGATAAATCAGAAAGTTTTTAGCTTAAAGTTTAAAACTTGAAATTCATAACTTCACAACTTCAAGATCTTAACTTTAAGATAAATCAGAACTTAGTATCTTAAAGTTTAAAACTTGAAATTCATAACTTCACAACTTCAAGATCTTAACTTTAAGATAAATCAGAAAGTTTTTAGCTTAAAGTTTAAAACTTGAAATTCATAACTTCACAACTTCAAGATCTTAACTTTAAGATAAATCAGAAAGTTTTTAGCTTAAAGTTTAAAACTTGCAATTCATAACTTCACAACTTCAAGATCTTAACTTTAAGATAAATCAGAAAGTTTTTAGCTTAAAGTTTAAAACTTGAAATTCATAACTTCACAACTTCAAGATCTTAACTTTAAGATAAATCAGAAAGTTTTTAGCTTAAAGTTTAAAACTTGAAATTCATAACTTCACAACTTCAAGATCTTAACTTTAAGATAAATCAGAAAGTTTTTAGCTTAAAGTTTAAAACTTGAAATTCATAACTTCACAACTTCAAGATCTTAACTTTAAGATAAATCAGAAAGTTTTTAGCTTAAAGTTTAAAACTTGCAATTCATAACTTCACAACTTCAAGATCTTAACTTTAAGATAAATCAGAACTTAGTATCTTAAAGTTTAAAACTTGAAATTCATAACTTCACAACTTCAAGATCTTAACTTTAAGATAAATCAGAAAGTTTTTAGCTTAAAGTTTAAAACTTGCAATTCATAACTTCACAACTTCAAGATCTTAACTTTAAGATAAATCAGAAAGTTTTTAGCTTAAAGTTTAAAACTTGAAATTCATAACTTCACAACTTCAAGATCTTAACTTTAAGATAAATCAGAAAGTTTTTAGCTTAAAGTTTAAAACTTGCAATTCATAACTTCACAACTTCAAGATCTTAACTTTAAGATAAATCAGAACTTAGTATCTTAAAGTTTAAAACTTGAAATTCATAACTTCACAACTTCAAGATCTTAACTTTAAGATAAATCAGAAAGTTTTTAGCTTAAAGTTTAAAACTTGAAATTCATAACTTCACAACTTCAAGATCTTAACTTTAAGATAAATCAGAAAGTTTTTAGCTTAAAGTTTAAAACTTGAAATTCATAACTTCACAACTTCAAGATCTTAACTTTAAGATAAATCAGAAAGTTTTTAGCTTAAAGTTTAAAACTTGAAATTCATAACTTCACAACTTCAAGATCTTAACTTTAAGATAAATCAGAACTTAGTATCTTAAAGTTTAAAACTTGAAATTCATAACTTCACAACTTCAAGATCTTAACTTTAAGATAAATCAGAAAGTTTTTAGCTTAAAGTTTAAAACTTGAAATTCATAACTTCACAACTTCAAGATCTTAACTTTAAGATAAATCAGAAAGTTTTTAGCTTAAAGTTTAAAACTTGCAATTCATAACTTCACAACTTCAAGATCTTAACTTTAAGATAAATCAGAACTTAGTATCTTAAAGTTTAAAACTTGAAATTCATAACTTCACAACTTCAAGATCTTAACTTTAAGATAAATCAGAAAGTTTTTAGCTTAAAGTTTAAAACTTGCAATTCATAACTTCACAACTTCAAGATCTTAACTTTAAGATAAATCAGAAAGTTTTTAGCTTAAAGTTTAAAACTTGAAATTCATAACTTCACAACTTCAAGATCTTAACTTTAAGATAAATCAGAAAGTTTTTAGCTTAAAGTTTAAAACTTGCAATTCATAACTTCACAACTTCAAGATCTTAACTTTAAGATAAATCAGAACTTAGTATCTTAAAGTTAAAAACTTGCAATTCATAACTTCACAACTTCAAGATCTTAACTTTAAGATAAATCAGAACTTAGTATCTTAAAGTTTAAAACTTGAAATTCATAACTTCCCAACTTCAAGATCTTAACTTTAAGATAAATCAGAACTTAGTATCTTAAAGTTTAAAACTTGAAATTCATAACTTCACAACTTCAAGATCTTAACTTTAAGATAAATCAGAAAGTTTTTAGCTTAAAGTTTAAAACTTGAAATTCATAACTTCACAACTTCAAGATCTTAACTTTAAGATAAATCAGAAAGTTTTTAGCTTAAAGTTTAAAACTTGAAATTCATAACTTCACAACTTCAAGATCTTAACTTTAAGATAAATCAGAAAGTTTTTAGCTTAAAGTTTAAAACTTGCAATTCATAACTTCACAACTTCAAGATCTTAACTTTAAGATAAATCAGAACTTAGTATCTTAAAGTTTAAAACTTGAAATTCATAACTTCACAACTTCAAGATCTTAACTTTAAGATAAATCAGAAAGTTTTTAGCTTAAAGTTTAAAACTTGAAATTCATAACTTCACAACTTCAAGATCTTAACTTTAAGATAAATCAGAAAGTTTTTAGCTTAAAGTTTAAAACTTGAAATTCATAACT
Organism: Podabrus alpinus; assembly: GCA_932274525.1. Taxonomy (NCBI): domain Eukaryota; kingdom Metazoa; phylum Arthropoda; class Insecta; order Coleoptera; family Cantharidae; genus Podabrus; species Podabrus alpinus. The sequence goes on along the minus strand of CAKNZV010000007.1, from coordinate 624,234 downwards.
TCACAACTTCAAGATCTTAACTTTAAGATAAATCAGAAAGTTTTTAGCTTAAAGTTTAAAACTTGAAATTCATAACTTCACAACTTCAAGATCTTAACTTTAAGATAAATCAGAAAGTTTTTAGCTTAAAGTTTAAAACTTGCAATTCATAACTTCACAACTTCAAGATCTTAACTTTAAGATAAATCAGAAAGTTTTTAGCTTAAAGTTTAAAACTTGAAATTCATAACTTCACAACTTCAAGATCTTAACTTTAAGATAAATCAGAAAGTTTTTAGCTTAAAGTTTAAAACTTGAAATTCATAACTTCACAACTTCAAGATCTTAACTTTAAGATAAATCAGAAAGTTTTTAGCTTAAAGTTTAAAACTTGAAATTCATAACTTCACAACTTCAAGATCTTAACTTTAAGATAAATCAGAAAGTTTTTAGCTTAAAGTTTAAAACTTGCAATTCATAACTTCACAACTTCAAGATCTTAACTTTAAGATAAATCAGAACTTAGTATCTTAAAGTTTAAAACTTGAAATTCATAACTTCACAACTTCAAGATCTTAACTTTAAGATAAATCAGAAAGTTTTTAGCTTAAAGTTTAAAACTTGCAATTCATAACTTCACAACTTCAAGATCTTAACTTTAAGATAAATCAGAAAGTTTTTAGCTTAAAGTTTAAAACTTGAAATTCATAACTTCACAACTTCAAGATCTTAACTTTAAGATAAATCAGAAAGTTTTTAGCTTAAAGTTTAAAACTTGCAATTCATAACTTCACAACTTCAAGATCTTAACTTTAAGATAAATCAGAACTTAGTATCTTAAAGTTTAAAACTTGAAATTCATAACTTCACAACTTCAAGATCTTAACTTTAAGATAAATCAGAAAGTTTTTAGCTTAAAGTTTAAAACTTGAAATTCATAACTTCACAACTTCAAGATCTTAACTTTAAGATAAATCAGAAAGTTTTTAGCTTAAAGTTTAAAACTTGAAATTCATAACTTCACAACTTCAAGATCTTAACTTTAAGATAAATCAGAAAGTTTTTAGCTTAAAGTTTAAAACTTGAAATTCATAACTTCACAACTTCAAGATCTTAACTTTAAGATAAATCAGAACTTAGTATCTTAAAGTTTAAAACTTGAAATTCATAACTTCACAACTTCAAGATCTTAACTTTAAGATAAATCAGAAAGTTTTTAGCTTAAAGTTTAAAACTTGAAATTCATAACTTCACAACTTCAAGATCTTAACTTTAAGATAAATCAGAAAGTTTTTAGCTTAAAGTTTAAAACTTGCAATTCATAACTTCACAACTTCAAGATCTTAACTTTAAGATAAATCAGAACTTAGTATCTTAAAGTTTAAAACTTGCAATTCATAACTTCACAACTTCAAGATCTTAACTTTAAGATAAATCAGAAAGTTTTTAGCTTAAAGTTTAAAACTTGCAATTCATAACTTCACAACTTCAAGATCTTAACTTTAAGATAAATCAGAAAGTTTTTAGCTTAAAGTTTAAAACTTGAAATTCATAACTTCACAACTTCAAGATCTTAACTTTAAGATAAATCAGAAAGTTTTTAGCTTAAAGTTTAAAACTTGCAATTCATAACTTCACAACTTCAAGATCTTAACTTTAAGATAAATCAGAACTTAGTATCTTAAAGTTAAAAACTTGCAATTCATAACTTCACAACTTCAAGATCTTAACTTTAAGATAAATCAGAACTTAGTATCTTAAAGTTTAAAACTTGAAATTCATAACTTCCCAACTTCAAGATCTTAACTTTAAGATAAATCAGAACTTAGTATCTTAAAGTTTAAAACTTGAAATTCATAACTTCACAACTTCAAGATCTTAACTTTAAGATAAATCAGAAAGTTTTTAGCTTAAAGTTTAAAACTTGAAATTCATAACTTCACAACTTCAAGATCTTAACTTTAAGATAAATCAGAAAGTTTTTAGCTTAAAGTTTAAAACTTGAAATTCATAACTTCACAACTTCAAGATCTTAACTTTAAGATAAATCAGAAAGTTTTTAGCTTAAAGTTTAAAACTTGCAATTCATAACTTCACAACTTCAAGATCTTAACTTTAAGATAAATCAGAACTTAGTATCTTAAAGTTTAAAACTTGAAATTCATAACTTCACAACTTCAAGATCTTAACTTTAAGATAAATCAGAAAGTTTTTAGCTTAAAGTTTAAAACTTGAAATTCATAACTTCACAACTTCAAGATCTTAACTTTAAGATAAATCAGAACTTAGTATCTTAAAGTTTAAAACTTGAAATTCATAACTTCACAACTTCAAGATCTTAACTTTAAGATAAATCAGAAAGTTTTTAGCTTAAAGTTTAAAACTTGAAATTCATAACTTCACAACTTCAAGATCTTAACTTTAAGATAAATCAGAAAGTTTTTAGCTTAAAGTTTAAAACTTGCAATTCATAACTTCACAACTTCAAGATCTTAACTTTAAGATAAATCAGAACTTAGTATCTTAAAGTTTAAAACTTGAAATTCATAACTTCACAACTTCAAGATCTTAACTTTAAGATAAATCAGAAAGTTTTTAGCTTAAAGTTTAAAACTTGAAATTCATAACTTCACAAGTTCAAGATCTTAACTTTAAGATAAATCAGAACTTAGTATCTTAAAGTTTAAAACTTGCAATTCATAACTTCACAACTTCAAGATCTTAACTTTAAGATAAATCAGAAAGTTTTTAGCTTAAAGTTTAAAACTTGCAATTCATAACTTCACAACTTCAAGATCTTAACTTTAAGATAAATCAGAAAGTTTTTAGCTTAAAGTTTAAAACTTGAAATTCATAACTTCACAACTTCAAGATCTTAACTTTAAGATAAATCAGAAAGTTTTTAGCTTAAAGTTTAAAACTTGAAATTCATAACTTCACAACTTCAAGATCTTAACTTTAAGATAAATCAGAAAGTTTTTAGCTTAAAGTTTAAAACTTGCAATTCATAACTTCACAACTTCAAGATCTTAACTTTAAGATAAATCAGAACTTAGTATCTTAAAGTTTAAAACTTGAAATTCATAACTTCACAACTTCAAGATCTTAACTTTAAGATAAATCAGAAAGTTTTTAGCTTAAAGTTTAAAACTTGAAATTCATAACTTCACAACTTCAAGATCTTAACTTTAAGATAAATCAGAAAGTTTTTAGCTTAAAGTTTAAAACTTGAAATTCATAACTTCACAACTTCAAGATCTTAACTTTAAGATAAATCAGAAAGTTTTTAGCTTAAAGTTTAAAACTTGCAATTCATAACTTCACAACTTCAAGATCTTAACTTTAAGATAAATCAGAACTTAGTATCTTAAAGTTTAAAACTTGAAATTCATAACTTCACAACTTCAAGATCTTAACTTTAAGATAAATCAGAACTTAGTATCTTAAAGTTTAAAACTTGAAATTCATAACTTCACAACTTCAAGATCTTAACTTTAAGATAAATCAGAAAGTTTTTAGCTTAAAGTTTAAAACTTGAAATTCATAACTTCACAACTTCAAGATCTTAACTTTAAGATAAATCAGAACTTAGTATCTTAAAGTTTAAAACTTGAAATTCATAACTTCACAACTTCAAGATCTTAACTTTAAGATAAATCAGAAAGTTTTTAGCTTAAAGTTTAAAACTTGAAATTCATAACTTCACAACTTCAAGATCTTAACTTTAAGATAAATCAGAAAGTTTTTAGCTTAAAGTTTAAAACTTGAAATTCATAACTTCACAACTTCAAGATCTTAACTTTAAGATAAATCAGAAAGTTTTTAGCTTAAAGTTTAAAACTTGAAATTCATAACTTCACAACTTCAAGATCTTAACTTTAAGATAAATCAGAAAGTTTTTAGCTTAAAGTTTAAAACTTGCAATTCATAACTTCACAACTTCAAGATCTTAACTTTAAGATAAATCAGAAAGTTTTTAGCTTAAAGTTTAAAACTTGAAATTCATAACTTCACAACTTCAAGATCTTAACTTTAAGATAAATCAGAAAGTTTTTAGCTTAAAGTTTAAAACTTGCAATTCATAACTTCACAACTTCAAGATCTTAACTTTAAGATAAATCAGAACTTAGTATCTTAAAGTTTAAAACTTGAAATTCATAACTTCACAACTTCAAGATCTTAACTTTAAGATAAATCAGAAAGTTTTTAGCTTAAAGTTTAAAACTTGAAATTCATAACTTCACAACTTCAAGATCTTAACTTTAAGATAAATCAGAAAGTTTTTAGCTTAAAGTTTAAAACTTGCAATTCATAACTTCACAACTTCAAGATCTTAACTTTAAGATAAATCAGAAAGTTTTTAGCTTAAAGTTTAAAACTTGAAATTCATAACTTCACAACTTCAAGATCTTAACTTTAAGATAAATCAGAACTTAGTATCTTAAAGTTTAAAACTTGAAATTCATAACTTCACAACTTCAAGATCTTAACTTTAAGATAAATCAGAACTTAGTATCTTAAAGTTTAAAACTTGCAATTCATAACTTCACAACTTCAAGATCTTAACTTTAAGATAAATCAGAACTTAGTATCTTAAAGTTTAAAACTTGAAATTCATAACTTCACAACTTCAAGATCTTAACTTTAAGATAAATCAGAAAGTTTTTAGCTTAAAGTTTAAAACTTGCAATTCATAACTTCACAACTTCAAGATCTTAACTTTAAGATAAATCAGAAAGTTTTTAGCTTAAAGTTTAAAACTTGCAATTCATAACTTCACAACTTCAAGATCTTAACTTTAAGATAAATCAGAAAGTTTTTAGCTTAAAGTTTAAAACTTGAAATTCATAACTTCACAACTTCAAGATCTTAACTTTAAGATAAATCAGAACTTAGTATCTTAAAGTTTAAAACTTGAAATTCATAACTTCACAACTTCAAGATCTTAACTTTAAGATAAATCAGAACTTAGTATCTTAAAGTTTAAAACTTGCAATTCATAACTTCACAACTTCAAGATCTTAACTTTAAGATAAATCAGAACTTAGTATCTTAAAGTTTAAAACTTGAAATTCATAACTTCACAACTTCAAGATCTTAACTTTAAGATAAATCAGAACTTAGTATCTTAAAGTTTAAAACTTGAAATTCATAACTTCACAACTTCAAGATCTTAACTTTAAGATAAATCAGAAAGTTTTTAGCTTAAAGTTTAAAACTTGCAATTCATAACTTCACAACTTCAAGATCTTAACTTTAAGATAAATCAGAAAGTTTTTAGCTTAAAGTTTAAAACTTGAAATTCATAACTTCACAACTTCAAGATCTTAACTTTAAGATAAATCAGAAAGTTTTTAGCTTAAAGTTTAAAACTTGCAATTCATAACTTCACAACTTCAAGATCTTAACTTTAAGATAAATCAGAAAGTTTTTAGCTTAAAGTTTAAAACTTGAAATTCATAACTTCACAACTTCAAGATCTTAACTTTAAGATAAATCAGAAAGTTTTTAGCTTAAAGTTTAAAACTTGAAATTCATAACTTCACAACTTCAAGATCTTAACTTTAAGATAAATCAGAAAGTTTTTAGCTTAAAGTTTAAAACTTGAAATTCATAACTTCACAACTTCAAGATCTTAACTTTAAGATAAATCAGAAAGTTTTTAGCTTAAAGTTTAAAACTTGCAATTCATAACTTCACAACTTCAAGATCTTAACTTTAAGATAAATCAGAAAGTTTTTAGCTTAAAGTTTAAAACTTGCAATTCATAACTTCACAACTTCAAGATCTTAACTTTAAGATAAATCAGAAAGTTTTTAGCTTAAAGTTTAAAACTTGAAATTCATAACTTCACAACTTCAAGATCTTAACTTTAAGATAAATCAGAACTTAGTATCTTAAAGTTTAAAACTTGAAATTCATAACTTCACAACTTCAAGATCTTAACTTTAAGATAAATCAGAACTTAGTATCTTAAAGTTTAAAACTTGAAATTCATAACTTCACAACTTCAAGATCTTAACTTTAAGATAAATCAGAACTTAGTATCTTAAAGTTTAAAACTTGAAATTCATAACTTCACAACTTCAAGATCTTAACTTTAAGATAAATCAGAAAGTTTTTAGCTTAAAGTTTAAAACTTGCAATTCATAACTTCACAACTTCAAGATCTTAACTTTAAGATAAATCAGAAAGTTTTTAGCTTAAAGTTTAAAACTTGAAATTCATAACTTCACAACTTCAAGATCTTAACTTTAAGATAAATCAGAACTTAGTATCTTAAAGTTTAAAACTTGAAATTCATAACTTCACAACTTCAAGATCTTAACTTTAAGATAAATCAGAACTTAGTATCTTAAAGTTTAAAACTTGCAATTCATAACTTCACAACTTCAAGATCTTAACTTTAAGATAAATCAGAACTTAGTATCTTAAAGTTTAAAACTTGAAATTCATAACTTCACAACTTCAAGATCTTAACTTTAAGATAAATCAGAAAGTTTTTAGCTTAAAGTTTAAAACTTGCAATTCATAACTTCACAACTTCAAGATCTTAACTTTAAGATAAATCAGAAAGTTTTTAGCTTAAAGTTTAAAACTTGAAATTCATAACTTCACAACTTCAAGATCTTAACTTTAAGATAAATCAGAAAGTTTTTAGCTTAAAGTTTAAAACTTGCAATTCATAACTTCACAACTTCAAGATCTTAACTTTAAGATAAATCAGAAAGTTTTTAGCTTAAAGTTTAAAACTTGAAATTCATAACTTCACAACTTCAAGATCTTAACTTTAAGATAAATCAGAAAGTTTTTAGCTTAAAGTTTAAAACTTGAAATTCATAACTTCACAACTTCAAGATCTTAACTTTAAGATAAATCAGAAAGTTTTTAGCTTAAAGTTTAAAACTTGCAATTCATAACTTCACAACTTCAAGATCTTAACTTTAAGATAAATCAGAACTTAGTATCTTAAAGTTTAAAACTTGAAATTCATAACTTCACAACTTCAAGATCTTAACTTTAAGATAAATCAGAAAGTTTTTAGCTTAAAGTTTAAAACTTGAAATTCATAACTTCACAACTTCAAGATCTTAACTTTAAGATAAATCAGAAAGTTTTTAGCTTAAAGTTTAAAACTTGAAATTCATAACTTCACAACTTCAAGATCTTAACTTTAAGATAAATCAGAAAGTTTTTAGCTTAAAGTTTAAAACTTGCAATTCATAACTTCACAACTTCAAGATCTTAACTTTAAGATAAATCAGAACTTAGTATCTTAAAGTTTAAAACTTGAAATTCATAACTTCACAACTTCAAGATCTTAACTTTAAGATAAATCAGAAAGTTTTTAGCTTAAAGTTTAAAACTTGAAATTCATAACTTCACAACTTCAAGATCTTAACTTTAAGATAAATCAGAACTTACGATCTTAAAGTTTAAAACTTGAAATTCATAACTTCACAACTTCAAGATCTTAACTTTAAGATAAATCAGAACTTAGTATCTTAAAGTTTAAAACTTGAAATTCATAACTTCACAACTTCAAGATCTTAACTTTAAGATAAATCAGAAAGTTTTTAGCTTAAAGTTTAAAACTTGAAATTCATAACTTCACAACTTCAAGATCTTAACTTTAAGATAAATCAGAAAGTTTTTAGCTTAAAGTTTAAAACTTGCAATTCATAACTTCACAACTTCAAGATCTTAACTTTAAGATAAATCAGAAAGTTTTTAGCTTAAAGTTTAAAACTTGAAATTCATAACTTCACAACTTCAAGATCTTAACTTTAAGATAAATCAGAAAGTTTTTAGCTTAAAGTTTAAAACTTGCAATTCATAACTTCACAACTTCAAGATCTTAACTTTAAGATAAATCAGAAAGTTTTTAGCTTAAAGTTTAAAACTTGAAATTCATAACTTCACAACTTCAAGATCTTAACTTTAAGATAAATCAGAACTTAGTATCTTAAAGTTTAAAACTTGAAATTCATAACTTCACAACTTCAAGATCTTAACTTTAAGATAAATCAGAACTTAGTATCTTAAAGTTTAAAACTTGCAATTCATAACTTCACAACTTCAAGATCTTAACTTTAAGATAAATCAGAAAGTTTTTAGCTTAAAGTTTAAAACTTGCAATTCATAACTTCACAACTTCAAGATCTTAACTTTAAGATAAATCAGAAAGTTTTTAGCTTAAAGTTTAAAACTTGAAATTCATAACTTCACAACTTCAAGATCTTAACTTTAAGATAAATCAGAAAGTTTTTAGCTTAAAGTTTAAAACTTGAAATTCATAACTTCACAACTTCAAGATCTTAACTTTAAGATAAATCAGAAAGTTTTTAGCTTAAAGTTTAAAACTTGAAATTCATAACTTCACAACTTCAAGATCTAAACTTTAAGATAAATCAGAACTTAGTATCTTAAAGTTTAAAACTTGAAATTCATAACTTCACAACTTCAAGATCTTAACTTTAAGATAAATCAGAACTTAGTATCTTAAAGTTTAAAACTTGCAATTCATAACTTCACAACTTCAAGATCTTAACTTTAAGATAAATCAGAACTTAGTATCTTAAAGTTTAAAACTTGAAATTCATAACTTCACAACTTCAAGATCTTAACTTTAAGATAAATCAGAACTTAGTATCTTAAAGTTTAAAACTTGAAATTCATAACTTCACAACTTCAAGATCTTAACTTTAAGATAAATCAGAAAGTTTTTAGCTTAAAGTTTAAAACTTGCAATTCATAACTTCACAACTTCAAGATCTTAACTTTAAGATAAATCAGAACTTAGTATCTTAAAGTTTAAAACTTGAAATTCATAACTTCACAACTTCAAGATCTTAACTTTAAGATAAATCAGAAAGTTTTTAGCTTAAAGTTTAAAACTTGCAATTCATAACTTCACAACTTCAAGATCTTAACTTTAAGATAAATCAGAAAGTTTTTAGCTTAAAGTTTAAAACTTGAAATTCATAACTTCACAACTTCAAGATCTTAACTTTAAGATAAATCAGAAAGTTTTTAGCTTAAAGTTTAAAACTTGCAATTCATAACTTCACAACTTCAAGATCTTAACTTTAAGATAAATCAGAACTTAGTATCTTAAAGTTTAAAACTTGCAATTCATAACTTCACAACTTCAAGATCTTAACTTTAAGATAAATCAGAACTTAGTATCTTAAAGTTTAAAACTTGAAATTCATAACTTCACAACTTCAAGATCTTAACTTTAAGATAAATCAGAAAGTTTTTAGCTTAAAGTTTAAAACTTGCAATTCATAACTTCACAACTTCAAGATCTTAACTTTAAGATAAATCAGAAAGTTTTTAGCTTAAAGTTTAAAACTTGAAATTCATAACTTCACAACTTCAAGATCTTAACTTTAAGATAAATCAGAAAGTTTTTAGCTTAAAGTTTAAAACTTGAAATTCATAACTTCACAACTTCAAGATCTTAACTTTAAGATAAATCAGAAAGTTTTTAGCTTAAAGTTTAAAACTTGCAATTCATAACTTCACAACTTCAAGATCTTAACTTTAAGATAAATCAGAACTTAGTATCTTAAAGTTTAAAACTTGAAATTCATAACTTCACAACTTCAAGATCTTAACTTTAAGATAAATCAGAAAGTTTTTAGCTTAAAGTTTAAAACTTGAAATTCATAACTTCACAACTTCAAGATCTTAACTTTAAGATAAATCAGAACTTAGTATCTTAAAGTTTAAAACTTGAAATTCATAACTTCACAACTTCAAGATCTTAACTTTAAGATAAATCAGAAAGTTTTTAGCTTAAAGTTTAAAACTTGAAATTCATAACTTCACAACTTCAAGATCTTAACTTTAAGATAAATCAGAAAGTTTTTAGCTTAAAGTTTAAAACTTGCAATTCATAACTTCACAACTTCAAGATCTTAACTTTAAGATAAATCAGAACTTAGTATCTTAAAGTTTAAAACTTGAAATTCATAACTTCACAACTTCAAGATCTTAACTTTAAGATAAATCAGAAAGTTTTTAGCTTAAAGTTTAAAACTTGAAATTCATAACTTCACAAATTCAAGATCTTAACTTTAAGATAAATCAGAACTTAGTATCTTAAAGTTTAAAACTTGCAATTCATAACTTCACAACTTCAAGATCTTAACTTTAAGATAAATCAGAAAGTTTTTAGCTTAAAGTTTAAAACTTGAAATTCATAACTTCACAACTTCAAGATCTTAACTTTAAGATAAATCAGAACTTAGTATCTTAAAGTTTAAAACTTGAAATTCATAACTTCACAACTTCAAGATCTTAACTTTAAGATAAATCAGAAAGTTTTTAGCTTAAAGTTTAAAACTTGAAATTCATAACTTCACAACTTCAAGATCTTAACTTTAAGATAAATCAGAAAGTTTTTAGCTTAAAGTTTACAACTTGCAATTCATAACTTCACAACTTCAAGATCTTAACTTTAAGATAAATCAGAAAGTTTTTAGCTTAAAGTTTAAAACTTGAAATTCATAACTTCACAACTTCAAGATCTTAACTTTAAGATAAATCAGAAAGTTTTTAGCTTAAAGTTTAAAACTTGAAATTCATAACTTCACAACTTCAAGATCTTAACTTTAAGATAAATCAGAAAGTTTTTAGCTTAAAGTTTAAAACTTGAAATTCATAACTTCACAACTTCAAGATCTAAACTTTAAGATAAATCAGAACTTAGTATCTTAAAGTTTAAAACTTGAAATTCATAACTTCACAACTTCAAGATCTTAACTTTAAGATAAATCAGAACTTAGTATCTTAAAGTTTAAAACTTGAAATTCATAACTTCACAACTTCAAGATCTTAACTTTAAGATAAATCAGAACTTAGTATCTTAAAGTTTAAAACTTGAAATTCATAACTTCACAACTTCAAGATCTTAACTTTAAGATAAATCAGAACTTAGTATCTTAAAGTTTAAAACTTGAAATTCATAACTTCACAACTTCAAGATCTTAACTTTAAGATAAATCAGAAAGTTTTTAGCTTAAAGTTTAAAACTTGCAATTCATAACTTCACAACTTCAAGATCTTAACTTTAAGATAAATCAGAACTTAGTATCTTAAAGTTTAAAACTTGAAATTCATAACTTCACAACTTCAAGATCTTAACTTTAAGATAAATCAGAAAGTTTTTAGCTTAAAGTTTAAAACTTGCAATTCATAACTTCACAACTTCAAGATCTTAACTTTAAGATAAATCAGAAAGTTTTTAGCTTAAAGTTTAAAACTTGAAATTCATAACTTCACAACTTCAAGATCTTAACTTTAAGATAAATCAGAAAGTTTTTAGCTTAAAGTTTAAAACTTGCAATTCATAACTTCACAACTTCAAGATCTTAACTTTAAGATAAATCAGAACTTAGTATCTTAAAGTTTAAAACTTGCAATTCATAACTTCACAACTTCAAGATCTTAACTTTAAGATAAATCAGAACTTAGTATCTTAAAGTTTAAAACTTGAAATTCATAACTTCACAACTTCAAGATCTTAACTTTAAGATAAATCAGAAAGTTTTTAGCTTAAAGTTTAAAACTTGCAATTCATAACTTCACAACTTCAAGATCTTAACTTTAAGATAAATCAGAAAGTTTTTAGCTTAAAGTTTAAAACTTGAAATTCATAACTTCACAACTTCAAGATCTTAACTTTAAGATAAATCAGAAAGTTTTTAGCTTAAAGTTTAAAACTTGAAATTCATAACTTCACAACTTCAAGATCTTAACTTTAAGATAAATCAGAAAGTTTTTAGCTTAAAGTTTAAAACTTGCAATTCATAACTTCACAACTTCAAGATCTTAACTTTAAGATAAATCAGAACTTAGTATCTTAAAGTTTAAAACTTGAAATTCATAACTTCACAACTTCAAGATCTTAACTTTAAGATAAATCAGAAAGTTTTTAGCTTAAAGTTTAAAACTTGAAATTCATAACTTCACAACTTCAAGATCTTAACTTTAAGATAAATAAGAACTTAGTATCTTAAAGTTTAAAACTTGAAATTCATAACTTCACAACTTCAAGATCTTAACTTTAAGATAAATCAGAAAGTTTTTAGCTTAAAGTTTAAAACTTGAAATTCATAACTTCACAACTTCAAGATCTTAACTTTAAGATAAATCAGAAAGTTTTTAGCTTAAAGTTTAAAACTTGCAATTCATAACTTCACAACTTCAAGATCTTAACTTTAAGATAAATCAGAACTTAGTATCTTAAAGTTTAAAACTTGAAATTCATAACTTCACAACTTCAAGATCTTAACTTTAAGATAAATCAGAAAGTTTTTAGCTTAAAGTTTAAAACTTGAAATTCATAACTTCACAACTTCAAGATCTTAACTTTAAGATAAATCAGAACTTAGTATCTTAAAGTTTAAAACTTGCAATTCATAACTTCACAACTTCAAGATCTTAACTTTAAGATAAATCAGAAAGTTTTTAGCTTAAAGTTTAAAACTTGAAATTCATAACTTCACAACTTCAAGATCTTAACTTTAAGATAAATCAGAACTTAGTATCTTAAAGTTTAAAACTTGAAATTCATAACTTCACAACTTCAAGATCTTAACTTTAAGATAAATCAGAAAGTTTTTAGCTTAAAGTTTAAAACTTGAAATTCATAACTTCACAACTTCAAGATCTTAACTTTAAGATAAATCAGAAAGTTTTTAGCTTAAAGTTTACAACTTGCAATTCATAACTTCACAACTTCAAGATCTTAACTTTAAGATAAATCAGAAAGTTTTTAGCTTAAAGTTTAAAACTTGAAATTCATAACTTCACAACTTCAAGATCTTAACTTTAAGATAAATCAGAAAGTTTTTAGCTTAAAGTTTAAAACTTGAAATTCATAACTTCACAACTTCAAGATCTTAACTTTAAGATAAATCAGAAAGTTTTTAGCTTAAAGTTTAAAACTTGCAATTCATAACTTCACAACTTCAAGATCTTAACTTTAAGATAAATCAGAAAGTTTTTAGCTTAAAGTTTAAAACTTGAAATTCATAACTTCACAACTTCAAGATCTTAACTTTAAGATAAATCAGAAAGTTTTTAGCTTAAAGTTTAAAACTTGAAATTCATAACTTCACAACTTCAAGATCTTAACTTTAAGATAAATCAGAAAGTTTTTAGCTTAAAGTTTAAAACTTGCAATTCATAACTTCACAACTTCAAGATCTTAACTTTAAGATAAATCAGAACTTAGTATCTTAAAGTTTAAAGCTTGAAATTCATAACTTCACAACTTCAAGATCTTAACTTTAAGATAAATCAGAAAGTTTTTAGCTTAAAGTTTAAAACTTGAAATTCATAACTTCACAACTTCAAGATCTTAACTTTAAGATAAATCAGAAAGTTTTTAGCTTAAAGTTTAAAACTTGAAATTCATAACTTCACAACTTCAAGATCTTAACTTTAAGATAAATCAGAAAGTTTTTAGCTTAAAGTTTAAAACTTGCAATTCATAACTTCACAACTTCAAGATCTTAACTTTAAGATAAATCAGAACTTAGTATCTTAAAGTTTAAAACTTGAAATTCATAACTTCACAACTTCAAGATCTTAACTTTAAGATAAATCAGAAAGTTTTTAGCTTAAAGTTTAAAACTTGAAATTCATAACTTCACAACTTCAAGATCTTAACTTTAAGATAAATCAGAACTTAGTATCTTAAAGTTTAAAACTTGAAATTCATAACTTCACAACTTCAAGATCTTAACTTTAAGATAAATCAGAACTTAGTATCTTAAAGTTTAAAACTTGAAATTCATAACTTCACAACTTCAAGATCTTAACTTTAAGATAAATCAGAAAGTTTTTAGCTTAAAGTTTAAAACTTGAAATTCATAACTTCACAACTTCAAGATCTTAACTTTAAGATAAATCAGAAAGTTTTTAGCTTAAAGTTTAAAACTTGCAATTCATAACTTCACAACTTCAAGATCTTAACTTTAAGATAAATCAGAAAGTTTTTAGCTTAAAGTTTAAAACTTGAAATTCATAACTTCACAACTTCAAGATCTTAACTTTAAGATAAATCAGAAAGTTTTTAGCTTAAAGTTTAAAACTTGCAATTCATAACTTCACAACTTCAAGATCTTAACTTTAAGATAAATCAGAAAGTTTTTAGCTTAAAGTTTAAAACTTGAAATTCATAACTTCACAACTTCAAGATCTTAACTTTAAGATAAATCAGAACTTAGTATCTTAAAGTTTAAAACTTGAAATTCATAACTTCACAACTTCAAGATCTTAACTTTAAGATAAATCAGAACTTAGTATCTTAAAGTTTAAAACTTGCAATTCATAACTTCACAACTTCAAGATCTTAACTTTAAGATAAATCAGAAAGTTTTTAGCTTAAAGTTTAAAACTTGCAATTCATAACTTCACAACTTCAAGATCTTAACTTTAAGATAAATCAGAAAGTTTTTAGCTTAAAGTTTAAAACTTGAAATTCATAACTTCACAACTTCAAGATCTTAACTTTAAGATAAATCAGAAAGTTTTTAGCTTAAAGTTTAAAACTTGCAATTCATAACTTCACAACTTCAAGATCTTAACTTTAAGATAAATCAGAACTTAGTATCTTAAAGTTTAAAACTTGAAATTCATAACTTCACAACTTCAAGATCTTAACTTTAAGATAAATCAGAAAGTTTTTAGCTTAAAGTTTAAAACTTGAAATTCATAACTTCACAACTTCAAGATCTTAACTTTAAGATAAATCAGAAAGTTTTTAGCTTAAAGTTTAAAACTTGAAATTCATAACTTCACAACTTCAAGATCTTAACTTTAAGATAAATCAGAAAGTTTTTAGCTTAAAGTTTAAAACTTGCAATTCATAACTTCACAACTTCAAGATCTTAACTTTAAGATAAATCAGAACTTAGTATCTTAAAGTTTAAAACTTGAAATTCATAACTTCACAACTTCAAGATCTTAACTTTAAGATAAATCAGAAAGTTTTTAGCTTAAAGTTTAAAACTTGAAATTCATAACTTCACAACTTCAAGATCTTAACTTTAAGATAAATCAGAACTTAGTATCTTAAAGTTTAAAACTTGAAATTCATAACTTCACAACTTCAAGATCTTAACTTTAAGATAAATCAGAACTTAGTATCTTAAAGTTTAAAACTTGAAATTCATAACTTCACAACTTCAAGATCTTAACTTTAAGATAAATCAGAAAGTTTTTAGCTTAAAGTTTAAAACTTGAAATTCATAACTTCACAACTTCAAGATCTTAACTTTAAGATAAATCAGAAAGTTTTTAGCTTAAAGTTTAAAACTTGCAATTCATAACTTCACAACTTCAAGATCTTAACTTTAAGATAAATCAGAAAGTTTTTAGCTTAAAGTTTAAAACTTGAAATTCATAACTTCACAACTTCAAGATCTTAACTTTAAGATAAATCAGAAAGTTTTTAGCTTAAAGTTTAAAACTTGCAATTCATAACTTCACAACTTCAAGATCTTAACTTTAAGATAAATCAGAAAGTTTTTAGCTTAAAGTTTAAAACTTGAAATTCATAACTTCACAACTTCAAGATCTTAACTTTAAGATAAATCAGAACTTAGTATCTTAAAGTTTAAAACTTGAAATTCATAACTTCACAACTTCAAGATCTTAACTTTAAGATAAATCAGAACTTAGTATCTTAAAGTTTAAAACTTGCAATTCATAACTTCACAACTTCAAGATCTTAACTTTAAGATAAATCAGAAAGTTTTTAGCTTAAAGTTTAAAACTTGCAATTCATAACTTCACAACTTCAAGATCTTAACTTTAAGATAAATCAGAAAGTTTTTAGCTTAAAGTTTAAAACTTGAAATTCATAACTTCACAACTTCAAGATCTTAACTTTAAGATAAATCAGAGAGTTTTTAGCTTAAAGTTTAAAACTTGAAATTCATAACTTCACAACTTCAAGATCTTAACTTTAAGATAAATCAGAAAGTTTTTAGCTTAAAGTTTAAAACTTGAAATTCATAACTTCACAACTTCAAGATCTTAACTTTAAGATAAATCAGAAAGTTTTTAGCTTAAAGTTTAAAACTTGCAATTCATAACTTCACAACTTCAAGATCTTAACTTTAAGATAAATCAGAAAGTTTTTAGCTTAAAGTTTAAAACTTGCAATTCATAACTTCACAACTTCAAGATCTTAACTTTAAGATAAATCAGAAAGTTTTTAGCTTAAAGTTTAAAACTTGAAATTCATAACTTCACAACTTCAAGATCTTAACTTTAAGATAAAGCAGAACTTAGTATCTTAAAGTTTAAAACTTGAAATTCATAACTTCACAACTTCAAGATCTTAACTTTAAGATAAATCAGAACTTAGTATCTTAAAGTTTAAAACTTGAAATTCATAACTTCACAACTTCAAGATCTTAACTTTAAGATAAATCAGAAAGTTTTTAGCTTAAAGTTTAAAACTTGAAATTCATAACTTCACAACTTCAAGATCTTAACTTTAAGATAAATCAGAACTTAGTATCTTAAAGTTTAAAACTTGCAATTCATAACTTCACAACTTCAAGATCTTAACTTTAAGATAAATCAGAACTTAGTATCTTAAAGTTTAAAACTTGAAATTCATAACTTCACAACTTCAAGATCTTAACTTTAAGATAAATCAGAAAGTTTTTAGCTTAAAGTTTAAAACTTGAAATTCATAACTTCACAACTTCAAGATCTTAACTTTAAGATAAATCAGAACTTAGTATCTTAAAGTTTAAAACTTGAAATTCATAACTTCACAACTTCAAGATCTTAACTTTAAGATAAATCAGAAAGTTTTTAGCTTAAAGTTTAAAACTTGAAATTCATAACTTCACAACTTCAAGATCTTAACTTTAAGATAAATCAGAAAGTTTTTAGCTTAAAGTTTAAAACTTGCAATTCATAACTTCACAACTTCAAGATCTTAACTTTAAGATAAATCAGAAAGTTTTTAGCTTAAAGTTTAAAACTTGAAATTCATAACTTCACAACTTCAAGATCTTAACTTTAAGATAAATCAGAAAGTTTTTAGCTTAAAGTTTAAAACTTGAAATTCATAACTTCACAACTTCAAGATCTTAACTTTAAGATAAATCAGAAAGTTTTTAGCTTAAAGTTTAAAACTTGAAATTCATAACTTCACAACTTCAAGATCTTAACTTTAAGATAAATCAGAAAGTTTTTAGCTTAAAGTTTAAAACTTGCAATTCATAACTTCACAACTTCAAGATCTTAACTTTAAGATAAATCAGAACTTAGTATCTTAAAGTTTAAAACTTGAAATTCATAACTTCACAACTTCAAGATCTTAACTTTAAGATAAATCAGAAAGTTTTTAGCTTAAAGTTTAAAACTTGCAATTCATAACTTCACAACTTCAAGATCTTAACTTTAAGATAAATCAGAAAGTTTTTAGCTTAAAGTTTAAAACTTGAAATTCATAACTTCACAACTTCAAGATCTTAACTTTAAGATAAATCAGAAAGTTTTTAGCTTAAAGTTTAAAACTTGCAATTCATAACTTCACAACTTCAAGATCTTAACTTTAAGATAAATCAGAACTTAGTATCTTAAAGTTTAAAACTTGAAATTCATAACTTCACAACTTCAAGATCTTAACTTTAAGATAAATCAGAAAGTTTTTAGCTTAAAGTTTAAAACTTGAAATTCATAACTTCACAACTTCAAGATCTTAACTTTAAGATAAATCAGAAAGTTTTTAGCTTAAAGTTTAAAACTTGAAATTCATAACTTCACAACTTCAAGATCTTAACTTTAAGATAAATCAGAAAGTTTTTAGCTTAAAGTTTAAAACTTGAAATTCATAACTTCACAACTTCAAGATCTTAACTTTAAGATAAATCAGAACTTAGTATCTTAAAGTTTAAAACTTGAAATTCATAACTTCACAACTTCAAGATCTTAACTTTAAGATAAATCAGAAAGTTTTTAGCTTAAAGTTTAAAACTTGAAATTCATAACTTCACAACTTCAAGATCTTAACTTTAAGATAAATCAGAACTTAGTATCTTAAAGTTTAAAACTTGCAATTCATAACTTCACAACTTCAAGATCTTAACTTTAAGATAAATCAGAAAGTTTTTAGCTTAAAGTTTAAAACTTGAAATTCATAACTTCACAACTTCAAGATCTTAACTTTAAGATAAATCAGAAAGTTTTTAGCTTAAAGTTTAAAACTTGCAATTCATAACTTCACAACTTCAAGATCTTAACTTTAAGATAAATCAGAAAGTTTTTAGCTTAAAGTTTAAAACTTGAAATTCATAACTTCACAACTTCAAGATCTTAACTTTAAGATAAATCAGAACTTAGTATCTTAAAGTTTAAAACTTGAAATTCATAACTTCACAACTTCAAGATCTTAACTTTAAGATAAATCAGAACTTAGTATCTTAAAGTTTAAAACTTGAAATTCATAACTTCACAACTTCAAGATCTTAACTTTAAGATAAATCAGAAAGTTTTTAGCTTAAAGTTTAAAACTTGCAATTCATAACTTCACAACTTCAAGATCTTAACTTTAAGATAAATCAGAACTTAGTATCTTAAAGTTTAAAACTTGAAATTCATAACTTCACAACTTCAAGATCTTAACTTTAAGATAAATCAGAAAGTTTTTAGCTTAAAGTTTAAAACTTGAAATTCATAACTTCACAACTTCAAGATCTTAACTTTAAGATAAATCAGAACTTAGTATCTTAAAGTTTAAAACTTGAAATTCATAACTTCACAACTTCAAGATCTTAACTTTAAGATAAATCAGAAAGTTTTTAGCTTAAAGTTTAAAACTTGAAATTCATAACTTCACAACTTCAAGATCTTAACTTTAAGATAAATCAGAAAGTTTTTAGCTTAAAGTTTAAAACTTGAAATTCATAACTTCACAACTTCAAGATCTTAACTTTAAGATAAATCAGAAAGTTTTTAGCTTAAAGTTTAAAACTTGAAATTCATAACTTCACAACTTCAAGATCTTAACTTTAAGATAAATCAGAAAGTTTTTAGCTTAAAGTTTAAAACTTGCAATTCATAACTTCACAACTTCAAGATCTTAACTTTAAGATAAATCAGAAAGTTTTTAGCTTAAAGTTTAAAACTTGAAATTCATAACTTCACAACTTCAAGATCTTAACTTTAAGATAAATCAGAAAGTTTTTAGCTTAAAGTTTAAAACTTGCAATTCATAACTTCACAACTTCAAGATCTTAACTTTAAGATAAATCAGAAAGTTTTTAGCTTAAAGTTTAAAACTTGAAATTCATAACTTCACAACTTCAAGATCTTAACTTTAAGATAAATCAGAACTTAGTATCTTAAAGTTTAAAACTTGAAATTCATAACTTCACAACTTCAAGATCTTAACTTTAAGATAAATCAGAAAGTTTTTAGCTTAAAGTTTAAAACTTGCAATTCATAACTTCACAACTTCAAGATCTTAACTTTAAGATAAATCAGAACTTAGTATCTTAAAGTTTAAAACTTGAAATTCATAACTTCACAACTTCAAGATCTTAACTTTAAGATAAATCAGAACTTAGTATCTTAAAGTTTAAAACTTGAAATTCATAACTTCACAACTTCAAGATCTTAACTTTAAGATAAATCAGAAAGTTTTTAGCTTAAAGTTTAAAACTTGAAATTCATAACTTCACAACTTCAAGATCTTAACTTTAAGATAAATCAGAAAGTTTTTAGCTTAAAGTTTAAAACTTGAAATTCATAACTTCACAACTTCAAGATCTTAACTTTAAGATAAATCAGAAAGTTTTTAGCTTAAAGTTTAAAACTTGCAATTCATAACTTCACAACTTCAAGATCTTAACTTTAAGATAAATCAGAAAGTTTTTAGCTTAAAGTTTAAAACTTGAAATTCATAACTTCACAACTTCAAGATCTTAACTTTAAGATAAATCAGAACTTAGTATCTTAAAGTTTAAAACTTGAAATTCATAACTTCACAACTTCAAGATCTTAACTTTAAGATAAATCAGAACTTAGTATCTTAAAGTTTAAAACTTGAAATTCATAACTTCACAACTTCAAGATCTTAACTTTAAGATAAATCAGAAAGTTTTTAGCTTAAAGTTTAAAACTTGAAATTCATAACTTCACAACTTCAAGATCTTAACTTTAAGATAAATCAGAACTTAGTATCTTAAAGTTTAAAACTTGAAATTCATAACTTCACAACTTCAAGATCTTAACTTTAAGATAAATCAGAAAGTTTTTAGCTTAAAGTTTAAAACTTGAAATTCATAACTTCACAACTTCAAGATCTTAACTTTAAGATAAATCAGAAAGTTTTTAGCTTAAAGTTTAAAACTTGCAATTCATAACTTCACAACTTCAAGATCTTAACTTTAAGATAAATCAGAAAGTTTTTAGCTTAAAGTTTAAAACTTGAAATTCATAACTTCACAACTTCAAGATCTTAACTTTAAGATAAATCAGAAAGTTTTTAGCTTAAAGTTTAAAACTTGCAATTCATAACTTCACAACTTCAAGATCTTAACTTTAAGATAAATCAGAAAGTTTTTAGCTTAAAGTTTAAAACTTGAAATTCATAACTTCACAACTTCAAGATCTTAACTTTAAGATAAATCAGAACTTAGTATCTTAAAGTTTAAAACTTGAAATTCATAACTTCACAACTTCAAGATCTTAACTTTAAGATAAATCAGAAAGTTTTTAGCTTAAAGTTTAAAACTTGAAATTCATAACTTCACAACTTCAAGATCTTAACTTTAAGATAAATCAGAAAGTTTTTAGCTTAAAGTTTAAAACTTGCAATTCATAACTTCACAACTTCAAGATCTTAACTTTAAGATAAATCAGAACTTAGTATCTTAAAGTTTAAAACTTGAAATTCATAACTTCACAACTTCAAGATCTTAACTTTAAGATAAATCAGAAAGTTTTTAGCTTAAAGTTTAAAACTTGAAATTCATAACTTCACAACTTCAAGATCTTAACTTTAAGATAAATCAGAACTTAGTATCTTAAAGTTTAAAACTTGAAATTCATAACTTCACAACTTCAAGATCTTAACTTTAAGATAAATCAGAAAGTTTTTAGCTTAAAGTTTAAAACTTGAAATTCATAACTTCACAACTTCAAGATCTTAACTTTAAGATAAATCAGAACTTAGTATCTTAAAGTTTAAAACTTGAAATTCATAACTTCACAACTTCAAGATCTTAACTTTAAGATAAATCAGAACTTAGTATCTTAAAGTTTAAAACTTGAAATTCATAACTTCACAACTTCAAGATCTTAACTTTAAGATAAATCAGAAAGTTTTTAGCTTAAAGTTTAAAACTTGAAATTCATAACTTCACAACTTCAAGATCTTAACTTTAAGATAAATCAGAAAGTTTTTAGCTTAAAGTTTAAAACTTGAAATTCATAACTTCACAACTTCAAGATCTTAACTTTAAGATAAATCAGAAAGTTTTTAGCTTAAAGTTTAAAACTTGAAATTCATAACTTCACAACTTCAAGATCTTAACTTTAAGATAAATCAGAAAGTTTTTAGCTTAAAGTTTAAAACTTGCAATTCATAACTTCACAACTTCAAGATCTTAACTTTAAGATAAATCAGAAAGTTTTTAGCTTAAAGTTTAAAACTTGAAATTCATAACTTCACAACTTCAAGATCTTAACTTTAAGATAAATCAGAACTTAGTATCTTAAAGTTTAAAACTTGAAATTCATAACTTCACAACTTCAAGATCTTAACTTTAAGATAAATCAGAAAGTTTTTAGCTTAAAGTTTAAAACTTGAAATTCATAACTTCACAACTTCAAGATCTTAACTTTAAGATAAATCAGAAAGTTTTTAGCTTAAAGTTTAAAACTTGCAATTCATAACTTCACAACTTCAAGATCTTAACTTTAAGATAAATCAGAAAGTTTTTAGCTTAAAGTTTAAAACTTGAAATTCATAACTTCACAACTTCAAGATCTTAACTTTAAGATAAATCAGAACTTAGTATCTTAAAGTTTAAAACTTGAAATTCATAACTTCACAACTTCAAGATCTTAACTTTAAGATAAATCAGAAAGTTTTTAGCTTAAAGTTTAAAACTTGCAATTCATAACTTCACAACTTCAAGATCTTAACTTTAAGATAAATCAGAAAGTTTTTAGCTTAAAGTTTAAAACTTGCAATTCATAACTTCACAACTTCAAGATCTTAACTTTAAGATAAATCAGAAAGTTTTTAGCTTAAAGTTTAAAACTTGAAATTCATAACTTCACAACTTCAAGATCTTAACTTTAAGATAAATCAGAAAGTTTTTAGCTTAAAGTTTAAAACTTGCAATTCATAACTTCACAACTTCAAGATCTTAACTTTAAGATAAATCAGAACTTAGTATCTTAAAGTTTAAAACTTGAAATTCATAACTTCACAACTTCAAGATCTTAACTTTAAGATAAATCAGAAAGTTTTTAGCTTAAAGTTTAAAACTTGAAATTCATAACTTCACAACTTCAAGATCTTAACTTTAAGATAAATCAGAAAGTTTTTAGCTTAAAGTTTAAAACTTGCAATTCATAACTTCACAACTTCAAGATCTTAACTTTAAGATAAATCAGAACTTAGTATCTTAAAGTTTAAAACTTGCAATTCATAACTTCACAACTTCAAGATCTTAACTTTAAGATAAATCAGAACTTAGTATCTTAAAGTTTAAAACTTGAAATTCATAACTTCACAACTTCAAGATCTTAACTTTAAGATAAATCAGAAAGTTTTTAGCTTAAAGTTTAAAACTTGAAATTCATAACTTCACAACTTCAAGATCTTAACTTTAAGATAAATCAGAACTTAGTATCTTAAAGTTTAAAACTTGAAATTCATAACTTCACAACTTCAAGATCTTAACTTTAAGATAAATCAGAAAGTTTTTAGCTTAAAGTTTAAAACTTGAAATTCATAACTTCACAACTTCAAGATCTTAACTTTAAGATAAATCAGAACTTAGTATCTTAAAGTTTAAAACTTGAAATTCATAACTTCACAACTTCAAGATCTTAACTTTAAGATAAATCAGAAAGTTTTTAGCTTAAAGTTTAAAACTTGAAATTCATAACTTCACAACTTCAAGATCTTAACTTTAAGATAAATCAGAACTTAGTATCTTAAAGTTTAAAACTTGAAATTCATAACTTCACAACTTCAAGATCTTAACTTTAAGATAAATCAGAACTTAGTATCTTAAAGTTTAAAACTTGCAATTCATAACTTCACAACTTCAAGATCTTAACTTTAAGATAAATCAGAACTTAGTATCTTAAAGTTTAAAACTTGAAATTCATAACTTCACAACTTCAAGATCTTAACTTTAAGATAAATCAGAAAGTTTTTAGCTTAAAGTTTAAAACTTGCAATTCATAACTTCACAACTTCAAGATCTTAACTTTAAGATAAATCAGAACTTAGTATCTTAAAGTTTAAAACTTGAAATTCATAACTTCACAACTTCAAGATCTTAACTTTAAGATAAATCAGAAAGTTTTTAGCTTAAAGTTTAAAACTTGCAATTCATAACTTCACAACTTCAAGATCTTAACTTTAAGATAAATCAGAACTTAGTATCTTAAAGTTTAAAACTTGAAATTCATAACTTCACAACTTCAAGATCTTAACTTTAAGATAAATCAGAAAGTTTTTAGCTTAAAGTTTAAAACTTGCAATTCATAACTTCACAACTTCAAGATCTTAACTTTAAGATAAATCAGAACTTAGTATCTTAAAGTTTAAAACTTGAAATTCATAACTTCACAACTTCAAGATCTTAACTTTAAGATAAATCAGAAAGTTTTTAGCTTAAAGTTTAAAACTTGCAATTCATAACTTCACAACTTCAAGATCTTAACTTTAAGATAAATCAGAAAGTTTTTAGCTTAAAGTTTAAAACTTGAAATTCATAACTTCACAACTTCAAGATCTTAACTTTAAGATAAATCAGAAAGTTTTTAGCTTAAAGTTTAAAACTTGAAATTCATAACTTCACAACTTCAAGATCTTAACTTTAAGATAAATCAGAAAGTTTTTAGCTTAAAGTTTAAAACTTGCAATTCATAACTTCACAACTTCAAGATCTTAACTTTAAGATAAATCAGAACTTAGTATCTTAAAGTTTAAAACTTGAAATTCATAACTTCACAACTTCA